>JAVANC010000028.1:28645766-29245766 GCA_033319125.1 Parnassius glacialis | reverse complement strand
TTAACAGTATGAGTTCTTCCGGGTCGATGGTACAGATGGGCGTGCCTCAAGGCTCAATTCTAGGCCCCTTTCTGTTTCTTGTATACATTAATGACTTACCTGACATAGTAGGAGATAACCATGATATAGTATTATTTGCAGATGACACTTCTTTAATATTCAAATTAAGTCGACAATTGCTAAAATATGACGAAGTAAATAATGCTATATCTAAATTAGTAAATTGGTTCAATGTTAATAATTTGCATTTAAATGGCACTAAAACGAAATGTATGAAATTTATGACTCCAAGTGTCAAACAATTAAATACTAATGTAATTTTAAATGGGGAGAAACTGAGTCTTGTAGATACCACCATTTTTCTTGGAATCACACTAGACGCGAAGCTTCAATGGGGCCCCCATATATCAAAATTAGCAAGCAGACTTAGTTCTGCAGCATATGCCGTAAAAAAGATTAGAAGTCTAAGTAGTGTTGAAACAGCTAGACTAGTATACTTTAGCTATTTCCATAGCATAATGTCGTATGTTATTTTGCTATGGGGACACGCAGCTGACACTGAAATTATATTTGTTTTACAGAAGAGGGCCATAAGAGCAATTTATGATTTAAAGCCTAAAGAGACGCTGCGACAAAAATTTAAGGAAATTAATATATTAACTATGGCCTCTCAATACATTTATGAAAATGTAATGTACGTACACAAAAATAAAAGTAGTTTTACAAAAATAAGTGATATTCATTCTGTAAATACTAGGAACAGACACAAGCTAGTAGTACCGGTTACTCGACTCCATCGAGTCAGTAATTCATTCTTGGGGCGATGTATACGCTTTTACAACAAAATTCCAGAAAATATACAAAATTTGACCTGCTCAAAGATCAAAAACTTTATTAAAACTTTGTATAAAAAGGGTTATTATAGTATTAAAGAATTTATAGATGATAATAACCCCCTGGAAATGAGGTGATCGCTACCAAGCTATTTCTAATTTGTTGTGTTGTTAATTTGTGTAACATACATGATTGTAAGCTGTTATTTAAAAAAAAAGTCCCGCTGGGTTTCTTGCTGGTTCTTCCCAGCACAGAGGTTTTTCTTTCGAACCAGTGGTAATTATACAAAAGAGTGACTTTCAATAAGCATTATTTATAATCTATATTGAATAAAAAAGTTTCTGTTTCTGTTTCAAATATAACTGTAACATATTCTATCAAATGTATTTGCAAAAAAGAAATGTGAAGTCTATCATCTAGATGGAGCTCTGACAACCGACTTATGGTAGAAGTTTATTTATTTATTTATTTAATCTTTATGCATCACCTTAATGTAAGGGTTACAATGGGCGGACTTAATGCCTTACGGCATTCTCTACCAGTCAACCCTGTGAGAATTATACAAATAAATTTGGTAGGTGTTAAAAAATGTTAAAATACATACATACATACATATAATCACGCCTATTTCCCGTAGGGGTAGGCAGAGACCACTTCTTTCCACTTGCTACGATCCTTACATACTTGTTTCGCTTCGTCCACTTTATGGCAAGGTATGGCAGAAGAAACATGAAAGCAGAATAAATGCAGTTGAGATGAGAGCATTAAGAAGTATGATAGGAGTTAAACTGAGTGACAGGATAAGAAATAGTGAGGTAAGGAAACGTTGTGGTCTGAAAGAAGATGTAGTGACAAAAATTGAGAAAGGTATGCTGAGATGGTTTGGTCATGTCGAGAGAATGAATGAAGAACGATTGACGAAAAAAGTGTATAAGGCGAGTGTGAATGAAAGTGTTGGAAGGGGTAGACCTAGGCGGACATTTCTAGACCAAATCAGGGACGTCTTGAAAAAAGGCCAGGTCAAGAGTACCCTAAACCGTAGAGCATGTATGAAGGGAATAATGTTAAAATAACTAGACATATATTGTATATAAACATAAATTATATTCGCATAAGTACTAATATACATAAAGAAAAATAATATAAATAAATTCCGAATATAAACTTCGTTTGCATTAGGGAACCTGAATCCAAAAGATTAGTAATGGGTAGCAGTTTCCATAGCGATTAAGAGCAATAAATTTACAAAACGCAGTAAGGGAATTCCACGACAATGACATTACATAAATCACAACAAATGTATTACAGCGATTGCAGTAACGCCTGCCAAGTGGCAATTAAACCTAATCCTCCCCCGTATAGGGAAGATATACGTCTAGCAACATAATGGGCTGTTATAAATATGATGATGGTAATAACAGGTTTGTCGCTTGCGAAAATGCCACCTTAAGATACAAAGTGAGAATTTAATGCACCTTAATTTTATATAATTTAAACCTTGGGCACGTTATAACTGAAGACATTAGAGATTCTTATGTGGAGAAGGAACAATCAATATTGTCGAGCGAATATCGTGTACCGCAAGTTTGTCCGGTGTACAGACGCTGTGAAGATAATGTTATTATGCATATTGTTGTACTTAGAAGTGGTTAAAATATACGCAAAGGCTTTATAATTTTCTACGAGTCTAATATAAAATTGCGTTTGTCTGTTGATCATATGGTTCCGAGTAGGAATTAAGAAATAATCAGTAGCCGTCTGGAGTCAGGAAGTTCGCAGTGTTTCAACCTATACCTCGAAAAACACGTAAAGCCTACGCCTGGTCCTACGCCTGATATCTCGCCGTTTTTGTCGTATTACCGTCCTATAGGACCACGAGAGTAAGGGAATAGAGAGAGCACATGACCTCTGCTTTCACACTTTATAATTTTACCCTGCGCAGAAACTAACAACTATACATTGAGAAGGCTATTGCGGCTGCCTTGGCCCCATAGTGCAACAGCTATATTTGCCATGACGCAGACAGATGGCTTTGATGTAATTTCGCACAAGAAAACTGACTCACTATTAACCAGAATCTGCAGGAGCACTAAGAGCATCCTGTGCATTATAACAAGGAATATGAATGATCCTCTGATAGGAAAAGTCATACAGAGGACTAAATCATTATTAATATTTAAGTACTAACATGGTCATTATCATCATGAGAGCCCTTCAGAAATCCACTGCTGAACATAGATCTTTCCTAAGAAATTCCACAAGGTTGTACACTCTTGTTTTTAAGCTTTGAGGTATATATATAGTATTAACATGAAGTATATATATTGTATACTTCATGACTATGTTAATACTATACGTATATTTTATACGTGGTAGAGCCATGCTGCAGCTATATTTATTGTATAGTTGTAGCACGAATGGGTTGGCTCGATCGAGGAAGGATCACGCTCTCACAAATTACCAGCGTAAAATAGCAGCTTAATGCTGCTATGTTTCCTATGGTGAGTGTAAAGAATTGGAGACCCTTTTTACTGGAAAAGTGGCATTCCATCTAAGTCTTTACGGCTGACGACGCATCTGTATTTTGATTCATAAACGGGGATTAATTGAGGATAGATGTAGATGTCAATGGGCCACAGCACCCACTTCACCCAGCAAAAGGACTGTGTGCGCGCTTTTCACCCTTATCGTATAAAAAATAAATTATACTGACATCTTTGAACATTTACGTTTTCTGAACAAATTAATAAATATTAAAGAAGTAAAGAAATAGGAAACTATATACTAATTAAACTATTCAAGTACATTAAATTTTACACAAATCAATTCGAATGAGTATGATCCTGTATGGTGTGTTTGCAGACGTGATTTATGTACGACCAACTCTCCATGATGTGTACTTGTAGTAGTGGTTACGGCGAACTTGCTGTGGAGCTTGAGTAGAGCTAAGCAATAAGTAGCAGGGACGTGATAGTGTACTATCTTGATTTATTATCTGGGTTCAAAAAAAACGAGAAGGTTACATATTCAATGCGTTTGTTTTTTATGTTTATTCACTAATTTCACCAAAAGGAAGGCACTGATTTATATGATTTTTTTTTATTAAATAGGGTGTGCTGCAAATTACAAAAATAGGTATTTATAATATACGAGGGTGGATTGAAAAGTACTCAGCCTAACACAGATCCATTCAATTCTAAAAATCAAATCTACCCACATTATTTAGTTCAGTTCAGACTAGTTCATTGTGTGAAGTTCGAAACGTGTGCGATAATTAGTTGTGATTTTATAAATTTATTAACAAAGTAATCGGACATAATTTCCGCGAATGGAGCAAATCGAGCAGCGTGCCGTCATTAAGTACCTCCATAGGAAGGGGCTATCATCAAAAGCCATCCATGATGACATGGTCAGTACATTAGGCGATTGTGCTCTGTCATATTCATCCGTCAAAAAATGGATAGCAAAATTTAAGCGTGGTAGAGAGAGTGTGAAAGATGAACCCCGCTCTGGAAGGCCTTCGACGTCAACTACTGACGAAAATATTAAAAAAGTACTTGATTTAATAATGGGAGACCGCAGATTAAAAATTAGAGAGATAGCTGAGATTATAGGCATCTCTTATGAATGAACTCAAAACATCATTGTCAACGAGTTGGGTTTCCACAAAGTGTCTGCGAGGTGGGTTCCGCGACTGCTTTCAGTTGAACAAAAAAGGACGCGATTGACTATTTCACGCGAATGTTTGGAGTTATTTGAAGCCGATGCAGATGATTTTTTGAATCGTTTTGTTACTATAGACGAAACATGGGTTCATTACTGTACACCGGAAACAAAACAACAATCAAAACAGTGGAGAAGACCTGGTTCACCACCCCCTAAAAAGGCTAAGACGATTTTGTCGGCAAATTAGGTGATGGCTTCAGTATTCTGGGACTCGAAAGGTGTGATTATGATTGAATATCTTGAAAGGGGTCAGACTATAAACTCTGATTACTACTGCACCTTACTACGTCGTTTACGAGAGGAAATAAAAGAAAAACGTCGAGGAATGCTCAGAAGAAAAGTCCTGTTTCATCAAGATAACGCCCGTGTTCACACGTCAGTACAGTCAATGGCTGAAATTCACAACTGTGGCTTTGAACTGTTACCGCATCCGCCGTATTCACCTGATCTGGCACCATCAGACTTCTTTCTGTTCCCTAACCTAAAAAAGAACTTGGGAGGTCAAAGATTTTCGACAAACGACGAGGTCAAAGCAGCTGTAGACGCATATTTTGACTCTAAGGAAGAATCATTTTTTTTCAACGGTCTAAATGCTTGGAAGGGGAGGTGGCAAAAGTGTATTGAACTTGATGGTGATTATGTAGAAAAATAAAAATATAACTGATTTAGTATGTGTTTATTTTCTTGGTTAGGCCGAGTACTTTTCAATCCACCCTCGTATAATTGATGTAACTATTTAGACAATATTCAAGTTATTACCTCTTAAAGTCGGTTTGTATACCTATCTTTTAAAAAAATTTAATTGTTTGCGAAGATAAGGAATTATAGACCAAGGCCGGTAAATTACTTAAAATTGTCTTATAGCTTGGTAATGTTTGCATGTATTACAATTTAAACACGTCTTTACATTCAAAAATTGAAATTTAAAACATGTAACTGTAAAGTCATAACTTGATAAGTACTCCAATTATGTCTCATTTACAATCAACAAATTAATGACAATAATGACTAGAAGGTAATTAATGACAACAATTAATAGAAGAGTTACTAAGTAGTTAACAAAATGGCTGTTGAAATTATTTAAGCAGGTTACGTGTGGTAGCAGCTTAAGAGAATACATCACCCCATTAGGTCCCGTGTCCCGTATCGTAAGAGGTGACTATAGAAATGATATATTATAGAAGACGGACGGGCAGAACTACCTCGTTTACGCAATACAGCTGGTTTCTGATGATGTTTGTGCTATTATCGTTTCGGCTTCTACAGTTGTATCGAACTCATGGCTTTTAGGCCAGCGAGCTAAAGAAAGGCCGCGAGCTAACAAAGGCCGCGAGCTGTAAAAAACCGAGAGCTGTGTCAAAGATGCGAACCGTCTCGTACTGCGATCGCCAATTCACCAGCCGTCACCGTTTCAGCCTATCAAAGTTCAAAGATTGCCTTATGGGGGAGAAATCGGCAATAGTTTCCCCGTTTAGCAAGCGGGTTGGCAACCGAAATTTTTAGTCGTTATTAGGAAAACGCTGCTACCCATCTCCTGATTAGTTTCCCTCTGTCGCCTCTTACGACACTCACGGGATGATATGGGGTAGTAGATATTCTTACACCTACACACTACCTGGTACCAACCTCCAATTCACCAGTAAAGCATGGCGATTAAGACAAACCTCTTTCTACAACTAAAGAGACGCATGTCCACAGTGAAATTTTTACACACCATTGGGGACTAGCTGGTGTGCGTCGCCTTGGGGGGACGCCCTAACCCTCGTTGGCATGGGTGCGCAGCTGTGTAGAATTGCAGCCCTGAAAAGGGCTGGCAGGGGTTGCGACGAGCACGCTTCTACAAGGACCCAATGATAAAAAAAACAAATAGTTAATATAATAAGTATGACAATGATTCGTTATGATGTATCTTTTTATCCCGGTTTGAAATCCGATCATTTGATGTTAATCGACAGCAGTCGTTCCAGTGGGTAACGAGCAAGCCGGCGTAGCATTGCGATGCTAATCACAACTGCTATTGTCTGCTCCAATGCGAATCGAGTTTAACAATCTCGCGCTTCAGATAGCGCACAATTTCAACCTCCAGTGGAGCTACCGAGGGTTCGTATCGATTACACTGTACTGAATGGATGATAATGGTAATGAATAGGTGGTCTTATTGGTGACGATTTGGTTAAAACCGATTTTGTGAGTTTTGAGTACATGCGACTATTCTTATCTTTTTTGTTTAGAATTCTATTCTATTCTCTTTATAATTTTTATTCAATATTGATTACAAGTAATTGTTATTGAAAGTCATTTTTTACTTTACGACTGGTTTGGAAAAAAACCTCTGTCCTGGTAAAAAAAAACAAGAATCCCAACGAGACTTTTTTTAAATAAATTTTACAATATAAGTAAATGGTTAAAAACTATTTACAAAATGTATCATAGAAACAGCTTGGAAGCGCCCACCTCATTCCCAGGGGATATTATCAACCATGTATTCATTTATACTATAATAACCCTTTTTATACAGTTTCAGCTTAACAAAACATTTAAACTTGTTAATAGAGAGAGCCTGTACACCTTCCGGGACCTTGTTGTATTAGCGCATACATTTCCCCAAAAATTAATTACTGACTATGTGGAGTCGAGAAACTACTTACTAATTAAACTAGCTTGTGTTTGATCCTAGGGTTTACAGAGTGTATAACACTTTACTAAAACTATCTTTATTTTTGTGAACTTACATAAAATTTTCGTAAATATACTGAAAGGCCAAAGTTAATATATTTATTTCTTTAAATTTTTCTCTAAATGATTCTTCGGTTTGAGGTTGTAAATAGCTGTTATAGCCCTCTTCTGCAAAACAAAAATAGTTTCTGAATCAGCCGCATTTCAAAAATAACCGAAATAAACTAGTCTAGCTGTATCGACACTAGTAAGATCTCTAATATTTTTTACAGCATAAGCTGCAGAGTTTAGTATGCTTGCTAGCTTGCATATATGGGGTCCCACTGAAGCTTTTTGTCGAGAGTGGTGGCAAGAAAAACAGAGGATTAAACAGGCTCAGTTCTTCCCCATTTAAAACATATAGGTATTCAAAATTTTTAACATTTTGTTGCTGTAAATTTAATACATTTAGTTTTATTTCCGTTTAAATGTAGATTATTAACGTTAAACCAATGCACTAATTTTGATATAGGATTATTCACTTCGTCACATTTAAATGATTGACGTTTAAATATAAAAATCAAGGAAGTATCATCAGTAAATAATACTATATTATGATTATCCCCTACAAGGGAAGGTAAGTAATTAATATGCACTAAAAATAGGAATGGGTTAGGAATCGAGCCTTGAGGGATACCCATTTTTACGGATAAACCGGAAGAACTACCGTTGATAACAACTTTCTGCATTCTATTACTTAAATATGAAATAATAAGTTTGAGCGCTGTGTGCTTGGCACCATAGTACTGTACCTTCATGAATAATGTTCCATGATGAACACAGTTGAAGGCCTTGGAAATCTCACAAAATATACTCAAAGCATCCTCTGGATTCTTCCATGCACAAAAAATATGTTTTATAAGCTCAACTCCGGCGTGGGTAGTCAAGAAACCCCTTTGCAAAACCAAATTGATTTTATGAAGCAATTTATCTATATCAAAAAAACTTAACATCTGATCAAAAATAATTTTTTCAAAAATTTTACTTAATGTTGGTATACAGAAATTAGTCTAAAATTGGCGGAGTTTAATATACTATCACATTTAAATAAAGGTATGACTATTTTACTATTTACTATGATTCATTAGATCAGGAACACACCAGATTCGATGCCTGTATTAAAATTGTGACTAGATAAGATGCTATTGAACCTATTGTAGATGCAATAACTTTAACGAAAATCCCCCATAAGTCTGCCGTTTCCTTACATCAGTAGTTTTAAAATATTTAACGATATCTTTTGGCAATACTCTATGGAATTCAAAAGTATTTGAACAAGGCTTTACATTTAGTTTAAGTAGTGATTCGGCGACAGTAGGAGAAGAATTTAAGGATTTTGTTATCAAAAAAGGAACATCAGTAAAATGTTTCTCAAAAGCCATAGCAACCTCTTAATCAAATTGATATAAATTATTGTTAATTTTCAATTGAAAATCCGAGTTGCGTGGTTAGACCTTGCCCGTTTCGCTATTAATTATACTCCACGTCATTTTAATTTCATCGGATGCAGTTTTAATTTTGTTGCTTAAATGTAAAGCCTTAGCTGTGAAGCATACTTTTTTTTAAATTGAACATGTTTTTACATACTTTCAAAATATAATACTGATTATATGATATTTTATTATGAAGTTCGTATAACTTTCACTTACTTTTATAAATTCTTACTGTTGCCCATTCATTAAATAATTTGCGACTGTTTATAAAGAAAGATTCAGAAGTAATTATTCTATTAAATTCACAAGTTACAATTTTAAATAATGCGCCATAGAAATAATCGGCACTATTTTTAAATGAAAGTGATGCTAGTCCTTTTACTACGTTACTTCTAAACCTCTCTAAACGATGTTCATTTATTGAAACAAACACAATTTTCTCATTTTTCTGCTTTTTTTAGGTACGTAAGATAATTAAAACTACTGTCCACAGTGATCTGAACTTAAATTTTGAATAATTGATTTATGCAAGGGCTCAACATCAGTAAAAATGTTATGCATACAGGTCGTACTAGACCTAGCAACACGTGTCGGTTCTAAGAATAAATTAACAAGATTAAAAGATTTAAATAATGAGCTAAACTTAATACTAATGGAAGAATTTTCAAGGAGATTGATATTAAAGTCTCCACAATTTACAACACACTTGTTCTGTTTACTAAGTTTGAGCAAAACTTCCTCTACAATCTTTTCCAAATATTTGTAAGTAGCACATATGAGCACTTTCAACAATGAGGTGCTTGAGCTCGATACAAGCCATTTCTACAGTTAGCTCAACATTCAGGCTCACAATATCCTTTTGTCCTTCCTCGATCGGCCAAAGACAAGAGCTAACCAATTTTTTGCAGACATCCCACCATGATTATTGCTTTGATCATACTGCCAGCTCAGCGTTGTGTACAAAGTTGGTCGACCCATTAATATAATAAAATAATTTTCATAAGCAATATTTTTCCGTTTAAATGCGGTTTAAGAATATTCACTTCCCCATAGCGTTGTAAGAAACGACACAGGGACACATACCAAGAAATGTGCAGCAACGTCTTTTTAAAAATAACAAATAGGAAATAAAGAAACTGCTGTGGCAATCCGTCTGCTAATCATGGCAACTATAAAAATATTCTCCTTATGAGGCAATTTTTGTGGAGATCTATGTTCAGCAGTGGAATTTGATAGGCTGTACCTAGTGAATGAACAAATAAAACAATATTCAAACCCGTTTAAATAATAGTTCCGTGCACACAGAAGCTAGAAAATCTTACCACAAAGCTTTACCTTTTTATAATTAATGATCTGAATGATGTTTTTGAATATGTTCAAGAACTTTTCTTTGTTT
Source organism: Parnassius glacialis (assembly GCA_033319125.1). Lineage (NCBI taxonomy): Eukaryota > Metazoa > Arthropoda > Insecta > Lepidoptera > Papilionidae > Parnassius > Parnassius glacialis. The sequence goes on along the minus strand of JAVANC010000028.1, from coordinate 29,235,662 downwards.
GATTTGATTTATGAGCGTTTAGTTATGACAGGTTCTAACGACATCTAAGGGCTTTTTCAAATTATAAATTTAGTTTAGCAACTGCTATGTAAATCAACAGAAATAGCTCTCAGTATACAACGATCGAGTACGTATTCTTGAAGAGATTTTGCCTCTTGTACGGAGTTTTAACTTTATTGTTTATTTTTTCTGTTTCGTCGAAACGTTAAAAGGATACCAGAAATAAAATAAATTTCTTAGTTAAAAAGGAAATAATTCTCTTTTATATTTTTGTGACCTTTTTATAATATTATGGTTATTGTTTTCGTACGACGATTGTATTTGTAGCATCACTATCAATTTCACTGAAATCCCATTACCGAAATTTGTGTAAAATACCCTAGTCAACATCGAAAAATACATTAAAAAGTTGGGCTTGCTTTAAGTCAAGACCATTGACACCGGTTGACTTTTTTATCGTCGGGAAATAAAGATGTTATATGGTAATGAAGTCAGAGCCTCTAGAGTTACTTTACTATTTTTTACTTACCCTTTAATACCGAGAAAGCGATTGAAAAATATCGAAATCCAAATCATACTTTATGCGTGTCAATTATCAATGAATCCGCGACACTCTGAAGTTTAAGCTTGGTGCAAAGTAAAAAAAAAATACTTCCAAATAGTAGTATTTATTGGTAGACCAATTATAGAATAGGTATGTCAATAAATATAAATAAATTTGAAAAATATCTATGTCATGATGACTTCTACTTTGTTGACCTATAATGTACTATTTTCCGACAGAGTAACGATATCCCTTTACAAGATACTTTGTAAGGAATGATTCTAGGACACAAAAAGCTTCCGAACTGAACAAAGTCCACTGCTGAACATGGGCCTCCCTTATGGGGGGATTTTGCCTTAGTTGCGATAGTTGCTTGACTAGCGTGTTGGTAACCGCAGTTTTTAATTATTTTGAGTTTTTATATACCTATCGCCCAAAATGCTCTATTTATCCCAGAAACTAATCTAAAACTAAAAATGTTTTATTAGGTACACCAAATAAAAATTAGGAGTCGTAAACTTAGAATATACGTAAGCTATTGAATAAAACTCTTTTCACGAATTTTATCACGTCTCAAGCAGGTGCTAGGTGCTTAGGATCTTGTAATTAATAAAATTAAAACTAAACCCAACCAGACTTCAATACACAGTAAGTTTATTCTGAGTAGATTGGACCAAAAGTGATAATTAAAAAGCTGAATGTACTCCGGGTTAACTCTGACATCGGGACGTCAATCACCTCAGTCTCCCGTGACCATGGGTGGAAACCTACCAGAAATATCAAGAATTATAAATAAGTTGTATTAAACGCAACAAAATCTGTAAAAGTGGTTTTATTCAATGTGTAGTGTTCGCATAAATATACGAAATCATTATAAAACTAACCTTAAATTGGTTATTAACATAAATTGTTCATTGCGTGGGGATTGTTTCTTGCAAATGTTGCCTTCCTACTCGGACGATAATTTAAGTTTGTATCTATTCATTTGAGTTTACATACGGTCAATTACACGATGAACGAAATATGATTTATAAATACACTAAATATCCAGATCAAATATCTTATAATATGTTATAGTACCGAAATCAGAGTCTCAGTAATTTGCTTTTACTATTAAATCATGCGGTTGCTTAGTAAAGTAATACCCAAGGTTCAACCACAGAGTAAAGAGGTTCAAGGAATGAAAATTAAATGCAAACCTTCGAAGCTTGCATGCACTCGGCGTCGGTCAAAAATAGAATGAAATAGAAAACGTTTAGAGTTATTTAAAGGTGACTTTCCATTTTCGGTCTAGTCAGCTACACCATAAAACCATTATACGTCCGTCGTCAGTTGTAAAGGTATGATGGGGACACCGGGCCGCTACGAGCCGCAGCAGGCTCCATTGCAAAGTAGTGTCAACGAACATTAGGAGCAGCGCTATACAGCCTCATCGCAATACAGTATCCGAGTAAGTTATCTGTCTACACAACCTGTGTATAAAGGTTGTATATTTTTTTTTCGCAACAAGTACGTTAGGAAGAAGTATACGTTAATAATATATTATAAACAGTTGATTTATCTAATGTGTCATTGTATTAAAAAAATAACACATAAAAGGTACAAGAACTTACTAAATTTTATTTGTATTATAACCAAAATTATTTCCTTCGTTCATAACATTGGACTATCATGACATTTCTCATGTTGCAGTTGTGCGCACATTAAGCCACCGCAATATTGCGGGTGAAAAAATCGCTTGCTTAGCACGTTACTTGCACCAGCGAGATGCAGCGACTCGCTGAAGTATAAAGATTCAAACAAAATATAATATACATACTATTTAAAGTGACTCAGGCTGTTTATAAAACAGTGCGGTATGATGATCCGTCAACAACGTGTAATGACTTAGCTGTCCATTTTAAGAGATGAACTAGAATATATTTTGTTACTTATCACGCTAAGAGTTGAAACCCGAATGAAATAGGTTTCATTGGATCATGCTAATGGTCTACCATGATTAAAATCGTTTCAAAGGTTTGTAATTTTTTAGAAATGACAAGATCATTTCTAAAAAAAAAATTACAGTTTAATACAGCTGACATAAAGATACGGAAGCGTTTTTATCCAGAAAAATTAGAATAAATCATTCGACCACTCAAAAAATGCTACAGCTATTATTATGGTTGCAGCAAGAAAGAGTCAGCTTGAGCGGGGTAGGACCACGCTCTAACAGAATACCAGCATATAATAGCAGACTAATGCTGCTGTATTTCGTACGGTCAGTGTAGAAAAACAGAGACCCTTTTTACTAGAAAGAATACATTTTAGTGGAGAGATGTAGATGTCAATGGCTATAGCATTTACTTACCGTCAGTTGAACTGTGTTCTAGCTTGTCACCCGTATTTTATAAAAAAAATCATTAAATATTAACATAACAAAGGTTAAATACCCATGACTTATTAGAATTTATTATATAACTCACATAAATACTACTTACTTTTTAACTTATCTGTTTTAATTTATCCGTAGACGTAACGATTTTCTAAGATTTTTTTTTGTTCTCTAAATTTCCATTGGAATGTTTCCTGCTTAATGCGCTTTTAAGGGAACATCTGTTGCTCTGTAGCAAAAAAAAATATTGAGATAATGGGTAATCTTAACAGAGTATTATAAATTATAGCACCTGCATTTTACTTTTATTTTCTTAACTACTTTATTTATATACTATCGTTTTATTTAACTTTGTAAAATTTTAACATAATATCGTGTTGTTAGTATTTTACATATTAAATAATTTTTGAAACTAAAAATAGATGACGATCTTAGTAGAGGTATAAGTTTCTTTGTTATAAAATAGGGTGATAAACGAGCACACAGTCCATCTAAATGCTATGGCCCATAGACATCTACATGTATCCTCAATTAAGAATCAAAATTCAGATGTGTTGTCACCCCTGAGGACTAAGATGGAATTCCTCGTTTCCAGTAAGAAGAAATTTTCAAAGTAATTTTTTCACAAATTCGATTAGTTTTAAGTTGTTTTAGGGAAAAGGGTAATCCCCCCCGAACGGGTTCCCGCCTTGTCGTGGCGGGGGGGCTTAGTAGCCGTGGCTTGGTCAACCGCGGTGAACAAAGAGGAACCCCTTGGCTGGCCCGAGGTGGCCACTCCGAGTGGGCTTGGGAAGTCCACTTCGGATGTGTGCTGGTGGGCTGCGGTGAGAGGGATGAGTGCTCCCTCTACCGCTGCAGCCGAGGTGGAGTCGCGGATGAAGAGGAGTGCTGGTATGGCGATGCGCCACTCGCCCTATCCTCCGCGACTCAGACGGGGCCGCACCGTTAATGCGGTGGTGGTGGGGCCGCGGGGGGAGAGGAGTGTCGGTATTGCGAGGCGCCGCTCTCCCTACCCTCCGCGGCCGAAACTTGGTAGGCGGCGGAGCCCGAGACCAGATCCGCCGCTGGGGTCGGGAAAGCGGGCACTACTAAGCGCTCGATTTTCCTGGCCCCATGGCCTCCGCGTATCGGATTCGGGGGGATCCGATACGCAGGTGGAATTGGAGGCTGTGGAGGGGGGTAGCTTAACACCTCGCTACCCCGTGCAGGAGACGAGGCCCGGACAGACCGGGCCAGCACTAGTGCGGGGCTGCGGAAGAATTTGGATTCCCGCGGCCCCGCGCACACGTGCGAGAAGGTACCGTGGGGTTTTAGCCGGTAGGAGTCCGGCATAACCTTCCGGTTGCCCCCGCAGCTGGAGGTATCCATGAGGATTTCCCCACGAAAAAAAAAAAAGGGAAAAGGGTAATAGATTCCGTTATAGTATAGCTCTTTAAAGTCAATTGTTGGAAATTAACAATTTTGGTACACCGTTCAATAACTTCTGAAACGATGAATATGTATTCCAAAACATACACGGGAGCTAAATCAATAGCTATTGAAGCCCAATATCGCCCTGTTTCGGGTGATCCAAAACCTCTATTGTACAAATGTCTGTAAGTATATTGTATAGGCGCCGCTTTGAAGGTTTCATATTCGCTACAAGGCAGTAAGTAACAGGTGGTCTTATATATTTCAAGTTTCACAGATGTGTAAAATGTATGTAATTCTCATTTTATTTACCCTTTTGGCTTGATATAAAAAAAAAACCCGTGACTCTAAGGCCCAGCGTCCACTACCAGGATGACACGACCAGTGATCTATTGGCGTCAATAAATGTTAACGCATATAGACACCAATTTTTTTAAATCTGATGTGACAAACGAACTTACACTCCATCACACGATAATACGCTATTGTAGTCCATGCACACCTACAGCCAATTTCAAAGAAATTTACAGTCACCTTCAAATGCATTGTCACTTCTGACGACTAAGAAGAAATACCCCACAGTCTCTAATTATACCGCTTCTTTATAACCTTCAGAACAGGACACAGCAGTGCAGGCACCGCTACTTGGCGACAAAAATAGGTAAGAGTACGGTACCTACCCTGACGGACTTCAGAAAGACTACCTAGCAACAATGGCGCGTTGTCTTTAGGCAGCCCTTGCGTACCGTCGCTACATCGTGCTCGCGCCGAACTAGCCATTTCTAAAAATCTAGTTGTTCTCGTATGTGTGTCTATGAAATAGTAGATTGTAACCCATTGCTCACAGCTATTATTGCTGAAGAAGGAGAAACACAACAAAATAAAAAAATGTGTGAATAACCTTTTGAAGCAAATATTAATAGCGGTCGTACCTGCCTCGGCATACCGAGTGTTGCCTAGGTATCTCGAAGACTGCCGATGCAGGTCTATTAAGACATTCCGCAGGCTGTCGACAGAGCATTCATAAGCTCACCGTAGTTTTGTAACTAATAGAATTAAAATTTCAGTTACAATCTATACTAATATAATAAAGTGGAAGACTTTTTTGTTTGTTTTTATTTGTTTAAAAATGCTAATCTCTGGAACTACCTAGGTGGATTGAAAAGTACTCGGCCTAACACAGATCCATTCAATTCTAAAAATCAAATCTACCCACATTATTTAGTTCAGTTCAGACTAGTTCATTGTGTGAAGTTCGAAACGTGTGCGATAATTAGTTGTGATTTTATAAATTTATTAACAAAGTAATCGGACATAATTTCCGCGAATGGAGCAAATCGAGCAGCGTGCCGTCATTAAGTACCTCCATAAGAAGGGGCTATCATCAAAAGCCATCCATGATGACATGGTCAGTATATTAGGCGATTGTGCTCTGTCATATTCATCCGTCAAAAAATGGATAGCAGAATTTAAGCGTGGTAGAGAGAGTGTGAAAGATGAACCCCGCTCTGGAAGGCCTTCGACGTCAACTACTGACGAAAATATTAAAAAAGTACTTGATTTAATAATGGGAGACCGCAGATTAAAAATTAGAGAGAAAGCCGAGATTATAGGCATCTTTTATGAATGAACTCAAAACATCATTGTCAACGAGTTGGGTTTCCACAAGGTGTCTGCGAGGTGGGTTCCGCGACTGCTTTCAGTTGAACAAAAAAGGACGCGATTGACTATTTCACGCGACTGTTTGGAGTTATTTGAAGCCGATGCAGATGATTTTTTGAATCGTTTTGTTTCTATAGACGAAACATGGATTCATTACTGTACACCGGAAACAAAACAACAATTTTTTTCAATCAATGGAGAAGACCTGGTTCACCACCCCCTAAAAAGGCTAAGTCGATTTTGTCGGCAAATAAGGTGATGGCTTCAGTATTCTGGGACTCGAAAGGTGTGATTATGATTGATTATCTTGAAAGGGGTCAAACTATAAACTCTGATTACTACTGCACCTTAATACGTCGTTTACGAGAGGAAATAAAAGAAAAACGCCGAGGAATGCTCAGAAGAAAAGTCCTGTTTCATCAAGATAACGCCCGTGTTCACACGTCAGTACAGTCAATGGCTGAAATTCACAACTGTGGCTTTGAACTGTTACCGCATCCGCCGTATTCACCTGATCTGGCACCATCAGACTTCTTTCTGTTCCCTAACCTAAAAAAGCACTTGGGAGGTCAAAGATTTTCGACAAACGACGAGGTCAAAGCAGCTGTAGACGCATATTTTGACTCTAAGGAAGAATCATTTTTTTTCAACGGTCTTAATGCTTGGAAGGGGAGGTGGCAAAAGTGTATTGAACTTGATGGTGATTATGTAGAAAAATAAAAATATAACTGATTTAGTATGTGTTTATTTTCTTGGTTAGGCCGAGTACTTTTCAATCCACCCTCGTACCAATCCGATTTGAAAATATCTTTTTAAATATTATAGGCAGATGCATGAGGAATAGGCTATTTAGCATAAAGCTACACCTCTCAGCTAGTCATAAAAATTTTTGTTAAGCAAGTCTGAAGAAAAAGCGCTCTCGAAATGATTTATCCGACTGCGCTGGTGTATTGATTAGTGATACGTAAATACAGTGTTAAATTAATTTTTTTATAGAATAAGAGTGACTACCCGATTGTAGGTGGATGCTGTGGTCCACAGACCACATCCACCCTCGATTAAGAGTCAAAATGCAGATGCATTCTCATCTCTCAAAATTAAGATGGAATGCCTCATTTCCACAGGGTTCAAACAAGGTCTCCGGTTTATATTCACCATTTGAAACATAGCAGAATGAAGTTGCTCATACGCTGATATTTTGTGAGAGATCCTTCCCCGGTCGAGTCAACCCATTCGTGCGACAACCATAATATAGATGCAGCGTGATTATAATATATATATATATATATATATATATATATATATATATATATATATAATTAAAAACAACTAATAAAATAAATGTGCGACACAATTGAAAATTATAATGATATCTTAAAGACTGAATTTCCAGTGGCCAATCTTAGCAGAGAACATCCATCTGCCCTGGACAGGATTATAGTACACGAGTGTGTGCAAAAAAAAGGGTACTCTCTGTTTCCTTACATTTATAGTCATGTGGGATGGGATGCTAATATCCTGCTGATGCTGAGAATTTCTTGACAGAAAATCCAAATAACTGATTCTGACCCGACCGGGGATTCGAAACCGGAACCTCATGATCAGCAGTCGAGTTTACCACCACTAGAACAACGAGGCAGTGATATGCAATAAATTCTTACGCAGTAGACAAGGAAAACGTGCGAGAGAACAGCTGTAATAAAATTTACGTCGGTCATGTGCGACAGCACTTGTAAATGTGTGTTTTCCATGGAAGCTTAGATTGAGAATAATGTTTTACGACTAATTAACGCTCCTTGTATACGCAGATCACGTCACGCCTTTGACGTTTTGATTTTCATTCATTATCACGCCGTTACCTAATTATCAGTGCTTCTATAAACGTTCTTGTCCATACATTGGTAATGTACCGATATGTGTACTGATATGTGACTGAACTGAGCAGTGTGAATTTATGTTTCATGGAAAATTTTGTTGTAAATAAAATAAGTGATAACGCTGCGTGTTTTCGTAACGTACGTCAAATTGAGACTCATACTTTCTTCAAGGAATGATGAAATACCTAAACAAATTCCTATACGTTTTGCAAAATGAAAAAAAAATCTTTATCTTTTTATGGGAATGGTAGACTTTACGTGGTAGCGCCATGCTGCAGCTATATCATGGTTGTAGCACGAATGCGTCGGCTCGACCGGGGAAGGACCACGCTCTCACAGAATATCAGCGTAAAATAGCAGCTTAATGCTGCTGTGTTTCGTATGATAAGTGTAGAGAACCCGAGACCCTATTTACTGGATACGATGTATACCATTTGAGTACCCATGGGTGACAACGCATCTGAATTATTATTCTATATCGAGGATAGACGTAGATGTCTATGAGCTACAGCATCCACTTACCATCAGGTGAGCTGTGTGCTCGCTTGTCATCCTTATTCCATAAAGAAAATAATGTTTGCCAGTTGCCGTACTTGACAGTAATGGTTGGTTGGCAACGGTAGTAGTTTTCTTTGGATATTCTAGGAGAACATTACTAGCATAGCTTTGAGTATCTTATCCTTTGCGAAACCCACTTTTTGAAGTCCTTGTTAAATCTACTGAAATGCTATTAATATATATTATTGCGCAAAACGAAAACTGGATAAGAGCTATGTGCAGACAGAAACGCGAATCGTAATAATTCGTAAAGATGATACTGAATCGCTATTTATTAGTACCTTGCAGAGATTCCATAAAGAAACCATGTAAAACTTGTATCAAATTAAAAGGCTTAACAATTTTTTTGTACGGGCGATTTATAACCTAAATTGTAAAGAGTCCCTCAGAGAAAAATTTAAAGAAATAAACATATTAACTTTTGCGTCGCAATATATTTATGAGAATGTAATGTATGTGCATAAAAACATAAATAGCTTTAATAAGAATAAGGATGTGCATACTTTAAATACTAGGAACAAACATAAGCTTGTAATGCCAGTTACTAGACTCCATAGAATCAGTAATTCATTTATGGGGCATATATTGTATATTCATATATTGTATACGCTTTTACAACAACATCCCAGAACATATTCAAAGTTTGTCAATAAACAAGTTTAAAAGTTTTATTAAAGAAAAACTGTACAGGAAGGGTTATTGTAACATCAAGGAATACATGAATGAAAATAACCCCTGGGAATAGGGTGATCTCCACCATGCTGGTTCTATGAAAATATCATTTAAAAATTGTATAAACAAAATTATTGTTAAGTGAAATTATGTTTAAAAAAAAAGTCCCGCTGGGTTTCTTGCTGGTTCCTCCCAGGACTGAGGTATTTTCCGAACCAGTGGTAAATAAAAAAATGACTTTCAATAAGTATTATGTAATTATCAATATTGAATAAAAAAATATTCTATTCTATTCTATTCTATTCTATGTCATGCTGAGTACAAATTTTACAAGATTTTTTTTAATGTTATGAAAAATAGGAATAGTTATAACGCTCGTGGCCGCCCCGGCTAGTGCCAAGACAACTTTGAGATTAGACTTTGTTTTTCTAAAATTCTTTCCGCTTTACTTCACCCGACAAATGCGGAAAGCGAGGTAACGTTTCCATACCTACACACCGTAAGGAAACGCCAAATCCACATATTTAATTATACTAGATAATTGCGTCGCCTGTAAACAACATTTACATAGGTTTATCTTTAAGTAAGTTATTTGATGTACTTCTACTACTTTCAGTTCTTGCTGTATGATACTTAAAGTATATTAAATTAAAACAAAATACTTGGAATATTTTTTATGTAGAACACTTGTTTAAAAACGTCTACTTCAAATGAAACTATATTATTGGATGAGCACTTGCGGTATAATGGTGAATCTACGCAATGGAAGACTAGTATTTTACGACTCTGAAGCCGACTACTAGAACGAATCAATTAACGTGTTTCCTATGCATGCCTTTGCAGTTCCATTATATTATATACTTAATAGGTTTCGTAGAAGTGTTTAAAAACAATTTTTATTATTTCCGCTATGAGGGATTTTTCATACAGAATACTTAAATTCTTTAGTGAACTAGTGAATACTAAAAAAATCTAAAATAACATTAATTATCGTCGTCAATTATTTTGAAATGAATTATAATATAATCCATAACAAGAACGACAACTAATTTACTATATCTGCTACAGAGGTACATTATAATCTGAAATAACGCATATCGTACGTAATATTTGATTTCATAATAAATGAAGTTTGTCTTTGAATACAATTGACAAAATTTGTAAAATTTGTAAATTGACTAAAACTCTAGCTTCCTAAAGCGTAACTTACGTATTAAATTGCTTTAAATATATTATTCACAAAGCTTAAGAGAATCGTCTCAAGAAGTATATAATATACTTCTCTAAAGTACATACGATTGAGCGTTTAGATTACGACGGAGCAGTGTAAATAAAATCTGCATATTATCTCGTATTTTATGTAATAAAATCACCTCATTCCCAGGGGATATAAACACTGTCACTGTTTTAATAAAAATTGCGTATACCATAAATGTTCACGGGGATGATTATATAGCATACATAATGTTGACTCGCTGGGTGGAGAGTTAAATCAACGCTGGCCAAGTTGACGATGCCGATCTACATACACCAAGCAGCGAATGTCGATTACGAACTTCACCATCCTATTTCCTATATAGTTGATAGTTGACTGCTCCGTGGCGCATTGGCTTAGCAATAAGTTCCAGCGCTTAGGGTCGCGGGTTCGATCCTGCACGTAACAAGTATTTGTATGCCCTACAAATAATTGTTTCGGATCTGGATGCTTGTCCTGGTAAAAATTATGTATATAAACTACCCCCACGATACAGGAAAAATTCTAGTATGGAGTTAGCGTTTAAAAAAAACCTCTCTCCTGTCATTTATAATGGAACTTTCGTTCCATATTGTGATTCCATAAAAAATCTTGGCTTGTACAGGGACAAAACTATAAATTTATGTTTAAAGAGTCCCGCTGGGTTTCTTCCTGGTTTTTCCCAGGACAGGTTTTAGCATTCTTTTTGAACCTGTGGTAAAGCTAAAATGACTGAGTGAATAAGTATTTTTATAATCAAGGTATTATTTTACATTTAAGTCATTTTTATTTGCTCTGTATTCATTAATATATTTTTATGTCTAGAGAAAAGCATTTTCTTTATTACGGAATTAAATTCAAGTAAAATTAACGAGGAAATGCATGCGGCAAGACATTTAAAAAATTGGTTTTTAACAGACCCATTGCCGTCGCACTTGGCCGAACGATAGAGCTAAACAATCGAGAGAAACAACTGCAGCCCGCTCTGATTATATCTACCCATGAAAAATTGCCGAAATCATCATCTTGCATTCCCCTGACTCCTCTTTCGTAACTAAACCAATTTAATGTTTTTTTTTAAAGAATGCTGTTAAAAGAATTAAAAGAAAGGCGGAGCCCACCTGTTTACTTTTTTCTTTACGTTCCTTAAGAGGCGTATTACAAAAAAATGCGAAATTACGACCAAAAAAGCTTCGATACAAGCCTCTATATTTCCGAAGTTCTACATCACTTAGACGTAAAATTTATACCAAAATAATCATCAACATTTGCTTAAACTATACTATAATTTTTACTTTTTAAATTGTTACTATTATATTTTAATTGATTAAATAAAAGTACTATATATTTCACTGCGCCGGCCATCTGCGATCATTAACGCGCGAGCGCTTGCCGAGGGTGGACCTGCGTCCGTTGATTTCGGGCGCTGCATCATTTCGATACTACCGTAGTGTGCGTCGATTGCCTGCATGCTAGAGCATCGTCAACTACGACCGCAATTTTTGATCGATCGGTTTAAAACTATTTTATATAGTTATAATTTAGATCACGTCTCTTCCATCAAACATGGTAGGGACAACGAGTCTGTAGCATTGGCACAATTAAGCAAACAAGAAAATATTATTATACAGGGTATTTTTGAAACGCTCCCGAAAACAAAGACAGATGATAGAAGATACTACACCTTAGCACATGGGTCACAAATAAATTTGATCCCGACGAAAAAAAAATCATCTTTTCACAACGTTTTATTAACTTTATTCACGCTCCATCATGTTAGTACATCTAAATGAAATGATAATATCATAAAAAAAATCATGAAAATACTTAAACATAAAACCATCAATGGAATTACTGAATTACAATCAGCTGATTAAGGGTCAATGTACGTGAGAACGCAGAATTCGCAGAGGCCGCGCGCCCACAAGCCTAATGTGCCATACCATATCACAATACCTAATAATTTACAACACTTGTCTAAATACCTAACTTATCTACTTAACCTACTATTTTGCCACTGTGCTTGTCTCCACGTAGCCACTTTAATTCGAATTCACAGGTAAAATAACCCAAATAACTGGTTCGATTCCCCGCTAATGAAAAAAATACTTAAATGATATGTAACGAAGGTGCACCATGTGTTTTATTCATCGTGTAGGTATGTTTATTATTCGATGTATTCAGTTATGTACCTATTCAAATCAGTTCAGTACTAAGTTACTTAAAAAAATTAGGTATGAAACAGCTTACCGCTCTAAATCCTCCGTGGTGACGTGCTCAATGAAACCAGGCACACGTTGTTGCTGGTCTAATAACCAACGGCAGAAAACTCGCCGGCGGTCGTGATCGCCGGGAACTAAAGCTTGCACTTTGTACACTTTGTTTGGGCGCATTCGGTTACAATTTAACACTTTGTGAACTGTACAGTATGACACACTTGTTCTATCCCGACGCCTTAACAATTTAGCGATACTTCGTGTACCTAGGTTCGGATTCCGGCGAACGACATTTAAAATGCGCTCCTCCGAGTGAACAGCCACTTGACTTCCACCTCCTGCCGCTACCAGAGCAATGGGCCGATTTTCCAACACTCGCTGAAATGCTGCTGTTATCAGTCAGCTGGAAGTCGAGCGGTCGGGAATTTCTCTCGGTAAATTCGCAATGCATGCGAAGCATTCCTGCGAGCTTCTATAAACGTACGCGTTAGGCATTATAAAAACAAAACAAGAAACTTAAAACGTTACAACAAGAATAATATCATTAAGTAATAAATAGCAAGTAATAACAACAGTTATTTAATAAACAACACAATTAAACTGTTTCTTTAGATAGTCAACACGGAACTGAATTAAAAACTAAAATTATTACTCAAATACGCTAAAACAAATGCGCACAATGTAAAGTCCTTGACGCACTGGAGAACCTTCCATACACCGTTAAAGCGTTATGTTTGTTAAGACATCGTCAACGTTTATTATTTATAAGTTTTATCCCTTCGACTAATTTTCATATGGAATTTAAAAGTTATGGTTGTATGGGTGTTTAGAGTGTCGATAAAAATCACCACATATAACGCACAAAACGTTTATTGTCTACAAATACACAGAACATTTAAGAAGGCGGATAATGTACACAGTGAAAACAAAGGAAAGACAATTTAACACAAACAATAGAACTAATACACAACTCGATATGTACCTCGCGACTACAATAATAATTATATTAATGAATACGATAGCCCGGACAAGCGCACGATTGACATGCATTCTACGTCGATAGCAGATGCGGACTGGCGGGGGGAACCCGCTCACGCGCAAGTCGATTGAGGCGTGGCCGTTTGACCTAGATACAGTCGTGAGTAGCTGTACCATAGTATAAAGACAGCTGTACGCTCACTCGCTGCCGCGCTTTGAAGTTCCAGGTTCGATATGCCTCCACATCACCTAGAGACCGTGATACGGGCGATAATACTCAGGGAATTTTACTCTCCTTCCTGATTTTGTACATTTTATTACATTATCTTTCATCATCATTACAGCCCTTCACAAGTCCACTGCTGAACATAGGCCTCCCCCAAAGAATGCCACAAAGCATTATCTTTACTACAAAAAATTATTGAAATTAATAAACGTACCTAATTGGGTACTCAGTACTCACACAATTATAAACACTATCTCATCGTTATCTTTGATTTTGTATAAGAAATGAAAAATTAAAATAAAAATGAAACTTCGAAAAATCGCTCAGTGCCCAGGTTCAAGGCCAGCGTTTTTACGTGACGGGATCTATAAGCGTTCGACGTTCGCGAGGATATTGACCCTATTATCAGCTGATGTAATTTTTAAGTTTCACTGCTGGTTTTCTATTTAAGTATTTTCAAGATTTTTTTTATGAAATTATCGTTTCATTTAGATGTACTAACATAATGGAGCGTGAATAAAGTTAATAAAACGTTGTGAAAAGATGATTTTTTTTTCGTCGGGATCAAATTTATTTGTGACTCATGTGCTAAGGTGTAGTATCTTCTATCATCTGTCTTTGTTTTCGGGAGCGTTTCAAAAATACCCTGTATATAGAAAAATGTGGTTTATTCATTGACCTAGATCATTGTTATTTGAGGGCTTCACCTAATGGTTTATACAGCGACGATCTTATTGAAGTTAAATGTCCTATTTCAGCTTTCGGAATAGATTTTGACACGGCCTTTCGACAAAAAAAAAGTTAAAGGTTATAAATTAAGTGATTCAAGTGTAACATTAAATCAAAATAATGACTGGTTTTACCAAATCCAAGGCCAGCTTCATTTAGCAAATAAAAATATCTGAATACTTGCCATAATATGTATTGGCCCAGATTATGCAGTAAAAGTACTAAAAATTTACAAAGACGACTAATTTTAGATTTTCAATATGTTACCCATGTTACAAGCTTTTTATGAAAAGTGTATTATACCTACTGGCTGAAATTATCGACTCGAGAAAAGTTTGGTCAATGCCGTCGCAGCAAATATTTTTGTAATGAAAAATATGGTAGTTTACTGTAGGTATCGATTAAAAAATATTAGTTACATTTGGTTGTTATATTTATTAAAACAGGTTGCAACCGTTTATTTATTTAACATTCGATTACGGCGCAACAATTAAAATATTTATGTGTACTTATTTTGACACTAAATTTCATAAATAATGAATAATATATCAAAATGGTATATAATAATAAATAATAAATAATATAATTATATAATAAAAAATTAATAAGATGTTATTAAAATGACACACAAAAAATATTCCATCCACTGAAGTCCATCCTAAGAAATTTTTGTATTATGGAAGATCAAGATCGTTTAATCACCAAACTCACAGTGTTATAGTGCGAGCGAGTGAATAGATATGAAAGAAAGTATCGGTCGCGTAGCTTGCCGCCCGCTCGGTGCGTAAAATACTTAAATTTGCGAAACGCCGAAATATAAGAGGGCTCTTAAATTTGTTGACATGTGACTAATAACAGCGATGCAACTGAGCACAAAAAAAGTTTTGCTCTTCAGTCATTATCCAGGGAGAAAACAGACGATTACGATTGTATGAACTGAACACCGAGTTCCGTTTATTCTTTAAGAATTATATTTGATAGTAAAATTGATATTTTATACTAATGTAATGAAGTAAATTTCAAGAAATACTAAGATACATAACTATAACAATGTAATAAAAATCATTAAATGTTTTTTACTCTGCTTTTATTAGCTTCGCGTGTATGTATCTACCGATTGACTTGAAAATTTGCACTTATATAAAGTACTGACAATACAATAATTATCTTAGTATTCTGATTAGGATCAGCGAGACAAAAAAAAATAATTTAATTCGATTTTTACCCACATCCGAACGTCTGAATAATCTGAAATTTTGCGGCGGAATTAATATCCGATGACGACACAATAAATTCGTAACTATGCTCTAGGTTATTGTTCTCACTAGGATCGTCACAGCTCATGATCTATGCGTGTTGTTTAGTTTTTATAAACTCTAATATTATTATTTTATATTTATTATTTATTCAAAGTGTTAACGTGCAGTTTGCCCTATGTTAAGCGGCTATTGCAGGAAATAGACTCTTTTTCAGTCTAGAAGTCACCTTTGATAGTTACCGCCCTCTTACCTGTTTTTTCCAACAAGCAGCCTTGCGTGAACTGCTATATTCCGGTAGGAAGGATATAGAGAGCCAGTAGAATTACAAGCTGGGGTCCATTCCATCTTAGTGATGACAACGCACTTGACATCTTTGTTTAAAGTTGTCACTCCGGAAGATTTAATTTTTATGGCTAACACACTGTTGTTTACTGGCTCTTTTGGCATATAAACAGGAACACAATAATGGATGCACTGCTGTTGGTAGCTGAAATAGGAAAAAGGGCAGTATTCAAATCTGACGGATCTAGACATACAAGGAGCCAACTAGTAAATAATAATATTAATAATCTAAGAAATATATTATTACATGTAGTAGAAAACTTTCATGTAATAGATTAAAAATTTCTAGCAACAGTATAGGAGCGAATCGAATCATTGCTGAAATTAAATGTCCATTTAAAATTGCAGCGCGCGTGTTTTCTCTCGATTACATTCATTCGACCCGCTATAAACGTAGACATACGTTCTATTCGGATAAATATAGTTATCTCATTTTAGAAATCAATTCTTTTATTCTAAAATGATAACGGATTGTCGTTTAAGTCGGTTTCAACCGTATTTAGGGTTCTGTATATAAAAAGAGAAAACGGTTATAGGATCGATTTCTTGTCCGTCTATCCGCCTGTAATGTATATGATATTCATACCAATGATTAATATCTATGATCTTTTTTCTTCGTATCTTCTAAATTCAACGTAAACGGACAGGTTTAGATTTTTATGGGCCCCAGTATCCACTTGCAATCAGGTGGACAGTCTACTCAATTGTCACCCTTATATTAATGGTTTGATTACTATTATAGATTATAGAAGCTAAAATGTGCGCTTTACTGTTTTAATTGCATCACAACTTACTATCAAGTGGAATAGTAGTCTGGTTTCAATACTTAAAATAAGTTAATTATTTTGGTGAATATTCCTTTAACTACCTTTTTTAATTACCTTCTTATCCAACTGCTAACACTGGTATAGGTTTCCAATGTATATAAATGAATATTATTTATCTCTGTTAATTTACAACATTCGTGTATCGATATCGAAAACAGGCTAAAATTGTCGAATACATAATTAAGCTTACTCGAAAATTTCAGGGCGCGAGTCCTATGCCCTCTTGTACGATTTTATTTTTAATAAAAGTACAAATCTCATCTACAGATAATTTACTGTTAACACGATATTAATTGCTTAACAGGGTTGGTTATTTTTCATAAATAACAAGAGGAAGCCTGAGCTCCTCAACAGGTAAACTTTCATCATCATCATCTTTACAACCCTTCACAATTCCACTGCTGAACATAGGCCTCCCCCACGGAATGCCACAAAGCACGGTCCTGACAGGTAATAGCCCCCATGATAAAAGTTACAAAAAAAGGTAACCTTTACTATAGTTAAAATTAGAGCTATCCCATTTCTAAAAGGATATGCGTGGAAGGGTTCGCCACCCTGTCCCAAGGTGTGTTGGCTGACTTGTCGTACTTCTCATCTATTCGAATTTTTTTATTCTACGACATGCGAGTTTTGTAACGATGCTTTCTTTTACTGCCGAACATACGTTGTAAATCAGCAACTAACATTGCAATTAACCATTTGACTGGTACAGGCAGGGATTGAACTTGGTTTGCACGTATTCTTTGAAATTTTAAGGGCAGGGCGGCTTATACAAGAGTTTCAATTTGACTACTTATTCTAGTAGTCGCAAGCTTAGCTTAGCTTAGACTATTGGTCGTGTGATCCTGGGTTTTAATCTCGGTTCAAGCTAAAATCAATTATTGTTTTTCTAACAAGAAATTCTCAGTAGCAAATTGGATTCAGGAATTTGCGTGTGTTTTACCCTCTGCCTCGGATAGCACGTGAAGTTCTTGTTGGTCTTGCGACTGATCTCCTACAGTCGTGTCGGATTACTATGATAGTAAGGGAGTAGAGAGTGCACCTGTGCTTACACGCACACTCGTGCACCATAATTCTGTCTTGTGCAGATTAGTAGTCTCTGTTAAGACTGGCCGCAGTGGCCGAAATTTGGACTGAAGAACATTACTATTATTATATGTTTCACAATAAAAGCGCTATAGGAACTCTACCGAGTACATTACAATCGAGCATATCGAGTATATAAATCAAATAAAGCTGTAAAGAAAGAAATACTCTTTGTTCTCGCTCCATAGCAACAATGAAATGGAGTAACAGTTTTTTTTTTTGCTGAAAACTAATGGGTATTAGTCATGTTAGTAACAGACAGTGTTGTTATTTACGAAATATTGACGATAGCTTTGAGTTAAACACGGTAAGGTAACAGAAATTAAAGTACTCGAGGATGAATTTTGTGTTATCTTTTAATTTAAATATAAATTAATGATTGAATGGTCGTTTGTCCTTTTCTCGCTTGAACGGCTGGATGAATTCTTATGAAATTCGGTATAGTAATTGATTATGTCGTAGAAAAGTTTATAAAATACTTTAATATTGTTATTACAAAAGTTTAATGTAATCCCAGCGATTGGGGCGAGCTACAGCACAGAAATTCATAAAAAAAAAACAGAAAGGTAGTATAAACAAAAGGTACGAATTTTAAAATAAATCTACAGAATGTCAGGAACAGAAAGAATATTTTCTAAATCTTTGCCAACATAAATTCAAAAGTTTATTAAATTTTTGTAAGTTGCTTTTTTAGTAAGCTTACTTAACTTCATAATTAAGAAGGCAGTTAATTAGAATTGCAAGGTCAATTTAAGTACTCGTAACTTCTGAAAGGTAAAGTAACTATTCACCTTAAAGTTTAATTATATGGGCTGGATAAACAACAGAATGGTGGCGATGCTATAAGCAAATAAATTATATTATTTAAGTGCTTCTTACAAAAATTACTTTATTTTTACGATTCTGACGTTAACCATGTAACTCTTATGAATGCCGTTCGGTCGGATCTAATGTATTGAAGTGTCATATCATTTATAGATTTTTCGATCAAACTATATAAATTTAGTTACTTACCCAGCAAAATGTTAGAGATATACATTTTTATGCTTTAAGTTAAGGTGACAAACAAGCACACAGTCCACCTGATGGTAAGTGAATACTGTGGTCCATAGACACACATCTTTCGTCAATTAAAAATCAAAATGCAGATATGACCTTCGGTGGAAATATTGTATCTGCAATTTGTTTCTTAATCAAGGATAGGTGTAGTATATATATGGCGGTTAAATTATCCTCTAAACATTATGAAAATTGCGTGCTGGTTTGCCACCGTCAATAACAAATTAAAACTAAACAACTAACTAACTCCCTAACTATTCACGCAAAAGCGTTAGTGTCAGGCATCGACGTTAGATGGCACTCGGCTCGGTCGATACGGAATGACGTTCGTGCGTGTTGAACGTCCGAGCTTGCTGAAAGGTGGGAGTCGAGAGCGAAAGATTAGATGCCTTCTTCGCGTCGAAAGAAAAGGCAGTCCTTTTGTTTGGGAGCTCTTAGATCTAATTTATGTTAGGCGCGTATAGGAAATATACCACTGGGAATGGTAGCGCGTGTTGAGAGTTTACCCGGGACTTTAGGTTTAACGCAGAATCTGTATAAGTGGATTCGACTGAATTAGTTACTAGTGCGGTAGTTAATATTCTAGAAATAACGGTGACCTTTGACCCGTACGTTCTGGGTTCATTTTCGCGAGTCAATCGTAACAAAGGAAGAAAGTGACTGCGGAAGGCGACCTTAGCTTGGAGAGGAGCTGAGGGCCGAACTGCTGCAGGGGGAACGGTCAAATAAGGTCAATAACACTACCAGCCACACCCAAATACACATCACTGACCTTTACTTTCTAGCACAATACATCTACACGACACCTGACCGAATCCTGAGGGACCAGTCGCCTTGAATAGAGGTAAGTAAGCTCTGTTCACTAATTGTAACGCTCCCCCCGGATTGTTTAGTGTAATTAGACTTTTAACCCGTGGCGTGAGGACGCCCGACCAGCATCTGCCTGTAGCTTCTTCGTCTATGGGCCGCGAAGGATTCTACTCCTGGGATAGGCAGCTGCCGGCCGTAACATTTGGTAGCAGAACGCGGTGCTGGGATCGATTCCCGGTCGATCCACCGACCATAGTATTTGATAAAAATTAAATAATTTTGGTGGCAGGGAGCGTTGGGTTGATTGGTTTAATTTTGTGTCTACAATCACGCCCGTTCGTAATACGTAAAAATATTTTTTTTATTATATACGTAATAATAAAATTCCTTTCTTTGTTAGCTTGCTTTGTTGTTAGTGGGTAAATTTGAAAAGCCACGCCCGGTTCGGGCGCAAGCGGGAGTTTGCGTCATGTAGGTAGATGGTTATTTTTGCGTAATCGGTCAATTATCGTTGCGGATAGTTGTGGTGTATTACTTATCGAAGGGTCGATTTCCGAGCAAGGCATTTTTTGTTGATGTGTATCTTCGTTATGTATCTTTCGTATTGTAATTTGTATTTGAACTAAAGAGTGGTAATTTGTATTTACGTAATTTGAATTTAACTTGATTTGATCGCACTAGTATTTGTTATTGTTAATTTGATTTACCTTTTCTTTTGTACTAACTTGTGTTTGATTTGATAAATAGCGGTTCTTATTTGTGTACATTCTATTCAACTCGATTTGATAGGAACTGCATTAGTTAGTTGTTAATTTTTGTATTTTTTATTTGTTATTTTTGTAATTGTGCTCGAGCGGCGTCGTAATTTGTATTTAGTAGTGATGTCCTCGCCCAAGATGCTAATCCATTGCCTGCGAACTGAGTTACGCTGAGCCACCAGCGCCCTTGCTTTGATAGGTCGACCGGAGAGGGTCCATAATTTGATGAAGCGGTTCGAGCAGGTCGATGCTCGAAGGGCTGCAGTGGAGGAGGCTTACGCTGAGCTTGAGGATTCGGATGTGGAAAAGGGAGTCCTGGACTCCTGCTTCGCAGACTACGAGCAGTTCTTGTGGCTCACGGACGAGTTGATCGAGGCTGAAGGCAGGTATGCCGAGGAGGCGCGTGAAGCTCGGACGAGTGGCCTGCCCGAGTCCTTTCGGAAGCAGCCTCAGCCGGAGCTGTTGGGACGACTCCCAACTCTGGACTTGCCAAAGTTCTCCGGGGTCCTTTCCGAGTGGCTGACCTTCGTTGGTCTTTTCGACGGCCTAGTGGACGCCCGGAGTGACTTGACCCCGAGCCAGAAGATGGCGTACCTCCTGGCCTCACTGGAGGGGGAGGCCCTGGACGTTGTCAGCCATTAGAGCTTGTCGGACGACGCCTACCAGAATGCTCGGGACCTCCTAGTCAGAAGATACGCCAACGTCCGGCGAATTGCGGACGAACATGTTAAGCAGCTTCTGAGCCTCCCGCTGCTTAGTGACCGGGCCAGACTACGTCCGGACCTGTTGGATCCAGTCTTGGTGGCCTGTAATATGTTGAGGCGGCTGGATGTACCAGTGGGCGAATGGGCCTTCTTGTTGCTCCGCATCGTGCTGTCCCGTCTACCTCTCAATCTTCGAATGCATTTTGAGGAGAGGTACGGCGGGGACGAGGCCTCCTATATTCCGCCCTTCTATGACCTGTTGCGGTTTTTGGAGGAGCAGTGCCGACAGATCGAGCACGCGGCGGGCTCCGTCGACGACTTACGAGCCGTGCCCAGAGAGAGGCGAAATCCGCCGGGCAAGTCGTCGTCAACCCCCCCCCCCCCCCTGCTCCTATTGTCGAGCATCTGATCACCGGGTAACGTCTTGCCCAAAATTATTAGGTAAGCCGAGTCCGGCTAGGCGAACTATCGCCAAGGAGCGCCGCTGGTGCTACTCCTGTTTGGAAGGGCACCTCCAGCGAGACTGTCCGCACCGGCGGCCCTGTCTGCATTGCCAGGGCAATCACCATGCCGTACTGTGCCTGGGTGCGAACGGCGTCTCCTCTCGGGGCGTTGCCAGGCCCTCGACCCCCACGGGCGGGGGCGCTCCGCCACGCCCTCTGACGGGCGACGCGCGGCGCCCGCCGGCTAGCCAACAGACCCCTAGGTTTGGAAGGGGTCCCTCCCCCGACCAGTCGGGGGGTAATTCCCCCAGGGGCGGGGGTGTCATCACCCCCCCTCAGCGTGCGAAGAGGAACTTCACGGCCACTCATCGGTCCGCTGGACCCTTCTCACTCCCGTTAGCTGAGTGGCCGCGACTGGTGTACCACTGTACCCCATTTGATGGAGGTGGCCCTAGCTAGCTGCCGCCTGGCTGGCTGCTAGCTAGGCTATGGCTGCCTCTACTGAGCCTTAAGCCGTCAACAGTCCACTTGTCAAGCTGTTCTGTTGCCGACGGCCTCAGTGAGGGCGTACAACCCGAGTGGCGACCGTTAGCGGTTGCGCTCTGTTAGTATCGGGTTCATGCGGTGTGCCCTCCACTTGGTGGTGGGAAGATTAGGGCCCCCTGGAGAGTTGAATCACGCTCTCAAGGGGTATTGGATTTGGTTTGGTCGAGCACTTAGTTAAAAATTCTTTAAATTTAAATTAAAATGCTTTTGGGTTTTCCGCGAAATTCATATTGTAGTGGTTATGATTAAAAGAAATGAATTTAAAATACTCCTTTTAATGCTGCTGCATATGTTTTGTAAATAAATTTGATCACTGCGTTTGTTGTTGCACGGAAAATTGAGATTAAATTGTGTGCCCTTGTTTAATGCTTGTGATAGTGTTTAATCATTTTGCTTTGTGATAAGGAAGGTTGAAATTAGATAACCCTGTGGTTGCCGAAGGAAATAGGAGTCAATTCTCTTTTGGTTTAGATTTTGTTGGCACTGTCTAAGATATTTATTTGAAATAAGAAATAGGGCTGTCCCTTACGTTTATTGTTTTGTTTACTTTGCCAAGTTGACCTATGTGCATCGGTGATTACTTGTTTTAATTAATTCTGTAATTGAACATTGATGCTTTTGAAAAATTAGTTGAAATATGAGCATAGGATCACCTGCTAGGGACCATCTGTGCGTTTCGTTCAGCTCTCCACAGACGACGTTCATGGGGAATTTGGGGGTGCTCTCTGCACTGAAGCTTGAAGGTCCCTCTGGGCCGCTTCGTGTCGCGTCGCTGTTTGCAGACCTGATCCGGTCGAATTGCGGAACTAATCATAGGAGCGCAGATAGGTGTTTGAAGGAGGTCGTCTGACTTCTGTCTAGGAATAGGACTTATTTATGTGCTGCGATGTCCAGGAAGGGCATCCAGTTCAACTCTGCGGCTAGCCCACGTTGGGGCTGCAATTTTGGGGCGTTGTTTAGTGTTGCAAGATCTGATTGGGTGCGTAAGGTGGCCTAGTTTGGTTGTAGATTCGATCTTGCAACTTGCCGTCGCGACCCTGTCCCGCTGACCGGTTTGCTCGCGGACCTAAATCCTTATGTCCGGGACGGGGGTTTGTTCACGCAAAAGCGTTAGTGTCAGGCATCGACGTTAGATGGCACTCGGCTCGGTCGATACGGAATGACGTTCGTGCGTGTTGAACGTCCGAGCTTGCTGAAAGGTGGGAGTCGAGAGCGAAAGATTAGATGCCTTCTTCGCGTCGAAAGAAAAGGCAGTCCTTTTGTTTGGGAGCTCTTAGATCTAATTTATGTTAGGCGCGTATAGGAAATATACCACTGGGAATGGTAGCGCGTGTTGAGAGTTTACCCGGGACTTTAGGTTTAACGCAGAATCTGTATAAGTGGATTCGACTGAATTAGTTACTAGTGCGGTAGTTAATATTCTAGAAATAACGGTGACCTTTGACCCGTACGTTCTGGGTTCATTTTCGCGAGTCAATCGTAACAAAGGAAGAAAGTGACTGCGGAAGGCGACCTTAGCTTGGAGAGGAGCTGAGGGCCGAACTGCTGCAGGGGGAACGGTCAAATAAGGTCAATAACACTACCAGCCACACCCAAATACACATCATTGACCTTTACTTTCTAGCACAATACATCCACACGAGACCTGACCGAATCCTGAGGGACCAGTCGCCTTGAATAGAGGTAAGTAAGCTCTGTTCACTAATTGTAACGCTCCCCCCGGATTGTTTAGTGTAATTAGACTTTTAACCCGTGGCGTGAGGACGCCCGACCAGCATCTGCCTGTAGCTTCTTCGTCTATGGGCCGCGAAGGATTCTACTCCTGGGATAGGCAGCTGCCGGCCGTAACACTAACTAAACAACCTTAGTGATGTTATAAGGCGAAACCGGCTGGTTTTATAATGATTCTATCGAAATTAGAACCGCAAAATTATTTTTAAATTATTTTATATTCTGAAAACGGGACTAAGATTCTCCTACTTTATATATTTTATACATATTATGTCATATACATAATGTCTTAGCACCGACTTGTGTTGTTAAATTATTTTATTCTTTAGTTGCTACCATTTCATTAGTTTGGTGTCTAATATAATAGATACTATAAGCATGACACTATAGTATCTAATATAAAATTACAGACCTGAACCACCTGAACTCAACATACGAGTATTGTGTATCATTAGATATTATAACGCCTGACAATATTGAAGTAAAAATTCTGACAATAATAGCGACACTGCCCCGTATAACGAAACGAAACTAATAATACGAATACAGAGGCGGCATACAAAAGATGAATACGAAAACTTGTGAATATGTATTTTACAATGTAGTCAATAACAATAATAATATGCAGAAAGTTTGACTATTTCATATAGTATGAAAAATAACAGAATATTAATTTGTACGTGGTAGAGACACGCTGCAGCTATATTAGTTGCAGAACGAATGGGTCGGATCGACCGGAGTGCGAGCACACCCTCGCAAAATACCAGCTTCAAATAGCAGCTTAAGCACGGCGAGGTATTCCATCTTAGTTCTCAGGGGGGGTGGCATCAGTCTTATTTCTAGGAAATTTCTAAAACTTCACGCACAAAGCAACAAACTTGGCTTTCCCAGGCTATGTGATTGGGTAATTTCCCCATAGAGATTATATGTTCAATAGCCTAGTGACCTAGGTCTACTACGCCGCAGTGCGTGAGATAGAATCCTGCAACAAACTGTTTTAGTTTTAAGTTTTTGGTGCTTTATATCCTAGCCCACACGGCCACATTGCTGGGCAAAAATAAATTATTATAGACAATTTTGTTGCGGAGTTACAAATATTTTATGGCGCTCTGCATACTTTTTACCGTGAGCTCAAATCGTTTGTCGAAAAATGTCTGATTACAGTATTTTTTCAGAAAATCATTGTTGTATCATGTTGTATGTATTTTAAAGTTTATTTTTTTATTTAAAGTTTTTGAGAGTTTTTTATTAATTTGAGTATTTATCGGATAGATGCTTCTGCCAATCCTGTTTAAATTCTCTCTGCTCCTTCTTATCACAACCACTGGATGATGAGGTAGGGGATTTTATTACACCGGCACAATACGGCACCAACAAATTATAATAACAAACATTTTCCTACCTTTTTTGATAATTGATAATATTTTTGCTGAAAAAGTTATGTAAGACTTACGAGTAGTTTTTAAAGTCTTTAAGGGATATTTTGCACTATCAAACATACTGATCTTAGATCTTAGAAATGGCCTTGTAAATTTATAAGCAATAAAACAGCTGGTAGAGAAAGATTTTACACTAAAAATATGTTTTAATTTAATCTAGTTTTACTTTTTACTAAAATTTTGATAAATAACAATGTTAATAAAGTTATTTTTGGTAATATTTTTAAGTTTAAGGCAGATTTTTTTCTGTGTTATTGTTCGGAGTTTTCTAATTAGAACTTTATAAAGAAATTATTGAATTAATTGACATAAATAACCTTGGTGACATGAGTGATAAGATATGAAAGATATTAAACTTACGAAATTATAATGAAAAGAAAACTGCCAGTGTTAAACCAGCTCACAGTCCACTGACAAGTGATTACTGTAGTCCGTGGACACCAGCTATCAACTTGCAACAAAGAAGTCTGTAGGTCACCTTTGACTTTGAGGAAAAAGAGGAAATGCCTCATTCCTTATTTACAGAAGAAATACCTTATATTTTTAATTTAGCAGGAAGTTGCTGCTGCTCGTCTCCTGTTTCCCTTTATCGCCCTTTACGACACCCACAGTATGTTACAGGATAGTGGATACAGAAGCCGCCACTACACAGCACACGGAACAAATAATGAACTAACTGATATTGTATATTAGGTATAACTTGTTCGCTTAGATATGGTCGCCTTTGTATCGCGCCGCCTCGGCACGTGTCGCATATTGTCATAGGCGCCGTCGCGACATCAAAGGTCGCCGCGTGCGACATACACCTGCAGGGAATTTTGGCATTTTTAAACGATTCGCCGGAGTAAAAGATACTTTTGTTAACTCTGCTACGTATACAGAAAATGTTTTTGCGTTCTCGGGGGGACAGTGCAGTGCCTCAAGATGAAATTTTGTATTTTACCTATAACCAAAATACTATTTTAGTATGGATTCAGAACGTGACGTTGAATTCCTTATAACAAATACAGGTGGCAACGACTCCGATACTTCGAGTGATGAAGAATAGTGTTGTTACGGCCGGCAGCTGCCCATCCCAGGAGTAGAATCCTTCGCGGCCCATAGACGAAGAAGCTACGGGCAGATGCTGGTCGGGCGTCCTCACGCCACGGGTTAAAAGTTTAATTACACTAAACAATCCGGGGGGAGCGTTACAATTATTGAACAGAGCTTACTTACCTCTATTCAAGGCGACTGGTCCCTCAGGATTCAGTCAGGTCTCGTGTAGATGTATTGTGCTAGAAAGTAAAGGTCAGTGATGTGTATTTGGGTGTGGCTGGTAGTGTTATTGACCTTATTTGACCGTTCCCCCTGCAGCAGTTCGGCCCTCAGCTCCTCTCCAAGCTAAGGTCGCCTTCCGCAGTCACTTTCTTCCTTTGTTACGATTGACTCGCGAAAATGAACACAGAACGTACGGGTCAAAGGTCACCGTTATTTCTAGAATATTAACTACCGCACTACTAACTAATACAGTCGAATCCACTTATACAGATTCTGCGTTAAACCTAAAGTCCCGGGTAAACTCTCAACACGCGCCACCATTCCCAGTGGTATATTCACTATACGCGCCTAACATAAAATCAGATCTAAGAGCTCCCAAACAAACGGACTGCCTTCTCTTTCGACGCGAAGAAGACTTCTAATCTTTCGCTCTCGACTCCCACCGTTCAGTAAGCTCGGACGTTCAACACGCGCGAACGTCATCCCGTATCAGCCGAGCCGAGAGCCATCTAACGTCGATGCCTGACACCAACGCTTTTGCGTAAACAAACCCCCGTCCCGGACATAAGGATTTAGGTCCGCGAGCAAACCGGTCAGCGGGACAGGGTCGCGACGGCAAGTTGCAAGATCGAATCTACAACCAAACTAGGCCACCCTACGCACCCAATAAGATCTTGCAACCCTGACCAACGCCTCAAAATTACAGCCCCAACGTGGGCTAGCCGGAGAGTTGAACTGGATGCCCTTCCTGGTCATCGCAGCACATAAATAAGTCCTTTTTCTAGACAGAAGTCAGACGACCTCCTTCAAACACCTATCTGCGCTCCTATGATTAGTTCCGCAACTCGACCGGATCAGGTCTGCAAACAGCGACGCGACACGAAGCGGCCCAGAGGGACCTTCATGCTTCAGTGCAGAGAGCACCCCCAAATTCCCCATGAACGTCATCTGTGGAGAGCTGAACGAAACGCACAGATGGTCCCTAGCAGGTGATCCTATGCTCATATTTCAACTAATTTTTCAAAAGCATCAATGTTCAATTACAGAATTAATTAAAACAAGTAATCACCGATGCACATAGGTCAACTTGGCAAAGTAAACAAAACAATAAACGTGAGGGACATCCCTATTTCTTATTTCAAATAAATATCTTAGACAGTGCCAACAAAATCTAAACCAAAAGAGAATTGACTCCTATTTCCTTCGGCAACCACAGGGTTATCTAATTTCAACCTTCCTTATCACAAAGCAAAATGATTAAACACTATCACAAGCATTAAACAAGGGCACACAATTTAATCTCAATTTTCTGTGCAACAACAAACGCAGTGATCAAATGTATTTACAAAACATATGCAGCAGCATTTAAATGAGTATTTTAAATTCATTTCTTTTAATCATAACCACTACAATATGAATTTCGCGGAAAACCCAAAAGCATTTTAATTTAAATTTAAAGAATTTTTAACTAAGTGCTCGACCAAACTAAATCCAATACCCCTTGAGAGCGTGATTCAACTCTCCAGGGGGCCCTAATCTTCCCACCACCAAGTGGAGGCCACACCGCGTGAACCCGATACTAACAGAGCGCAACCGCTACCGGTCGCCACTCGGGTTGTACGCCCTCACTGAGGCCGTCGGCAACAGAACAGCTTGACAAGTGGACTGTTGACGGCTTAAGGCTCAGTAGAGGCAGCCATGGTGGGAGCTAAGGCGGCAGCTAGCTAGGGCCACCTCCATCAAATGGGGTACAGTGGTACACCAGTCGCGGCCACTCAGCTAACGGGAGTGAGAAGGGTCCAGCGGACCGATGAGTGGCCGTGAAGTTCCTCTTCGCACGCTGAGGGGGGGTGATGACACCCCCGCCCCTGGGGGAATTACCCCCCGACTGGTCGGGGGAGGGACCCCTTCCAAACCTAGGGGTCTGTTGGCTAGCCGGCGGGCGCCGAGCGTCGCCCGTCAGAGGGCGTGGCGGAGCGCCCCCGACCGTGGGGGTCGAGGGCCTGGCAACGCCCCGAGAGGAGACGCCGTTTGCACCCAGGCACAGTACGGCATGGTGATTGCCCTGGCAATGCAGACAGGGCCGCCGGTGCGGACAGTCTCGCTGGAGGTGCCCTTCCAAACAGGAGTAGCACCAGCGGCGCTCCTTGGCGATAGTTCGCCTAGCCGGACTCGGCTTACCTAATAATTTTGGGCAAGACGTTACCCGGTGATCAGATGCTAGACAATAGGAGCAGGGGGGGGTTGACGACGACTTGCCCGGCGGATTTCGCCTCTCTCTGGGCACGGCTCGTAAGTCGTCGACGGTGCCCGCCGCGTGCTCGATCTGTCGGCACTGCTCCTCCAAAAACCGCAACAGGTCATAGAAGGGCGGAATATAGGAGGCCTCGTCCCCGCCGTACCTCTCCTCAAAATGCATTCGAAGGTCGAGAGGTAGACGGGACAGCACGATGCGGAGCAACAAGAAGGCCCATTCGCCCACTGGTACATCCAGCCGCCTCAACATATTACAGGCCACCAAGACTGGATCCAACAGGTCCGGACGTAGTCTGGCCCGGTCACTAAGCAGCGGGAGGATCAGATGCTGCTTAACATGTTCGTCCGCAATTCGCCGGACGTTGGCGTATCTTCTGACTCGAGCAGTCTGGTAGGCGTCGTCCGACAAGCTCAAATGGCTGACAACGTCCAGGGCCTCCCCCTCCAGTGAGGCCAGGAGGTACGCCATCTTCTGGCTCGGGGTCAAGTCACTCCGGGCGTCCACTAGGCCGTCGAAAAGACCAACGAAGGTCAGCCACTCGGAAAGGACCCCGGAGAACTTTGGCAAGTCCAGAGTTAGGAGTCGTCCCAACAGCTCCGGCTGAGGCTGCTTCCGAAAGGACTCGGGCAGGCCACTCGTCCGAGCTTCACGCGCCTCCTCGGCATACCTGCCTTCAGCCTCGATCAACTCGTCAGTGAGCCACAAGAACTGCTCGTAGTCTGCGAAGCAGGAGTCCAGGACTCCCTTTTCCACATCCGATTCCTCAAGCTCAGCGTAAGCCTCCTCCACTGCAGCCCTTCGAGCATCGACCTGCTCGAACCGCTTCATCAAATTATGGACCCTATCCGATCGACCTATCAAAGCATGGGCGCTGGTGGCCCAGCGCAACTCAGTCCGCAGGCAACGGTTTAGCATCTTGGGCGAGGACATCACTACTAAATACAAATTACTACGCTGCTCGAGCACAATTACAAAAATAACAAATAAAAAATACAAAAAAAATTAACAGCTAACCAATGCAGTTCCTATCAAATCGAGTTGAATAGAAATTACACAAATAAGAACCGCTATTTATTAAATCAAACACAAGTTAGTACAAAAGAAAAGGCAAATCAAATTAACAATAACAAATACTAGTGCGATCAAATCAAGTTAAATTCAAATTACGTAAATACAAATTACCACTCTTTAGTTCAAATACAAATTACAATACGAAAGATACATAACGAAGATACACATCAACAAAAAATGCCTTGCTCGGAAATCGACCCTTCGATAAGTAATACACCACAACTATCCGCAACGATAATTAACCGATTACGCAAAAATAACCATCTACCTACATAACGCAATCTCCCGCTTGCGCGCTAAACGGGCGCGGTTTTTTAAATTTACCCGCAAACAACAAAGCAAGCTAACAAAGAAAGGAATTTTATTATTACGTATATAATTAAAAAAAAATATTTTTACGTATTACGGACGGGCGTGATTGTAGACACAAAATTAAACCAATCAACCCAACGCTCCCTGCCACCAAAATTATTTAATTTTTATCAAATACTATGGTCGGTGGATCGACCGGGAATCGATCCCAGCACCGCGTTCTGCTACCAAATGTTACGGCTGGCAGCTGCCCATCCCAGGAGTAGAATCCTTCGCGGCCCATAGACGAAGAAGCTACGGGCAGATGCTGGTCGGGCGTCCTCACGCCACGGGTTAAAAGTTTAATTACACTAAACAATCCGGGGGGAGCGTTACAATTATTGAACAGAGCTTACTTACCTCTATTCAAGGCGACTGGTCCCTCAGGATTCGGTCAGGTCTCGTGTAGATGTATTGTGCTAGAAAGTAAAGGTCAGTGATGTGTATTTGGGTGTGGCTGGTAGTGTTATTGACCTTATTTGACCGTTCCCCCTGCAGCAGTTCGGCCCTCAGCTCCTCTCCAAGCTAAGGTCGCCTTCCGCAGTCACTTTCTTCCTTTGTTACGATTGACTCGCGAAAATGAACACAGAACGTACGGGTCAAAGGTCACCGTTATTTCTAGAATATTAACTACCGCACTACTAACTAATACAGTCGAATCCACTTATACAGATTCTGCGTTAAACCTAAAGTCCCGGGTAAACTCTCAACACGCGCCACCATTCCCAGTGGTATATTCACTATACGCGCCTAACATAAAATCAGATCTAAGAGCTCCCAAACAAACGGACTGCCTTCTCTTTCGACGCGAAGAAGACTTCTAATCTTTCGCTCTCGACTCCCACCGTTCAGTAAGCTCGGACGTTCAACACGCGCGAACGTCATCCCGTATCAGCCGAGCCGAGAGCCATCTAACGTCGATGCCTGACACCAACGCTTTTGCGTAAACAAGTGTCTATTACTATATATTACTTTCATTTATGTTAACATTCCTATACAGATTTTTCATTTAAATTCTCTTTGCTAACTTGTGTTTATTATTTATTTTCGTATTTTATAACAATAACCAAAAGAATAAAATAGTATTCTATTTTATTCTTCTAATACTTCTTGTTCTTCCTCCGGGTGTACTGACACTGTCTTAGTGAACAGAATATTTCAATAAATCTTATGAACACAAAAGTAGTTAACCCTGCTGTATGGCAATAAAAGGATAAGAGGTTGGTACCTCCTAGTCAGAAAGGGCGCCTTACCATCTTGTAATTGGAAGAATTATTTATATAAATTATATATAATTAAAGTTTAAATTAATTCGTTTTTATACGATATTATATGTTAGAATTTTGGTCACGGCTGCCATTATACGTGAAAATTTCGGGAATCAAGGAAGTGACACAACGTTACTATTTAAAAATGTATTTATTGCTTTTCGAAGTATTCTCCGCTAATTTGACACGAGGTAACTAATCATTGAAGCAACCATTCCATTCGGAAGTTGGGGTCTCCAAAATGGCCGTTTTGTAGGCGTCCACAGCTTCTTCAGGTGATGAAAATCTCTGTCCACGCAATTTATTCTTTATTTTAGGGAAAGTATAGAAATCATTAGGGCTTAGGTCGGGGCTGTACGGCGCATGGTCTAATAATTCTATGTTTTCTTGCTCTAAAAACTCTTTTGTTCTGTGTGCGGTGTGAGAACTCGCATTGTCATGATGGAGGATGATGCGGCGGTTGCAGTTATCTTTACGGAGTTCAGAAACGACCTGTGGCAAAGAAATGCTAGCATACCATTCTGCATTAACCTTTCTTTGTCCCTCAAGAGGAATAGTCGTAACATGGCCGGTTTTGGAGACAAACGTGGCCACCATTTTTTTTGCAACACTCCGTGAACGAACAATTTTTGATGGCTTTAACTCATTTTCAAACACCCAAACTCGTGACTAGTTTTTGTTTCGGGTTCGTTCGCAAATATCCAGGATTCGTCACCTGATACGATATTGTATACAGCATTTGAGGATCCTGCGTGGAATCTTTCGAGAGTTCTGACGCACCAAGTAATGCGAGCCGCTTTTTGCTCTTCACAGAGCGAATGCGGTATCCATCGGAAAACAACTTTTTTAAACCTTCATGCAAGATTATTTGTATTTGACTCATGCCAATGTCCAAAGTTGCCTGAATTTCGCGGTATGTCACATGTCGATCTTTCTCAATCAGCTTACGCTCAGCATCAACGTTTTCTTGGGTGACTGCAGTTTTTGGACGACCTTGATGGGGATCATCACTGAGCTTGACACGTCCACGTTGAAATTCAGCAAACCAGCGATAAATTATGGTTTTGGATGGGGCTTTATCACCAAATGTAGAAATCATCCGGTCAACACACTGTTTTTGTGTTAAACCACTTCGAAAGTCATAATAAATCATCGCTCTTGAATTTTCTCGAGTCAATTCCATTTTCTCAACGACTAAACAAGTTTGACAAAACCTTGTGATAAGACCGAGAATCTTTTTTTAAATAAATAAATGGTATTCGATTTTTAAAACGAAGGAGTTTTCAATTAAAAAGATTTTAATATGACAGGAACAGTGGAAATATTCCATTCCCGATACTTTTAGTGCAGCCTATGTATTAACGTAGACTAGTCATTTGCGCAGGACAGGATTATAGTTCCCAAGTGTATGTGTAAGCACAGGTGCATTCTCTATTCCCTCACTCTCATATTCCGATGCGACGGTAATCCGAAGCAACCGGAGGGAGATCAGGCTCAGGACCAACGGTTTTACGTGCTTTCCGAGGCACGGGGCTTAAATACCACCAACTTTCTGACATTAGACTGCTACTGTAAACTGCCTCCACGACACAGGATAAAATCCTAGTGTGGGGGTTACGTTTTTAAAAGAAAAAAAAACTGAGAATTTCTTAACACAAAGACTTAATAACTAATCTAATTCCGACCCGAGTTTCGAACCCGGGACCTCATTCGTTTATAACCACTAGACCAACGAGGCAGTCTTTTTCTTTCTTATTCCTCTTTATTTTTGAAAACGTTACCCCCACACTAGAGTTTTCTCCTATATCGTGGAGGCAGTTTATAAACATAGGTTGCACGAGGACAAACATCAAGACTAACTGTAGGCCATACAGATATTTGTTCCGTGCGGGATTTGAACCCGTGTCCCCTAAATCAAAAACTCATTACTAAGCCACTGCGCCACGGAGTTGTCATAAAGAGACAAATTTAATTCTAGTTACTTATTTAACCGTTACAAAATTGTATAGTTTATTTTATAAAGGTAATTAAATTTTTGAGATCTTGTGCGACGGGTTTTGCAAAACTTAGCTTCGGCCGCATGCACAAATCCCACGAGCTTGCCATATTTTAAAAGTATGAACTAAAAACAAATGTGTACGCTATTTAGTATAAAGGAAAGTTATATTAAAAGTAAATCATTTATATATTTATTTTTGACTCACAAAAACACAAAAATTACTTAAAAGAAACGTAGGAACAAAAACCATAATACAATACATTAAAAACATTGTTACAAACCAAAAAAATCTTAATATTGTATTTTTTTCTTAAGTAATGATTTGTTATATTTACGCGAAGACTACACATTAAATGAAACTAATTTTTACGGATTTTTTCGCGTCATAGTTAGCCCGGCTACCTTCAGTTTGTTAGACTGAAGGTCCTAAGCCGGGCTAACTATGACATCGGGACGTCAAACACCTCAGCCCCCCCCCCCCCCCCGTGGCCATGGGTGATGTAAAGCACCCGAAACGTAACGAAACGTAATTGTATTAGTTTACAGCTTTAACTTTTAATAATACCTTATCGTGAATAAGGAATTAAAGAGAAAAGGGCCGTGGTAAGTCAGGGGCAAAATTTACAGCGAGCACATAGTACACGAGCAACCTGGGTTCGATCCCCACCGTAATTATAATTAATTAAATTGTTAATTGCAATTTTTGCGCTGATTTACCACGTGGTCGACGGTGAAGGAAAACATTTTAAGGAAACCTGCATCTCTGAGAAAAGAAATATTGGAAAAATATTTCGAAGATACGTGAAACCGAAGATCTTGTCCTAGTCCTAAAATCCTCTCAGAAATGATTGGAGGCCTGTGGGACTTGTATAATTTATATTAATTGCTTTGACTATCATATTCTGGAAAATTTTAACTAAACGACCAATAAATAAATAAAAAATAAAATATTTATGAATAAAATTCAGATCCATTAACATCACATTCGGTTAAATCTCACATTTCGAGAATATTACATGTAAAATAACTGTTATCAAAATCGTGACAAGAATTCAGCATAGACGAGCATATTATGTGCTAATATTGTTACCAATAATAAAAACAACACCGCAGATGTGAGCTTGAAAGAACAATGGCAGACTTTCATACATGAAATTAGTTGAGAAGAAATGGTAGCGTCTATATACCAAAAATATCTTAAAATGTTAAGCGTTAGCCCCATAATAACTCTGTCAAAAAATTTTGTACTGAGAAGGCGTCAAAAAAAAAGATATTTACATTTGAACCTTTTTTGGTTATGTCCTATGTCACTTGGAAAAAGTCATACTTCCTGTGGTTGTTTGATGTTAGCTTAATACATAATACATAATTGAGAGTTTTTAGATTATTGTATCTCTATTATATATTTGCATACTATAAATGTATATTTCTGGCATGGCTCCAGGCCTATGGTATCATAGTGACATTCTCAGAAGGGCTAGAACCCAGAGCTGTAAAGCCAGTAAAGAAAACAGTGACATTTTATTTTAACTAGTGTTGGCATAACATTAAATGGAATTGTTACATAGTACTATGATTGAGATAATATATTATTGTACGAAATTCTTTGTAAGAGACTTATTCTCAGCCATATCACTTTTATTTTTATTATTACTGATAGTACAGTTATTACTAATAATAAATTAATATAAAAAAAATTGTGTTTGTGTGTTATGTTGGTAGTCTTACAAAGTGTATACGAAAATAGTATGAATTTTAGTATATTCATACTATTTTGGCAACATTTGAATAGAGTAAAATGATTTAGGTCATTTGATATTCCCAAAAATGTTTGCTTTTTTCTGTGGCTTTAATTAAAATACATTTTTATTTGAAAAATCATAGAAAAATAATAAAACTGATTTGATATTTAACTTATTTCTAGACGCTATAATTTTTGTCAACTATTTTTCTGCCATTGCTCTTTCCGCACCCTCGCGGTATGCACTAATAGCAAGATATTTGACAGCGCAGTTTATATTGGAGGTTGGTCTCAAGCCATACGGGATCCTAAGAGATTTCGATTAGAGATTTAAACTTATATATTACCAGGCAACTCGAGGCAAAAGAAATTTTAATGAGAAAGAGGGAAAGCCAGCCAATGAAAGTTTTGTTATCATTTTAGGCTATAAAAAGGAAAGAAGAATAAATAATGTAGAAAAATTTATAGAAAGAAATTACAATACATTCGTTGCTACACATAGAGTTACACATTAAAAAAATTAAAAATGACATATCAAATTAAACGATATATCTTCGCAGTTATGAAAATAAGAATGAAACAAAAGCTTATTTTTTTTTTCTTTTTTATGTT
The DNA here is from genome assembly GCA_033319125.1 of Parnassius glacialis. NCBI lineage: Eukaryota > Metazoa > Arthropoda > Insecta > Lepidoptera > Papilionidae > Parnassius > Parnassius glacialis. Next base: position 29,199,619 of record JAVANC010000028.1, on the reverse strand, counting down.
AGTAGCAGCATATAAACATAGGTACATATTGATTAACAGAGAATATCGACAGGTATCTAGTCTATCCACTATCCATTTGCTTACTGAATTATCTTAAATATGTTACCCTCTAAGAAATTATGTTCATTGTTTTCGTGAGGTAGAGCAACGCTGCATGTAATATCTCCAGCAAGAATAGGTCGGCTCAACCGGAGAAAGACCACACTCTCACAGGATACCAGCGTAAAACTGCAGCGTAATGTTGCTGTGTTTCATGTGGTGAATGAAGGGAATCGAGAACCCTTTTTACTGTTCCATCTTAGTCCTTATGAGTGAGAACTAGTATATATTTACATTAGATAATCAAGGATTAATGTACGTGATAGGCCACAAAATTCACTTACCATCAATTAACTGTGCTCGTATGTCACACTTAATCCTGAAAAAACCCTTATTAATATTTACTGCGATTGGTAAACAACTTTTCCGGAACGTTGAAACGGGCTTTTTTCAGCCAAAAGTTAAATAATATATATAACTGTGTTAAAATTTAATAAGGCCGAACGTTTCAGCTTTGCGACGGGGGAATTTATTGCTATATCTCACCCCGTAGGATTACACCAGTATATATATTCGTAGCCGTAGGTATCTCGATAGGCAACAGAAAAAATTTAAGGGATAGGAAGGAAAAGTAATGAGAGGGAAAGCTTTATGCGGAAGGAACTCTAAATCCTACCCAAAACAGGTTAAAAATTCTATTATAATCTATACAAATAAATGAGAATATTACTATAACATTAATATTCTTTATAAAACAAAATACGCACAAAATACAACTAACTAAACTACTTAGCCTGCTACACAAAAAGAACATTTGTACTACCTAGAGACCATTAAAGGTCTAAAGATAATCCAAATGTTCAAGCCCACTACCAGTTGGCAGCGTACCCAGCATGCTGGCGGCATTACCATGCTGAATGGCAATGCTTATGCGTTGCGCCAAATAAACGCCAGCATTTTGGTCACGCGTCGCGTCAACCAGGCGCTCTGATAAGTCTTGGAAAAGAAGATGAGCTCCCGGTCCCCAAGGACCCAACGTCTCAACTCCAAACGGCTCAAATATGTAACCACTACCGAGATTAGCATATTTGCGCCGCTTGTGCTGTTCCGCTGAATGAGCCGCCGCGCCAGCCTTACTCCGTGTCTCTGAAAGATGTGACGGTGCCATTGTGTCAACGCAAGTCGCGTCCCACACAAGGGGCCGTCCCATCTTCCAGGGCACAAGTGTCATACCGTCAGGCCTTTTACCATCGTCACGTGCAAGGCCACTCGGTTCGAGTATAGCTGCAACATTGGCGGTGGCAAAAGCCCGGCGTATGATGTCATTCAGGCTAGCGTGCCGACCCATTCGCCCAGCACTTCTTGAGCAGGAGAGACCGTGGTGACCGAGCTGATCAACTACAGTACCACACTGGCAGCGATGGGCCTCAAAGCACCTTGCACCCAAACGTAAACTGACGGCGAGACGAAATGCAGTCGGGTCCAAAAGGCTACCTGTGTTAAAAGAAGGCATAGCTTGTAACCAAAGCCCAGATTCCCATACAGAGACTGCAAGAATACGGGCACGATCCGCGATACTAGGACACGTATCTAAAAGTGATTTCCGTGCTAGATCGCAGATCGGCCGATCCCACAGTCTCTGCGAAGACAAGGTCCTGGGAAAATCAGTATTTGGACAAGCCAGCCTCCAGGCATTCTTGGCCTCACTTGAATGAGCTACAATTACATCGGAATGGCCTAAAGAGGGTGCAAGGATTTTTTCTATTAATTTATACGAACCATGAATGGAGGACAAGAATGCAGGTAGCGCTACACTGGAAATTTTGCGTACCCCTAAGCCTCCCAACCTCACTGGTAGGGAGGCTTGCGACCACGTCCTGTCATCCATCTCAACATTCAAAACCGATACTAGCGCGTTTTTAACGACATTGTCTAGGCTCGAAAGGAGCTCACCGTGTTTCCACAGTGGACTACATCGTAAAGTGTAAGTAAATTTGGGAACGAACAAACAGTATTTCATAATTGTAAAAGCCATATGGGCGTTAATTTTGAGCAATCTTTCGGAAGCATTCATGAACTTTTGAATTTTTTCCTCAACGAAAGGTGAAAAAGATTCCTCTAATATCGGTGAACCCAGGAGACGGAGGGAACTCCTGTCTACTGATTTGATATTGGGAGCCAAATCATTAAATTTTTTGATAACCGAATCTTTATCTGGACAAGAATCGCAAACAAAGAGTTCGCATTTTGAAAAATTTAGTTCTAAGCCAATCAGACGGAATTCGTCAATGAGAATTTTCAAATCATTGAGCACAGTGCTCACGTCGCCTCCTAAGGTTCCGTCATCCAAGTACCAAACATTAAGCTTGGACTGGAGACGTTGAATAATTGGATGAATGGCCAGGGAGAAAATCGCGGGTCCAAAAGGATCACCCTGTTGACAGCCGACAGATGATAATAAAACATTATTTTTGTATGTTAATTTGGTGGGACTGCCGTAGCATTGCCAAAGAAAGTTGAAAAGGTCCGGAATTTTGTCTTTGACTTGTGTCAACAGGGCACCTCGATCGACTGAATTGAAAGCGTTTTTCACATCCACCTTTAGCAGCACCTCTCCACAATTTTGATCGAGAAAGGTACGAAGTGAATGAACAGCAGCCTCACACCCGCTCCGCGAACCAAAACCAAGCTGCATTGGTTGAAAAAGGCTGCTTAAAAGAGCAACCTTTTTCCTACAGCCCGCTTTGGCTGCGAGGCGGCGATATGTGGTGCCAACCGCAATAGGTCTGATACCACCGTCTTTTTTTTTAAGTGCGCATAAATTGGCGCCGTACAAAATTTCAATGACGTCACCATTGACCCGCCCCGATAACATGAGATTAAACAGTGCCGTCATGTCTTTCAAAAGGGTCTCGCCCACCTCACCAGAGCTAAAAGATAGAAGATCTTTTAGATGTTGAGGGGTTAGGCCATCTAGTCCTCCAGCTGAGCCACTCTGGAAAGACATAACCGCCGCTGAAATCTCCTGGGCAGTGACTTCAATGGCAACGTCATCTAACTTTGGTGGATCAGGTAGGTGGAGATTCGCCGCTGCAGGTGGATGTTTGTCATGAAGTGACTTAACCGTGTCGGGTGTATAGGGGGCGATAGAGTCGCTAGAAAACAAGACACGTGCGGCGCCTTTGATATCGCCATCGCTAATTTTGTTCTCTACTATTTTGAAAGTGGCCGAAACGTCAGATTTTTTGGAATTTTGATTATTCCGCTTTTTGGGCGGAATAATGCTAGCAAGATCTAAAGGATTTTCCTCCAATGCTTTATACTTTACGCAGTTTTCCTTTACTCTAGTTGTAAGGGATTTTTGGTTTAAGGGATCAAAATGTACGTAAAGAACATTGTATGGAAAAAGAAGGAGATGTTCCCAGGCTTGTTTGGAATTTTTCGAAATAGCATTTTTAATAGCCGATGATAAACAACGGGCAACCGAAATTCGAGCACCGCGCGGAATGCGTTTCAAAACCGGAAAAGAATTTTTGAAAGAGCTTAAAACCTCCCAAAACGGTTTGGAAGGAGTAGCAGCGCTGGTAGAACTACTACTGGCTACTGTTTCGGAGCCTGTAATCGGAGCCGAAAGAGGAATTTGAAATTTTTTGTGGCATCTTGTGCGATGAATTTTGAGTCCTTTTCGGCCTTTAAAAAGTCGAACCTGGGGACACTCCGGGCACTGTATCATGTCCCCCAGCGACTCCGTCAGAATTTGGGAAGCTGCATTGCTCACCGCACTACTATGGGCACAAAGTGCCATAACAAAATTTTAGCTTATCTTAATAATCTTAGTATTTCTAAGTCGGCGTGATGACCGCCAGACGTCAGGCGTTGACGCCGCCCGAAATGCGCAGGCTCGCCGGGCGGCGTTGACCTCGAAAAACCGACTACCGATGGAGTAGACAGTGAGTCTCGGACGTAGTGTAGGGCGGCCCGTCTTGGTAGTGTTACAACCTTGTACTTTTCATAGATATTTAACTGTGTAGTGGCGTAAGAATATCCATAACTCCATTTCATCATCGGAACTAAATCAGGAGATGGGCAGCAGCGTCTTATTATCGGTAACTAATAGTTGACGCCGAATACAATGTCTCCAAACGAATATTATTAGTAGTTGAGGCCGCAGTCAGGACAAATAGGTTGCTCAGGACAAGAGCACTTATTGTCAAATATTCGACGCGTACAAATTGGTACACAAAACAAAATTCCAGCAGCACTGATCAGTCCCAACAACGATATGCAAATCATATGAGATTTGAATAAAAGGCCGCTTGAAGCGGAATTTTTTTGGTTTCTATTGATACAGATCGCGCTTGGATGAATCAGGATCTTAAATGATATTGTTTAGCGAGTAGGTTATTTGTTTATAAGTATTATTACTGCAATTAACACTTTTTTTAAGGTATTGTTCCAGTTTGTGTACAATTTAGTCTTGATTTATTTACACTGTTTTTTTTTTTTAACACTATTGTACTGAGGTCTTTGATAACATCACAACCGATTTTTTTGATCACTATTCACAGTTTTACAATAAATTTAACTCGGAAATACGATACAAAATATTTTTAAATTAAATTATAAACACATTACAAATTATTGACACATATGGTTGACGTTGACGTTGATAGGTAAAATAGGTAAATAAAATTGAAGTGTCTGTTTATAATGTTAAAATTACAGTGTTTTACTAAATGTATATTAAAGTATATTAGAAAAAATTAAAAACCCAAATAACACGCGGGCGCAGTCGCGGGGAACAGCTAGTACTTTAATAATTCCAAATCCCAGCTTGCAATATGCTTAAATAGATACTAGGTTTTCTCGTCACCTATTAATATATATATATATATATATATATATATATATATATATATATATCATCATCATCATCATTACAGCCCTTCACAAGTCCACTGCTGAACATAGGCCTCCCCCAAAGAATGCCACAAAGCACGGTCCTGAGCCACCTGCATCCATCGACTTCCTGCATATCTTACCAGGTCGTCACTCCATCTAGTGGGGGGACGCCCTACACTTCGCCTGCCGGTACGAGGCTGCCACTCGAGAACCTTTCTTCCCCATCGGTTGTCGGTTCTTCGAGCTATATGGCCGGCCCATTGCTACTTCAGCTTACTAATCCGTTGGGCTATGTTGGTCACTCTGGTTCTACTGCGGATATCCTCATTTCTGAGTTTATCACGCAGAGAAACTCCGAGCATAGCCCTCTCCATAGCTCGCTGAGCGACCTTGAGCTTCCTCATCCGGCCAGCAGTGAAGGACCACGTCTCAGTTCCATATGTCATCACTGGCAACACGCACTGGGTGTACAGTCTCGTTTTCAAGTTTTGAGGTATACCTGACGAGAAGATGTGCCGTAATTTCCCGAACGCTGCCCAACCGAGTTGAATCCGTCGATTGACCTCTCGGTCGAAGTTGGACTTACCTAATCGGACTATTTGTCCCAGGTAAACATACTCGTCAACAACTTCGAGCTTAGTGTTCCCAACAACTACCGGCATAGGTGTGATATGGACATTAAACATGATCTTTGTTTTGTCCATGTTCATCTTAAGACCTATCCGTTGGAAAACACTATTGAGGTCATTGAGCATAGTGCTTAGGTCCTCCAGCGATTCTGCCATAAGGACTATATCGTCGGCAAATCGAAGGTGAGTGATGTACTCGCCATTGATGTTGATACCGTATCCTTTCCAGTCCAGAAGCTTGAAAACGTCTTCCAATGCAGCGGTGAAGAGTTTCGGGGATATGACGTCACCCTGTCTTACACCTCTCTGCAGTTGGATAGATTTCGTACTCTGGTTCTGTACTCGGGTAGCCATCGTAGCTCTACTGTATAAACACTTCAGCACTTCGATATACCGACAGTCAACTTGGCACCGCTGAAGGGACTGCAGCACCGCCCAAATTTCGATGGAATCAAAGGCTTTATCATAGTCCACATACGCCAGACATAATGGCAAATTGTACTCTTCAGACTTCTGTACAATTTGCCGAAGGGTATGTATGTGGTCTATGGTGCTAAAGCCCTTTCGGAAACCGGCTTGTTCGGGAGGCTGGAAGTCGTCAAGTCTGCGCGCGAGACGATTCGTAATGACTCTCGAAAACAGCACGTAGACGCGGCTCAGAAGGGAAATCGGTCTGTAGTTCTTCAAGAGAGCGTTGTCACCTTTCTTGAAGAACAAGACCACCGCACTTCTGCTCCACGCCTCCGGTGTAATGCCACCATGGAGGACGGAATTAAAGAGCTTCTGAAGGACTTCAAGTACCGGTCTTCCACCCGCTTTCAGAAGCTCCGCTGTAATTCCATCCTCGCCTGGGGCCTTACCGTTTTTAAGGTGCTGGAGAGCCATTCTAATCTCGCTCAGACTGACTATATATATATATATATATATATATATATATATATATATATATATATATATTCTAGGTTTTTTTACATTTTCGATAGTATTTGAAAGGAGTCGCTATGTTGAAATTGGTAAAAGAAAACGATATTATGTTTTATCTGAATTGGGTAAAAAGCACCGAGGGTTCCGAACAAATACGTAGGTATAAATTTATTCAAGTTTAAAATTATTAAAAATATTTTTATTAGATGATGTAACTAAAAATTTATGCTTTTCGCAATTTTTCCTTTATCTGTGCTATAATACGTTGCTTCGTACCAAATTTTAAGATTCGGAGTTCACGGGAAGTACCCTGTAGGTTTTGATTCCCTTGCGAATGTCGAAAATTTGCGGCATAAACGGCTGTATCTTTTGTTTGCGTTGGCTTAGATGTTTGATTTTTTCACAGCTCCAAGGGACAGTAGACTTGAGTATTTGATATGAATTCATCATTCAGCTTGATACCTCCACGCGTTCCTGAGAAAAAGGATGTTGACAGACAGACAGACGGACAATAAGCGATCCTATAAGGATTCCGTTTTTTCCTTTTGAGGTACTGAACCCTAAAAAAACTCAAGAGCAATATAAACCAGCAATGGCCGACTGAATTTCAAAGGTTTTGCTAGCAACTTTTATGAAGAATATCGAGAAATCATTCAAAGTTAATGAAGTAAAATTAGCGGTGATTGCAATTCATTAAGATTGGAAATTAATAAATGAAGTAGGTGCGGACTTGCTCTTGTTTTTTAAATTAAATTGCATTTTGTGCTTGTTTGTAATGGCTGTTCTTCACCACGTTTAAACAATATCGGCTACAGATGTGTTATCACATCTGAAGGCTAAGATTTAATTCCCCTCAGCCTGCAATTATACTAACACTCGTATCCTATAAATGAACAGTATTGGGTGCAATGTTATTTTACGGCATGCGGCAGATAATGTCTACAGAAGAGATATATGATACAAACCTAAAAGTACTTCTAAAAAAAACAGTTTTTTACAGAATTTTTGCTTCTTCTTCGGTCTTTTGTAAGTTAAATATAGACCTCTCTAGTATGTTGGTAGGAATTACTCTAATCTCTACAATTGGCAGTAATTCCCCGTTATCAAGGAAATCATTGTCTGATGTAAATAGAAAATTCGCTCTAACTAAACCTACGGTATTTAGGCGGGTGATATATACCCTTACGTCTAGCTAAAAAAAGCACCTAAAATAAAATAACCTTTCAAATTTTGATTCAATGCGATTATTTGAAATATTTTGATATTCACTACTGACTTTTGTGGGTTAATTTGAATTAGGGGCCTTTTAAATCGTCCCTTTGGTTCTGGCGATATACGGCGAAGATGGAACACTGTGAGATTTTTAGACATTACTAGTCCGACATAACGTGTCCTTAATCCGGCGAGACGGGTGTGAGTAGACATACCGCCATGTAAAATAGGAACTCAAAGTCCTACTATGTACGCGTGTTTGCTTGAGAAATAGCGCACGCTTTAAAATTCTATAGTACGGCAAACCGAGTTCAATCTCCGCCGGCACCGATGTTTTTTTTTAAGTCTTAGGTCCTGATTTAGCACGTGTAAGGACATAAAAGAAAACATCACGAGGAAGCTGAATGTCTGAAAAATTGAAGAACATGTAAAGTCTGCAAACACGCATTGGGGTAATACGGCGGTGCCCAAAAGTGATTTTTTATCTGAATTGGGTAACATAAAAGGCCCACCGGCAAGGACAGCGCTCTCACAGAATACTTATGTAAAAAGCATTATTAATACAATGTTTCCTATGGTAAGTTAAGAAAACCGAAGACATATTACTCACAAGGAGGCATTCCACCTAAATCCTTAGAGATGACACCTTATCTGCATTTAGATTCTTAATTAAAGTTAGATATAGGTATATAGAGGCTACAGCATCAGAAGTGAATGCAGAAGCCAATTTACTAGCTTATACAAGTGGTTTTCACGCGTTTGTTATCCATATTCTATGAAAAAAATCAAGTAAGCAATTATGTTATAAATTATATAATTTATCACTGTTTTTAGATTAATTATAACATGGATGACTTTTGTGTAACCAAAAGCTAATTAAAATATTTCATTTAAATAAGGAAACGTTTCTAGAAATATAAAACAAAAATGTTCTAAAACTTTGATCAATATTTTATTAAACTCAATTTTCATCGCGGAGTCTTAATGAGAATTTTGTTGGCTAAAATATTTTGTAATTTAAGCATGAGATTATTATTGTCCCCATTTACGATACTTTTACTTTAAAAGTTATCCATTATACAACAAAATAACGTAGAATTTCTCCATCGCTTGGCCAACTTTTGTGTTGATGTTTGGAATGTTATTTATAATCAATATATTTTAATATTTTCATTTGCTATTCTCCCAACAAGAATCATTAATGTGCTATTAGGGAAAAACTTACTAGTTAAAACTTTTGCCTATGTCATCACAATACATAATAACTTTATTTTTTTAATATTTAAATTACTTTTTAAGTTAATATTCTTTGCCATGATACGAGGGTGGATTGAAAAGTACTCGGCCTAACCAAGAAAATAAACACAAACTAAATCAGTTATATTTTTATTTTTCTACATAATCACCATCAAGTTCAATACACTTTTGCCACCTCCCCTTCCAAGCATTTAGACCGTTGAAAAAAATGATTCTTCCTTAGAGTCAAAATATGCGTCTACAGCTGCTTTGACCTCGTCGTTTGTCGAAAATCTTTGACCTCCCAAGTGCTTTTTTAGGTTAGGGAACAGAAAGAAGTCTGATGGTGCCAGATCAGGTGAATACGGCGGATGCGGTAACAGCCACAGTTGTGAATTTCAGCCATTGACTGTACTGACGTGTGAACACGGGCGTTATCTTGATGAAACAGGACTTTTCTTCTGAGCATTCCTCGACGTTTTTCTTTTATTTCCTCTCGTAAACGACGTAGTAAGGTGCAGTAGTAATCAGAGTTTATAGTCTGACCCCTTTCAAGATAATCAATCATAATCACACCTTTCGAGTCCCAGAATACTGAAGCCATCACCTTATTTGCCGACAAAATCGACTTAGCCTTTTTAGGGGGTGGTGAACCAGGTCTTCTCCACTGTTTTGATTGTTGTTTTGTTTCCGGTGTACAGTAATGAACCCATGTTTCGTCTATAGTAACAAAACGATTCAAAAAATCATCTGCATCGGCTTCAAATAACTCCAAACAGTCGCGTGAAATAGTCAATCGCGTCCTTTTTTGTTCAACTGAAAGCAGTCGCGGAACCCACCTCGCAGACACCTTGTGGAAACCCAACTCGTTGACAATGATGTTTTGAGTTCGTTCATAAGAGATGCCTATAATCTCGGCTATCTCTCTATTTTTTAATCTGCGGTCTCCCATTATTAAATCAAGTACTTTTTTAATATTTTCGTCAGTAGTTGACGTCGAAGGCCTTCCAGAGCGGGGTTCATCTTTCACACTCTCTCTACCACGCTTAAATTCTGCTATCCATTTTTTGACGGATGAATATGACAGAGCACAATTGCCTAATGTACTGACCATGTCATCATGGATGGCTTTTGATGATAGCCCTTCTTATGGAGGTACTTAATGACGGCACGCTGCTCGATTTGCTCCATTCGCGAAATTATGTCCGATTACTTTGTTAATAAATTTATAAAATCACAACTAATTATCGCACACGTTTCGAACTTCACACAATGAACTAGTCTGAAATGAACTAAATAATGTGGGTAGATTTGATTTTTAGAATTGAATGGATCTGTGTTAGGCCGAGTACTTTTCAATCCACCCTCGTACTGTCATAAAGTGTAGGTGAAAATAATGAGGCCTTACTGTTATCTTTATTGTTTACACATATTGTCCCCGATGAACCTGGTATGGAGCACTGATACTCACTCTGATTTTTTATTAAGGAGTCAAAGCGCTCCTCATTATACTTTACAAGATCACTCATGACCAATATGTGTTCTTTTATCTCATCCTGAGCCGATGCATATTTATCTAATATAACTTGTAGGTAGTTTTTAAGTGATAAAATTCTTGAATTTAGAAACGCTATTTCAGTCTCATAACAGTTATGCATATTTTCCATCTCAATTGAATATAATTTAAGTTTATTAATTAATTCTTGCTTTTGCTTACATATATTTATAAAACTTTTAGCACTAATTTTAGTTTTAATTAACGTTTTCACTTTTCTAATACATTTATTGATTTTTATGTATTTCTTTAATTTTCTTCTACTTCCGGTAGTCCTTGCTGCTGTTCTTGATGTGACATAATAATCACCAGTCAAATGTATTGTTGTAAAGGGTTGCAATGCTTTAGTATATTCACATTCTATGAGCTCATTGAACAAAGTGAGTTTGGGACGCTTTCAAATTAAATAAAATTAATAAGCTAACAAATATACATCCCTTAACTATCAGAAAAGTCAAATTTAAAATTATGGATGGCTACTAGGATTAGACTATGAACAAACTGAATCAATCTTAGTATAAAAGAAATCAATCAACATTCAAAAATTTGTTAAATCTTAAATTTCAATCACACACACGCACACATACGCACGCACGCACTCATACACACATACATGCCCTCACATGCAAACTCTCTATCTTCTCTCTCTCTCTTTCTTTCTATCTCTCTATCTCTCTCCACACACACACACACACACAGATAGAGAGAGAGAGACATACCGCGCAGATAATCATGCAGGCAAATAAATAAAAATGTAATATATTTACTAATGTAAATATATCAAATTTTTATGTAATCATAATTTGTCATTTATATTAGGGAGATAGCACTGACTCTCGTAACACAGGTTTTCTAACATGGCTCGGGAGTCAGTGGCTTCAAAAATATAGTACCAACTTTTATGTCAATAAGGATTATTATTATTTTTATTATTATTAAAACATGGTTCGTCATTATTTTATCCGTTCCAATTTTGTAAACTGAAGGGATAATTGTTCTTGATTTGTTCCTAAAATACAGAATATTCAGTTTATTTTGTTAAGTATTCTCTGACATACTGTCGCTCGAGGTCAGATGTGCAGTGATCAAAAATTTGGGCGAATTGCCAAAATTCGGTGGTCCTCATAAGGGAAATCTGCCGCAGTAATTCCGTTACGTGGCATTTGTGTTTACTGATGCATGTTCTGAAGTAATTTAAGTCTGAAACTACTGATAAAAGTTATGCTTGTTATTATTTTCAAAAAATTTAAAGTTAAGGTTTTTACGATCTATAGAATGCTTGCAATGCATCCGAGGTAGAGTTTTCTTTCAAATGTCTAATTTCTTTCAAATTTACGCTGTTCGCGGGGCGGAGTATTGGCTGGTTAAAGGCGGGCTCCTCGAATTTCTACGAGGGCAATTGTCCTCGGCTTACGTCTCCCAATCGAGGATAGAGAAGGAACGAACATAAGATGAGGGGGTATGCTCTTTGTTTAGCGGCATCTTTGTCTCCCGACCAGAGAAGTAGACGTCACTTATTCACTAAACCGATCGTATTAACATTTCTTGGAAATAGAAATAGCTATTCCGTTATTATATTATTGTAGGTTAAATATCGATTCTAATGTTATACCTGTACCTTGTGTGATAACAATTGTTAAGAAAACCATACTACATTTATCTTTTATTCTTTCGCAAAATGTATTTGTGATTCGTTAAGGGAACTTTTTAAATAAATCAATATTATAACTTTTGCAAGCTAATACATAAACTTAAATAATATGTGAAGATGGATATCTTATGCTAAAATATAATGGTCGGGATAATATAATCATTTTAAGCCTTTCCGAAAGGAATTTTAAAAAAGTGTATATGTTCCAACAGACTATAGATTACACGAATATTTTGATGGCAAAGAGTCATGGATTGGTATATAATAATCTTTATATATACAAATTACCTGTTACATTGTTTGTCCGCGATGAACTCCTAAACTTCTGAACTGATTTCAATGAAATTTTGCACACTGTGTACTATTTGCTCCAACTTGAGAGATATGATAGTTTTTATCCCGTTAAGTGACCATCAATATTTTTTTGCGCAATTAAGGTTTTTTTTTTATTAGACAAAGATTCGTCGGAAACAACAGAACAACGTCTGCCTGGTCAGCTAGTTAATTATAATAATTAAGGTAAAATAATAAATATACCTTTATTGTACACTATAAATATAAATTACAAAACTAAAGGAGGAAAGGAGGATGCATCATATTAAGTTGTACAATGAGTGATCCATTCTGTTTGACCTACATATGCTATGTAATATTCAATTTAAAAAAAAAGACAGTCACTATGGAATATATCGCCGTGTCTCATCCGGTCATAGAAACTTTATTTCGAACTGGTATTTAGTAGATTTAGTTTATTTAAAAAAAAAACATTTGACAAAGGAAATTCTTGCTTATTTATTATAATTACTCTTACGTCGAATAAAAAAAGCTATTTTATTTAATTGTATAAATTTGATAAATGTAAACTAAAATACAACTAGTTTACCTTTATCAAATTTATACAATGAAATAAATGTTTATCCATTACGAAGTTAGAGTTATATTGAATGAAACCCGTTTTATTGACATAATTGGACTGTAAAAAGAAAAACATATTATAAAGGCTTGGCCTGAACTCCCGTTCCGTTGAAGCGTGCAGCAGGCGGAGCGTGCAGCGTGCGTGACAAACAGTTGTGGTATTACAGCATCTCTTTGCATCTTTTAACGAGGAATAATGCTCCAAAGAATTGTTTGGTTTATTGCACTTGCTAAATATCACCATTGTACATAGCGTCACTCATAGCAGATACATCCACATCATTTAAATAGTTGACAACTCACCACCGTGCAATTTTCTAGGATTTTATGCCAAGTTCTAAAATATTGTGCACTCTACTATCTTTAACAGTTTTTCCTGACTTTCAAAAAAAGGGCTCAATATCGTCATCATTATTACAGCTTATCGAAGCCCATTCTGAACATAGTCCTTCCCATAAATTGCCTCATAAGAGAGAGTCTTCCCCATAGTTGCCACGTTTTCCAGGCGGAAAACCGCAGTTTATTAGGAAGACGCTACTGCCAATCTCCAGTTTTTACCCCCGGTCATCCCTTACGTGACACACGGGACGATAAATAGTTGTAGATATATTTACACTGCCACTACACAGTAAAGAAAAGAACCTGCCGCTTTTTTTAAATGTCGGCATTGCACCTGCGACTCCTATGATGATGCGAAAGTCCTTGGGTGACGATGGGTCATTTAAAAACAGGTGAATCGCATGTGCCGTGTAGTTGCCGTTAAGAATATCCACTACCCCATATCTACCCGTGGTTTTCATAAGAGGTGACAGTGGGAAACAGGCAGGAGATGGGCAGCAGCATCTTCCTGATAACATCAATAGTACAATAAAATACTGCGGTTCCCAACCCGCTTACCGCGCGTGTCAGCTATGGCAAACATGAGGAGAGACAGCCCCCACTCCCCGGCACCCCTGCTATTCCTGGCTACGGTGGCTACCATGGTAACGGTGGGTCTGGGGGTGCTAAGAATCTCCGATGGAAGTTCGATTGCCATCTAAGATGACTCGACCTAGCAACATACAACGCACGCACCTTAATGACTGATGAGAAGATCCTGGTGCCGGAAGAAGAGATAGACAAGTTGCGCTGGGATACTATAGGATTATCTGAGGTCCGAAAAGTGGGAGGATACGGTAATCCTCGAATCCGGCGAATTATTCTAACACCGGGAGAGCGACTATCTGTCCCAAGGAGGTAACGGATTTATCGTTTACAAGTCTCTCTGGTATTGTTTACGAGAGTCATTACGAATTGTCTTCCATGCAGACTCGACGACGTCCAGCCTTTCGAACAAGGCCGTTTCCAAAAAGGCTTTAGTACCATAGACCACATACATACCGTTCGGCAAATTACAAAAAGAAGAGTCCGATTTGCCACTTTGCCTTGCGTATGTATACTATGAGAAAGCCTTGGATTCCGTCGAAATTTGAGCGGTGCTACAGTCCTTACAGCGGTGTCAGGTTGTCTATCGGTATATCGAAGTACTGAAGTGTTTGTACAGTAGGACTAAGATGGATTTTCTAGTACAGAAACAAAGTACAAAACCTATCCAAATGCAGAGAGGTGTAAGACAGTAATAATAATAACAAAAGACAGTAATATCCCCTAAACTCTTCACCGCTGCATTGGAAGACGTTTTCAAGCTAATGGACTTCGATAGAATACAGTATTAACATAGACAAAATAAAGATCATGTGTAATGTTCACATCAACCCTACCTAAGTTGTTGGGAGCACCTGGGACAAATATTCCGATTAGATAAGTCCAACTTCGATCGAGAGGTCAATCGACAGATTCAACTCGACTGGGCAGTTTTCGGAAAATTACTACGCATCTTCTGGTAAGGTATACCCCAAAACCTGAAAACGAGATTGTACAACTAGTTTGTATTAGCAGTGATAACTCATGGATCCGAGACGTGTTCCTTCACTGTTGGCTGTATGAAGACGCTCCAAATCGGTCAGCGAGCTATGGAGAGGGCTATGCTCGGAGTTTCTCTGCGTGATAAACTTAGAAATAAGGATATTCGCAGCAGAACCAGAGTGACCGTTATAGCCCAACGGATTAGCAAGCTAAAGTGGGAATGGGCCAGCCATATAGCTCGAAGAACGGACAACCGATGGCGCTAAAAACGTTCTCGAGTGGCGGCCTCGTACTGGCGTACGAAGTGTAGGTCCCCGTGTACGTCCCCCCACTAGATGGAGTGACGACCTGCTAAGACATGCAGGAAGTCGATGGATGCAAGTAGCACAGGACCGTGTTTTGTGGCATTCCTTGGGGGAGGCCTATGTTCAGTAGCGGACTTGTGAAGGGCTGTAATAATGATGATGATAATGAACCGCATGTCCGTTTGCTGCCCTCCCCCTTTTACAAAAAGTGTCCTGAGTGGCAGTTAGCAGCTATAGTTATTTACCGAAAGCAACGCTACGCTGCACGCCTCATAAAATGCTTTTCACGTAGGCGTAATGTTGTCTCTACATAGTATAAAACAAAGTCGCTTCCCGCCGTCTGTACACTTAGATCTTTTAAACTGCGCAATTGATTTTAATGCGGTTTTATTATTAGACAGAATGATTTAAGAGAAAGGTTGATATGTATAGCATATGAATATTATTCATTATATAATTCTTCTGTCCGTGTGTGACTGAACTCCTAAACGGCTGGATCGATTTTAAATTTTGATTGAAAATTTTGTGTGTGATTAAATTGATTAGAGAATGGTTTTGATTCACAATTGGACTTGGTATCCAGATATCAACTATGCCAAACCCTAGTGAATCGCTAGTTGAATATATAAGATTATATATTATATATTATATAGGTACCACCCTTTTTTCTTTTTCTGCTGACAAATAGTACTTAGACAGTACTTGCACTGTATGTCTCAAGGGTACAGACAACCAGCATAATTCCAGAATGTAAAGCATTACATCTTAGTCCTCAAATGTGGCAATGCATCTATAACATTCTTTATTTGAAGTTGGCTGCAGTTGTCCATGGACTACCGTAGCCACTTACTATCAGGTGGACTGTAAGCTGGTTTGTTATTACAGTTCATAAAAAATAGAGTATATAAATTGGCATCTTTAGTTAGATAAAGCATATTCTCTGTCTATTTATAAGATCACTCTTTTTATATAATCCTAGAACTTAATGATACTAGACAAGACAGTTTCAATGTACCTAACTCAGAAAATTCTTTATATATACGTTATCTGAAGTAGAAGTTACGAATGACCTCTTTTTATATAATCCTAGAACTTAATGATACTAGACCCCAAGTCAGTTTCAATGTACCTAACTCAGAAAACTCTTTATATATACGTTATCTAAAGTAGAAGTTACGAATGACATAAAAGGAATGTAGGGGAGATTAGGTATAAAAAGGTCCAACTTAAAATTTGTTTCCGCCTCGATGCCCGGAAAACCGTAGCTTAAAGCGAAGTATATTCTCAACTTAAATGAAGTTTTTTGTATCATACTTAAAAGTAATGATTGCTAGTACAATTTATTCAAAATTTACTATCGTCTGTTAAGTATACATTTTTTCTCTACAAGCTTGTTGTGCCTTTATCACATTTTCTGCCAGCTAACCCATCTTCATCATCATCATTATCATTACCGTACTTCACAAACCCACTGCTGAACGTAGACCTTGGCCAAGCAATTTCACATAAATATGTTCCTGAGCCACATGCATCCATAAACTTCCTGCAAGTCTCACCAAGTTGTCACTCAATCTAGTCTTGTTAAAATATGGTGTGATTAAATTTACTTTCATTTACTTTTACAGATAATTAACGCGCTTAAAACATTTATTTATTCTTATTTCAATGTAACTGTTATGTGCGTATTCTAATTTAGTATGTTTGTATTGATATAATTATTGACGGCATTATGTTTTATGTAAAAACGTGATTGCATGAACCGCTTCACGTGATTACATTTTCATATACTTTGTTTGTACGCTTACTTGTATAGTTGGAAGAATTTTTGTTGTTTGTAGAGAACTGGAGACCTTTTTTTACTTGAAACAAGGCATTCTACATTCTACAGCTAGAATTGGTCGGCCCAAACCGGGAAAGGCTACTGCGCACAGAACGCATGCATGTCTAACGAGGAGGTCACGCTTTAATAAGGTATAATTTAGAAGTGGGAAGCTAAAGCTAATCCAGTATTTACAAGGTAGTATAATGTAACCTATAGATTATATATATATATATATATATATATATATATATATATATATATATATATATATAAACATTACATTTTTAGGTATTAATAGGTTTCTAACTACGTACGTCGATCTAAAACATTAAAAGAATACTAACTAGTTTGCACAAACTGTAATGTTCATTTAGGAAGTCTATCTTTAATAGAACACTAAATCTTAATATACATATAATGTACTGTAGTATCACAGTTTCACGAAAGATAATAATGTTTTGTAATAATGCTTTGGATCCTTCGAATCGGATTTCATGCTTTTGATGCTGTAACAAAACCTTTAACCGGTCATATCGATCGGTCTACCATTGAATATAGCTATATGAGAATAAACGCATCTGTGTTTGCTCAGACCTGCGCAGCTTCTGGTGATAACCAAAAAATAACAGCATTGTATTTAGATTTTAATACTTAACATTTAAAGTAAAAGTAAAATATAAATTTAGATAATGATTGTACATATTAACCGACTTCAGAAAACGAAAAGGTTTCTATTCGACGCGCATGTTTTTATGTACGTTCTCTTAAACAGCTAAGAAGATTGAAATAATTACTTTTTATTAAATTGGTTATACTACGCGGGTGGCCCCATATACATTTAAATAAAAAAGTTCATCCAAGAGGGTGGAAAAATAGCATATGAATATTTTCATGTACTCATTTAAACATTCAAATTAATACATTAAACTGTGTATTATTGTCAAAAAACTCAAGCCACATACGTTTATAAGGTATTTTCTTTCTTCAAATGACTTCAAAAAAGGAGGAGTTTTTCAACGGAATCTTTTTTATGGATGTTTACCGATTATTTACAGACGCCTGAAACAATTTGGATTTTTTTTTATTGTTTCGAAGGTACCTGTATGAAGGTACCCTTTACCACTTATGATTATTTGATTTAAAACATCCAGACGGAATGTAACTACTATGCCATCTCGTTATTTAAAACTCTCGATACGTAATAAATATTTTTTTTTATTATTATAACAGCGGCAGCAGCCACTTACCATCAGGTGGACTGTGTGCTCGTTTGTCACCCTTATTCTATAAAAAAAATATTGAATCGTACTTAACAGCAGAAATGATGAAGTGAGTGGTCCATATTATGCAGACTTATAAATATATAATGTAACATGCACCTAAATTTACACATATAAAATTGTGATAGAACCAATGGGAGAAAATCTACGTGTCCGAGTATACGCGTAAGTCAAGAAGGTACTCCTAATGTTTTATCCTTAGAATTCCTTTACCGTCTCAATAATTCGATGATGCCTTATTAATTTTTTTCTTATAGGATAAGGGTGACAAACGAGCACACAGTCCACCTGATGGTAAGTGGCTGCTGCGGCCCATAAACATCTACATCTATCTTCGTTTGCGAATCAAAATGCAGATGCGTTGTCACCTGTGAGGACTAAGATGGAATGCCTCATTTCCAGTAAAAAGGGCCTCCGGCCACCTGCACTCACCAAGCGAAACACAGAAGTAAACCTCTACTTCACGCTGGTACTCTGTGAAGTCGTGGTACCACCCCGGTTCGAGCCGGCCCATCCGTGCGACAGCAAAAGCTGCCGCGTGGCTCTACCACTGTTGAATTACTATTATATTTTGGTTTGAAGGGAACAGATAGCCTTATTCTAGTCCATCAGTTGTTTATAAATGATTGCAGATCATCATTACAACTAATCACAAATCGTTATTTAAAATAGGATGTTGCCACAAAGTACAGTCCAGAGCCACCTTCATTCACCAACTTGTCGTGTCTTCATCTAGTAGCGTCCAACGCTGTGGTGTGAAGTTTTATTACATTTTATTTTTACATGATTATTCTGTTAACTGTACTATTTCCTGTGTTAGTTAAATGAAAAAAATGGTAAATAGCACCAAAGCCCTCTAGCTGTAGACTAGTTCAAGAATGTAACATTTGTTTTAATGGCGATGACAATTTCTTTCTGAAATTGAAATTTACCTTCTGTCTTTGACACTTTAACTTAGTTCAAAATTGCGTAAAACTTTATGAACGTTGCGATATTTTATGTTATATTGCAATTTTATATTTTAGAAGCTCTTTATTTACACTTAACTTTTCTAATATAACGTTTTAATACATTGCGAAATATTTCATTTTGTTTAAGAAACATGGAAACATCATTTAAATAAACACGATATTAATTTCAGTCTCTCCCTCAGGATATCAGGCCCATTTTGAAAAATTAATTACGTTGTTATCGTTTTTTAAAACGTTTTCTTTACTCATAAATAAAAACTTATACTTTTATGTAATTAAAATTATAAGGAAAAATTGATAAACTTTATTAAGAAGGTTTACACAGGACCTACTAATTTATTCTTCAACATCCAAGTTATAAAAAATACACAAGTATATTTTTTTAATTAAAACCAAAGTCGTTTAATATAATGAGCGCTCGATTAAACTCCCTAATTTGTGCGGACCCTCGAACTTTTTGTAAAGCAAACTCAGCATCTTTAATATGTTTTTTTTTTTTACAAACGTCTATAGTTTTATAAGACTGGTATCTAATGGGGCTATATTATAGGGCTTATTTTAGACGTAACTTTATATAATGTGTACAATTACATATCGATATTATATCTAATAAATAAATATTAATTAAAAGTATTTTCATCATAAGTATATTGTAACCGTTATTGAAAGTCATCCGCTGCTCGGATGATAGCTCTGACTTGGTTATTCCTAGCAAGAAACGGAGCGGGTTTATTTATAAAAGTCGCACTTAATAATGAAGTACGTCATACAAATTATTACAAAGAGAGATCGTTTTATAAACTGCTTCACCTTATTTCCACGGAATATTATCAACTCTGTATTCGGTAATATTATAATAATCCCTTTATTAATAAACACTCTGTGGTTGATACGTAGGCTCAGCTTTAACAACGAGTGGTAAAATTAAAAAAATTGTATAATCGACTTCAATTATTATTAAAGATAATTCAAAAACTACCAGTCAGACCTTGATCAATTTATACGGAATCGTATAAAAAGCTCCAGCTTTCAAATAAAATAGAAATCATTGAAATCGGTTCGACACGAAAGGAGTCCTGCAGAAATACGCAAACTAAAACGACCTTTATATCAATTCCATACTTAACAAGATTGGAATACTTTAGAAGTATTGACTATGACAGATAAAAGTCGAATTCGATTATTAATTGTAGCAACAAGGCTAAGGGACTTCTGTACTATATACATAAACGGACCGTTCTTAAACCATAGTTTAAATCTGAAACTATCAATTAAATTAAAGAGGTTTTGTAATAAGACGTACTATGGATATTTTATAAGTACTTTGTTGTAAAAAGACGTTATCCTATAAATTACTGATACTGTTGAGTGTAGAAATTGGTATTACAAAAGTGATTACTCATAGTGTTTAAACTTGCTATAATTTTTTTTTAAATTACAAAATTTCATATTTGTATACATACCTACATTCAATCACGCATTACAGCTTATTAAAAGTACACTGATGAGCACAGGCTCTTTAGATTGGCTCATAGGAGGGATAATTGCCACAGTTGCCACGCTTGCAGGCGGCTTGACGACCGCAGTATTTTTTATAACATATGAGTTGTTACCAGGAAGATTCCGCAGACAATTTCACTCTGTCGCCTCTTACGACACCCACGGGATGGTATGAGGCAGTGGAGTAGGAAAGAGACTGTGTTTTTTTGCGCTTATTATAAAAGTGTGTGTGGAGTAAGTAAATGACAATAAAATAAATACGATGCTCTTCTGTGCGCCGCCACTACACGGTACTTTACATACACATAAGATTATCTTATAGTAATTAAATTATTGTTTAAGGAACTAAAGAACGACACTATAGATAAAATTATTTTGTTTTATCCTGGTGATCTGATGGTGGATAACGAAGACGATGAAACAATAAATATTGATAAATGTTGATCCTGATCACGGCACTAGGATAAAATTATTAAATGATTGTGTTGTCATCGATCTTTGATACGAGTGCAAATTTTCAAGTCAATCGGCCTATAAGTTGATGAAAATCACATTCAAAGATTCCGTTACATTAATGGACACATAGATAGATATATGTCTAGCTGTGCCCCGCGACTTCGCCCGCGTGAAATTTACTACAATTTTATTGTTTTGCCTTCCCGGAACCCCTCCACTAACATTTAAACTTTATGGTATGGTATTAAAGTTCAAATTGACTTTTAAGTATTATTACGAATCTTTTGTATGGGAATGGGAATCTCCGTAAGAACCATCTTCGTATTTCAAGGAATATTATAAAAAAAAACATAGAATTATTACGCAATAATACTATGAAAAAAAGAATTAGCGAAATCGGTTCAGCTACTCTCAAGATTTGCGCTTAGCAACACATTCAGCGATTCATTTTTATATCATAGATACACGCAGAGCTAATGAAACGCGTAAAAATACTTCCAATTTAAATGATTTTTATAACTAAAGCCTTAACACACAACCATGAGCCAAAAATACTGTAATATTATTGCCAACGTTATACGTTACCTATGTAAATTAATTGCCTTCATTATTAACTAGGGAGCGCAGGTCTAAACGAGATTTTAAGAACTCTCCGTATAATTACTTCGCAAGGAAGTGATTAGCATTACTGCGAGACAAAAGGCGATCCAACACCGAGGCCACTAAAAAAATTGTACCTGGCTTTGTCCTAATGGATGAGGGTCTTGTGTGAAGGACCATTTTTAACAAGAGTTACCTTACAAGATAATTATTTATAACATCTGGAGGTAGCTAATAGATCAATAAATATTGTTTTTATGGTTCATATAATATTATAACTGTTTTTTGACAGTTTAAGAAATATTTTATGTGTGTCAATACATTACATAATATAAAGGAGCTGTGGGAGTTCAGTGGATAATCGCTAAGCTTAAATTTTTGTACTACGCGAGAAAACAACGTTCAATCCCACCAATATCGATGAAATTTTTAAATGCAATTTTAAGTACTGGTTTAGCACTTGCTTAGCACGTCTGAGAAATTCAAATATGATGTGAATTCAATCAACATGCATTGTTCAGCGTGGCACACACTTTACTTCTCAAAAAACCTCTCGCGATAACAGCACTGAGATATAAGATATGAAAAACGTTACCGTACATTGAAACATTACCTCATATATAACCTAAAGTATAATAAAACACTTATTGCTTCAAATTAGTTTTGAACCCATACATTTTATTATTATTGATTTCAAGTTAAAAACGTTACCTCCATACTAGGATTTTCTCCTGTATTGTGAGGGCAGTTTACAAACACCAACTTCATAAGGACAAACATCCAGATATGGAACAATTATTAATAGGCCATACAAATACTTGTTCCGTGCAGGATTAGCACTGCAACTCATTGCAAGGCCGCTGCACCACAGAACTGTCAATTTTGAAACCAAGATCCTTATCGGACGGTACGAATTTGGCGGACGGGGGCTAGGCGAGAAAAGTGTAAGATTTTTCCGTCACAACCCCTTCTGACCTAGGGTATACGGCCTTGGCGGCTATAAGGAATTGAGATGGAATAATATCCATCTCCCTCGCAATTTTTCTTATCTTGTCATGAAAGAAATATTATTTTATTATAAATAACGCTTCGTTTTTATTCATTTATTTGTAATTGTTATTCAAAAATATAATACGTTTATCAATATTAATAATAAACTACGACAGGAACTTTGTTCCAACCGAGTATTCCACGACACTCACGCATGTTTTTTTTTAATAACATGTATTTAAGTACAATCGTAATTCTGGGTACATATAGCTTAAACATATAATTTTAATTGAATTGTTTCTAAAACATGACAGGTTAAGGACATTAGCAAGTTTTGGTTAATTGACGATATCCCTTCATTATGCTAAATGGCCGGCCCATTGTCACTTCAGGAAATCAAAGGATGCAGGTCGTTTAGAATCGCCATTTATGGAATTACTTGGGGGGATGCTTATGATTAGCATCATTAGGTTAGTGAAGAGCTGTAATGATAAATTAACGATATTGTAAATATAGTTTAATTTTTTCTAATTGACAGATTGCTATTTCGATTTAAACATGAGTTCTTTGTTATATAAGACGCGTGTAATTGGGCTAGACATGTAGAAGAGAAGTATGAACATGTCTGTAAACATACTCTCCACCAAATTCATTCGATATGACGTCTATGTGATAAAATTCGTAGAAGTGATTAAAAGGCAAAAAAAGCCAACTATCAATAATATTCTCGTGTACATAATAAATCGGTGCATTACTCTGTGCGTGTTTTTAAATAACATATACCATATACAATTTTAATTACACTTTAGTACCTGCACACAATTGCATTAATACTTTAATTTAGGTCTGATTCGATGCTCTGGTCCGATGTTCAAAATGGCCATCCCCATGGCGCATGTGTTACTTCGACCGTCGCATCCGGAGGATGCTTTCATTATTTATTTTATTGTCGTTTACAGCACAAACCGTACCGGTACTCGTACGTACGTACGAGTACCGGGATAAACTTGTGTCTGAAGTCGAGTCTTTGCTTAACAAAGTCTCAGATTGGGGCCGACTAAATCTAGTCCAGTTCAATCCCCAGAAGACACAAGTTTGCGCGTTTACCGCTAAAAAGAACCCCTTTGTCGTATCTCCTCAGTTTCAAGGCACTCCCCTTGATGCCTCAGCCAGTATCGAAATCCTTGGCGTCGACATATCGAATAGTGTTCAGTTTCGTGGTCACTTGGAAGGGAAAGCCAAATTGGCCTCTAAACAGCTTGGCGTGCTCAGCAGAGCGAGACAGTATTTCATGCCGGCACATCGCTTGCAACTTTACAAAGCGCAAGTTCGGCCCCACATGGAATACTGTTCTCATCTCTGGGCCGGGGCACCCCAGTGCCAGCTCCTTCCACTTGACCGCATCCAGCGCAGAGCGCTTTGAATCGTCGACGACCGAGTTCTTTCTGATCGGCTCGGTACACTGGCACTGCGTAGAGTTGTTGCATCTCTTTGCGTATTTTATCGCATCTATCACGGGGAGTGCTCTGAGGAATTGTTCGGACTAATTCCAGCCGCTCAATTTCACCATCGCACATCGCGACAAAACTTCCGTTATCATCCATACCATCTGGATGATTGGCGGTCTACCACTGTGCGATTTAAAGAAGTTTTCTCCCTCGCACGACTTCCTTGTGGAATCAATTACCACCAGCGAATTTTCCGGACCGATACGACTTAAAAACCTTCAAAAAAAGAGCTTACACCTTTCTAAAAGGTCGGCAACGCATCTGCAATTCCCCTGGTATTGCGGTTGTTCATGGGCGGCGGTAGTCACTTACCATCAGGTGAGCCGCATGCTCGTTTTCCTAAAAACACACTTTTATATTTAGTGCAAAGGAAGAAACTTCCTTTCAGATATTTTACTTTCTGCTGGCACCTGGGACTACAGCTTGACAAAATTTCTCGTGTGACGATATTTTTTTAATTTTTATCGTAAACTTCAAAGACTGCTTTGATTTTTTTTTTGCTTTGACGCCCTAATTATTTTTCGGTAATCTGCTGATCTATATGCCACATAAAGTTTATAAATTTTTTGGAGTTAGGTTTTTATTAGAATTCTCTTATTTTTCTTAGTTTCGTGGAGACGCTTTAAATTCATAGTGTGTATAGATTCACACTTAGACGTGGCAGAGCCACGCTGCAGCTCTATTATGTTTGTAGCACGAATGGGTCAACTCGACCGGAGAATGATCACGCTCTCAAATAATACCAGCGTAAAAAAACTTTAAAAAAAGAACTGGAGACCCTTTTTACTGGGAACGAGCTATTCCATATTAGTCCTCTGGGTTGACATGGCATCAGAATGTTGATTCTTGATCGAGGATAGATTTAGATGGGCCACAGCATTCACTTACCATCAGGTGGACTGTGTACTCGTTTGTCACAATATTCTATAAAAAAAAACCACTCAGACCCGAAAAATTGACTAGACATACATGTACTTGTTTTTTCTTTTACTCATAAGCCGGTGCTTGACTACACCTCCACCTGATGGTAAGTGAATAAAGTCTTAGATAGTAAATGGCTCTATTTTTGCGTAACAAAAAACTATTCAGTCTTGATTTAAAGACGTCCATATTGTAATCGGAAATACAAACAGTCGCCGGCAGATTTAGACATTACTTACGATCAAGAAAACCATTTTATTTGAAAGCGAGGAATATTAACAACATCAAGGGGTAAAGACTCACCGGCCGCCTGATAGCCTGATGATAGGAAGGGGAGGGAGGAATTAAAGCATATTTATTATGTTACATCATCATCATCATCATCATTACAGCCTTTCATAAGTCCACTGCTGAACATAGGCCTCCCCCAAGGAATGCCACAAAGCACGGTCCTGAGCCACCTGCATCCACCTACACTTCGCCTACCGGTACGAGGCTGCCACTCAAGAACCTTTCTTCCCCATCGGTTTTCGGTTCTTCGAGCTATATGGCCGGCCCACTGCCATTTCAGCTTACTAATCCGTTGGGCTATGTCGGTTACTCTGGTTCTACTGCTGATATACTCATTTCTAAGTTTATCACGCAGAGAAACCCCGAGCATAGCCCTCTCCATAGCTCGCTGAGCAACCTTGAGCTTGCTCATACGGCCAGCAGTGAAGAACCACGTCTCAGATCTGTTAGTCATCACTGACAACACGCACTGGTTGTACAATTTCGTTTTAATGGTTTTAGGTATGTCTGACGAGAAGATGTGTTGTAAATTCATGAACGCTGCCCAGCCGAGTTGCATCCGTCGATTGACCTCTCGGTCGAAGTTGGGACTTACCTAGTCAGACTATTTGTTCCAAGTAAACATACTCGTCAACAAATTCGAGTTTAGTGCTCCCAACAACTACCGCCATAGGTGTGACATGGACATTAAACATGATCTTTGTTTTGTCCATGTTCATCCTAAGACCTATTCGTTGGGAGACACTATTGAGGTCATTGAGCATGGTGCTCAGGTCCTCCAGCGATTCTGCCATAAGGACTATATCGTCGGCAAATCGAAGGTGAGTGATGTACTCGCCATTGATGTTAATACCGTATCCTTTCCAGTCCAGAATCTTGAAAACGTCTTCCAATGCAGCGGTGAAGAGTTTCGGGGATATAACGTCACCCTATCTTACACCTCTCTGCAATTAAATAGGTTTCGTACTCTGGTTCTGTACACGGATAACCATCGTAGCTCTACTGTACAAATACTTCAGCACTTCGATATACCGACAGTCAACTTGGCACCGCTGAAGGGACTGCAGCACCGCCCAAATTTCGATGGAATCAAAGGCTTTCTCATAGTCCACATACTCCAGACATAGTGGCAAATTGTACTATGCGGACTTTTGTACAATTTGCCGAAGGGTATGTGGTATATGGTGCTAAAGCTTTTTCGGAAACCGGCTTGCCCGGGAGGCTGGAAGTCGTCAAGTCTGCTTACATTATGTTACATGCGAGAATTAAACTTGAGACCCGCAGTGTCTCTGCCAAGTACTTGGTCACTACGCTTTTGATCCGACACAGAAATAAATTGTGAATCGAGAAAAGTTTAGATCGTATTTAAAAATTATCACTATAAAGATTTTTCGATTCTCTTTAAAGTGCTTTATCAGTAAAATCTCCCATATTATGGGATAGGTTTTTATATATTGTTACTTCTTAGAAGCATTTACAACTATATCGAGATACCTTACACATGCTGTGGTTGTTATAATATGTAGATGTGGATAATGAACATATCCGACCTGTGGTTAATTTTATGGTCTTGTTTATCAAGATGCGCTAATAAATTTTAGGCGCTTTGTCGTAAGTATATATTATGTTTACTACAAAATGTGGTTCATTGATTGTCTTTGGGTTTTGAAGTCTTTTTAACTAAAAAAAAAATTCCTAAGCCGCGGCGGCACAATATTCGCGAAATTTTACTTTTGCTGTCACACACATTTAATACTTACATTTAAGTTATCATTTTTTTGTTGAAACAGATTCTTATTTAAACTTGAGACTAATTATAAACAACTTTTTGTAATAAAACGAAATATGTTTATAAATATTACTAATTATCGCTTGGTATGTGTATATAGATACAAAAATTAAGTAGAAGATAACATAGTATAGTTACAGCCTATATACGTCCCAATGCTGGGTACAGGCCCCCTCTGATTTCGGAGAGAGTTTTAGGGCAAGGAAATGTCCGCTGCGTGACGAGGAAACCTGCATGTCTGACAAAAAAGAAAAAAATGTTTCGAAGACATGTGAAATTCGCCAAGTATAATATATTTGCCATTAATATTTATACCAATTATTAACTATCATAGATATATTTGTTACTAAATAATATTTTTATTTCTACAAAGTAAATAGTAAAAATATGCTGGAGAAAATAACACAAACTACACCGATGCATGCATGCACCTATGTCAATTCTCTAAAAACCACGTGGCATTATGATCAAAGAAAGACACGGACACTACCTCTATATAATATATAATATACGGACCACGCAGGCTCTGGGTTGTTAGAATCAAAGCCAATCGTTTGCGAAAAACACGAATATTTTTTTTTGAAGTGACACTTTTTATCAACGTAATGGAAGAATTTAGTACGAAATTAAAAAACAAAAACTTTACGTTTTCTTGTAACATTTCACCGCCAGGGCCGCACGAGTATTATTTAACCTACGTGTGTACACAATTACACGCACATTTTTTGACTATTTATCTTGTTTCTGACATTGTATTCTAGTCTAACTCGTATATTATCGCATATAATCAGTAATAAGTCATTGCCAGTATGATACTTTTTAACTTAAGGTGGCAAATGAGCACACGATCCACCTAATTCTAAATAAATGCAGTGATCAGTAGACACTTACATACATCTATCTTCGATTAAGAATCAAAGCAAAGAAGCGTTGCCACCAGTATGCAATAAGTTTCAATGCGTGAATCGTCACTCATCACAAGAGAAACCCACCAATTTTAGAAAAGTTCTAGAGACTCTATTTAATGTACGATTTCTATAAGAAAATAAATAATTTCTTACTGTTTAATTATAAACGAAACAAGTTGTCACTTCTAAAGTGGGATTATTACTAGTAAAAAGGGTTCCAATCATACAGGACTAATAGCAATAGCAGTATGCTGCTATTTTATGCTGGTAGGTATTTTGTGGGCACACGGTACTTCCCCGGATGAGTCGACCCATTCGTAATTCAGTAATAATAATAATACTGTAGTACGTTTAGTCTGTAAAAAAACTTTTAATTTAGAAGTTGCTGCCACAATGAAAACCGACCAGGAGGACGTCATTATTTAAAAATAATGTAGGTAGTAAAACAATGTATTAGCAAAAGTAAAGTGTTTAGTAAATCATAAGTACACGTTTTTGGTAGGTATCGTAACGTTTATTTGCATTTTATGAGACGTTTGCTTTGCTTTAGTAATAAAATGCTATTTCTGAGAAAACCATGTTTAGCTCTAAAGGATTCCAAATTTACGAGAGTTTTATTATTTAACAATTGTACGTTACGTTAGGCTCCATGCTCCATTGTTCGCTGGCTTCACACTGTAACGTGGAAAGATTTTTAGCGCGCATCCAGATAATAATTGTTTTTGTGAATCCATTATACTGTTTTTGCATATTAAAAAAAACGCTACGGGTAAATATAATTAAAATGAAATAAATTGAGGTGTCTGTACGATATTACCGATATATTTCGTTCCGTTAATGTGTATTAATTAATATATTCGTATGTTATTAAAATTAATGTGATTGCTGTTTGTTCGATTTGATTTAACCAAAATGCCACAAGCGCAACATATTCATATCATTATTAATACAACCCTTACAAACCCACTGCCAGAAAGGGAGAAACTGTAACTGGAGATGGGCAGTAGCTTCTTCCGAGCGTCCAATTTGTAAAGGTTGCTTTAACAAATGTGCCCCCTACGTGGCAATCTATGGGAAGGCCTATGTTCGAGGTGGACTTCGATGGGCTGTAATAACAAATGATGATGATGATGAATTCACTGCTGACTTCCCAATTCCCATGAATGCGCGAAATGAAGTATGTTTTGAGATGATGCTTGCTGAGCGCAATACTCATCTCTACCAGCTGGTCCCCATGGGGAACATTCTGGTCCCCACTCTAGTGTGTGAGATTGTGATTGGGATTGATTTTCTATCAAATGTTTATCGCCAGTTAAGGTAATAATACAGTGGAGAATGGCATTTGGGGAAAAAATTGATATTTTAAATGTGGTAGAGTCACGCTGCGGCTATATCATAGTGGCAGAGCAAACAGATCAGCTGAACCGGGGAAGGATCAAGCTTTGACAGAATACCAACGTAAAATAGTAGCTTAATGTTCCTGTGTTTCGTTTCGTGAGTGCGAGTGTAGATAACTGGAGACTCTGTCTACTGGTAACGAGGCTTTTCATATTAATCCCAAGGACAGGGTTGGTTGATTTAAATCAGACTGATTTAAATCACGATTTAAATCGCTGGATTTTGATAAAAAAATCATTGATTTAAATTAATAAATTATTTATATATTATTAATAATAAATTAATGTAATAAGCAGAAAATGAAATAAAACTAGCTTAAAATACGAAAAAAGTTTTGTTGTTTTATGTTATTCTTATTATTCTACTACAATAGTCTCATAAACTTTGGAAAATAAACAAAGAAGTAGCGATGAGGTCTGTCAGTCTCATATACTTATTAAAATCAATTTTTTTTAGAAGTTCACTCTTGATATATGAACTGTAATTAATACAGTATTTATTTATTACTCTTAATCAGTCTCATACATGTCTATACAAATAAATAAAATTGAAGTGTCTGTTTGTAATGTCAAAATTAACAAAAAAACGTATAACAAAAACACTATTTTTTTAATTTTTGTCTATCTATTGTTCCAGCTAATTTCTGAAACGGCTGAACATATTTTGACGGGACTTTCACTGGCAGATAGCCGATGTCATAAAGAGTAACTTTTATTTTAGAAAACGAATTAGGGTCCCGCCCAAAAAAACTAAAACCCCAATTAACACGCGGGCGAAGTCACGAGGAACAATTAGTGTATTCATAAACTTTTAATCCTACTATGTAAAAAAGTGTTACCAACTCGTGAATTTACAAATATACAGAAAAAATCAACAAATTGAAAAAATCAAAAAAAGTCATGATTTTTTAAAAAAAATCAGCATAATTTGATTAAAATTTAAAAAATCATGATTTTTCCATCCCTGCCATGGAAAGATGTGTCTATGAGCCTTATCCTCTTACCATTACGAGGACTCGTTTGTCAGCCTTATTGTATAAAAAATTCATTTGCAATCCATTTTTATTCACGTTGTACCGATCTATCATCAGTATCATAACCAATAACTAACATGTATCTTTCCTTGATCTTAGCCTGCTATGAACTCCCCGTTCGGCAGGCGTGTATGTAATAGTCATTTGGAGATAGGCATTTAGAAAATGTTTCTGGATATTCCATCATACTTTTCTGCCCTACGGAATGGAAAAGGACTAAATAATAGTGCGGTTATCAGTCCAATCGTTCAAGAAGTTACACGATCACTAACAGACGCACCAATTATTATATAATGAATAAATATATTATAATATGAATTGGTCTCCAATTTTAACTGAAGTAAAATGTAAGAGTTAAGATTAAAATTCCAATCAAAAATACTCTTCTAGCCTCTTTTGTGCGTTGGTTTAATCTAACGTAATATCATTCATTTTACAATACAAAAAAATAATATGTCTGTGGACGGAACATATTTTGTTTGTTTATTGCAAAACAAATCTCTGTCAGAAAATAACATTTAAACAAGAATTAGTGCGTGACCGTAGGGACCGCTCGTGCGCTCGCGGTAGTTCGCGCTCCGATTAAATAATAAATCCGTTTGAAACAATGTTTCTCTCTCTTTTGCAAACTTTAATACATTCTGTAGTTATCTCGCTTTCGAATCCTTTTTTTCAGCACACTGTCTTTAGTTTTTATGTTAAAACTGTTGCTTTTTATTGTCTGGTATGCAAATTATAATCTCAATTCTAAACAGGTAGGCATATTCGAGATTTGGGCAGGCATTTAGAGCATGTGAAGGTAAAGTCAACTCAGTCAGTCAGCTTCCAGTCGCAGAATTAATAATGATGATTCGTTATTTTAGAAATAAAAATAAACTAACAATAAATTATTATAAAATAGTGGTTGGTCTATAACGATATCCAAAAAGTTGTAAGGTTTGTTTAAAGTTCTAAAACGAACTTAAAAATTACATCGTTATTTTGACATGGAATTACTTTTTCAAAAAGAAAATGCCATCAAAAACATAACTTGTAAAAAAAAGCCAAGTCTCGCAACTCAGTTCTTCTACCGTAAAAAGCTGTGAGATCCATGTAATACCAAGTCGGTTAATTTATTCAGTCCCTACTTATGAGTCTTTCTGTCTCAAGTTTAGTTTAGTTTAGTTTAGTTTAGTTTCGTTTACGACGGCCTGTTTTCTGCAACTCCACGTCTATGCGCGTATTTTGCGTATGGGCAGGAATAATGTGATTATTCGAGCCATGAGATCTCCCCGAAGAAGCTCAACAGTCCCTTGATGTTGCATGCAACTTCGGGGAGTGATCCCGGCGTGCCGAGATGTTTAGCCCTGTACGTAGCGACCTCCGGACATTTCAGTAGCACGTGGGCCGCCGTTTCTTCCTCCCCCATACATGCCCTGCACAGGGGACTATCTGTAACACCTATAGTAAATAAATGTTTGTTAAAGGTGCCGTGTGTTGTGATAGCACTTGTTACTATCCTGATCTGAGGCTTGTTCAGTCTCATTAAAACTTTGGTTAAGTGACTGTTTATTTTAGGCAGGGCCTCCCTAGCTTGTCTACAGTCTACTAGATTTTTCCAAAGCTGAGCGTATTGATTAGTGAAGTGACTACGTACCAGTGAACAAACGTTACCAAAGGGGATTGGTATGATTGGTTTCGGCCCTATAGTGGCCAGAGCCGATCCTCTTCTGGCCAATTCGTCTGCTGCATCGTTGCCTCTGGATCCACTGTGTCCCTTTACCCATTGCAGAGTCACATTGTTGTTTTTACATACCTCATTTAATCCTTGATGGCATTCATTTATTAGTCCCGAGTTCACCACATTGCAACTCAGAGCTTGTAGTACCGCCGTACTGTCGGTCAGTATTCTGATGGGGAAGTCATTAACCTTCCTAGCATCTATTGTTATGGCCGCTTGAATGATACCCATACATTCCGCCTGAAAGACCGTGTTATAGGTACCCAGCGGTGTGCATATGTGAATATTGACGTCTTCAGAGAAAGCTCCAGAACCTACACCTTCATTTGTTTTAGAACCATCGGTGAAATCTCTAAGCCCTTTTGGGCTTAATCCTTCCGGCTGGCTGTTTTCATTTAATTGTATCTTGTATTTCTTATCGAAAACAAATTGTTTAGGAATTTTATCGTATTTTGCTTGTCTGTCTCAAGTTATTATGTAATTAGCTAACTTAACAATATCTTATAGTGACCATATCAATATAGATGGTACGGCCGTGGCGCTTTTTTTTTCGCTCGACTTGGCGGGGGCACTCCCGTGCCCTCAGACTAAATACGTTGATATAAAATGAATTGTTAAAAGATTATTAGTAAAAGCTGGCAGCCGTTTATGCTTCTGTGTTTCGTATGTTGAGTGTAGAGAAGCGGAGAAGCTTATTACTGATACAGAGACATTAAATCTTCATATCAGAAAGACACCGCATTTGTTTCATCTAAAAAAATGCCTCGCTGGGTTTCTTACTGGTTTTTCCCAGGACAGAGGTTTTTCCGAACCAGTGGTAAAAGTAAAAAAATAATTTCAATAAGTATTGTTGTAATCTCTATTGAATAATAATGATTTTATTCTATTCTAAATTTTACTGCCAAGTGATGGCACCAAAATGTGAGTTTGGCCACAGCATCCACTTAATATGAGAGTTCGACTGTGTTCTTTAACATCCATCTAATAACAGTTAGATAGAGCTGAGATAGGTTGATAGGTTTAGAATGTCTCACTTCACTTTTATTAACATTCGTCGTACAATACGGCTGCTGTAAGGCTAAACGAATTCAAGGTCCTAATTAAAATAACGATAACAATATTGGCAACGTAAAAGCCATTGTTGATTTAGCCTTATCTTACATTAATAATAAAACAAAGCGATGTTTATATCTTCGCTTATCAAAACCCGTTAATAATGTTATTCTTTACTTGGCTGTATGTAATTTTGACGCTATATTTATGTCTAAATGCTCACTTTTACAGCCTACCAAAAGTCCACTGCTGAACATAGGCTGCCGACCGCAGTTTTATTTATTGTTATGAGGAAGACGCTGCTGCCCATCTCCTGGTTTGTTTCCCCCTCCATCGCCTCTTACGTGGGAACGATATGGAGCAGTGGATATTCTTCCACCGCCACTACACGGATTATGATAAAATTCTGCGTCGTACGTGCGTGCTTTATTAGAAAAAAAAGTGTGTGTGTACTTATGTACGCACGTGGGAAGTTATACTTCTTTAGCATAGCAAAACAAAAAAACTTGAGAGACAATTACCCACTGAAGTTTTCGCTTTTATGTGACAGCGTGCTCGCGCATCTTAAAAATTCACTCTCATCATTTTTTCCAAACGCCCCAAAAGAAGTATAACTTCAATGAAAGCTATTTTTATAAACATAATAATGTTTCGTTAAAAATGTTCTGTTGTATACTGACAATATTCACAAATACATTTTAATAATTAACCTTACTGACTGTTACAACGCAACAGTGACCAAACAATGACCGTTTTGGTAATTGCCGCTAATTCATAAATGATTCATTCTAGTAATAACCCGTACGGTTATCAACATTACCAGACTATCAAAAGTTATTGATGGGTGTAAGTTTTGGTTGGCAAGCAAATTGGTGTTTGCAGAAGCAAATTCCTCATCTCATATATCATAGATGCGAACGTCCTTCTTACCGTTAGTTGCGATATTTTTATTCCTTCTTTTTTAACAGTAATTTTAATAGTTTGCTGAATAAATTAGTTTTCGAGAAATAAAATGAAATTCATTTGTGTGCAGAAATATGATGTGTTGTTTTTTTTAATAAAGGGTTTTCCAATAAGAATGGGTCGATATTGAAATGAAATAAAAGAATCCGTGTGTGAGATGGTAACTAAATATTTTTTTGAAAGGTCCATGAATTTCATGAACTATAGTATATATCGTTTAAATGTCCACCGTGGCTTCTCATTGTGGAATTTTCGATGACTCTGCCACATAAATCTGAGTAAAATTAAGCGATGGACTGGTTTATGTTGACTTTGAGGACATTGGTCGTGAGAGGCTTATTGGAATCAACCTAAAAAACCCCACAAGAAAAAGTCCGGCGATTTCAAATTGCATGATTTTGGTAGCGATAGACCTCAAACCCTTCCTGCAGAATTTCCCCATGTGGACCAGAATCAATTGGTTATCATTGATTTGTAGTGTTCAGCGTTGACAGTGACGGCGTTACCAACGTAGTTTTGAAAAAGTACGGCCCAATGACGCCGCCGGCCCAAAATCCGCACCAAGCAGTAATTTTTTGTGGATGCACTGTAAGCTGGTGGACCTCGTGTGAGTAAGCATTGCCCTACATACGGCAATTTTGCTTATTAGCACAGCTATTCATCTAAAAATGCACCTCACCACTAAAAATGATTTTTCAGACAAAATTTGGTTTTTTTTTTTCAAATGCCCTGAAACCCAGTTAGCGAAGAAACGGCAATATTAGAGGTCTTTAACTTTAAACTCCTGGGTTATTTAGGTATTATAGATGCAGTTTTAAGTCCCGATGCAAAAACTACCAATTTGTAGTCTGCTAAAAACAAGTTATTGTGCATGGCGTGGACTTGACTGCCTCGGGTTTTCTTGCACACTTTCACGGACATCGGCGATGTTCTCGGCCATTCTTGAACGTGCTTTTGACTAACTGGTGATTGCTGATGATTATTTTCCGAACCTGTTGTTTTGTATAAATGCACCAAACATTGCAGAGTCAACTTTGAAAAGCCACAATATCTGCCGTAAACTGGGCGTAACGCGCGCAACATTTCCACCAAGAAGCACTTATTTTGATTTAAAAAAATCATTTGTACGCGTTCTTCACTCATGTAACCTGCCACGATGATTTGGAATCAGTAATAGAATAATAAACAATAGATTTGACAACAATTTGCAACAACATGGCCGCCACAGCCTGTCAACGGCGACCCGCCCTTATTTGAAAACCCATTATCATAAACCTTTATATATTTCATCGACAGAAGCCCGGTATACAAATTAAAAACTGAAAAGGACAAAATAGTGTTACATAATATATCCTAACAAAGTAATTCCACGTACGATGGCAGGCACTCTTTTCTGTCTGACGGAGTCCGTCTGACTTGGTATCATCCTCTTACCTATTTCTGTCGCCAAATGGCGGAGCGTGCACTTCTGTGCTCCGGACTGAAGGGAACAAGGCCAGTATAATAACAGGCTGTGATGTATTCCCTTATATTCCTCAGAGGTGACTACGCACCTGTAGCCTTCTTGGTTTGTAGTTGGCTACAGGTGTCTATGAATTGTAGTAGAGACTTACCATCAGGTAGACTGAAGCTCGTTTGTTAATACATTTTATAAAAAAAACGCACACATACAAATGAGGTTTAAATTACAGTTTGCAAATGTAAAATCATTTACTGAACTGCATAACTAAAAAGTTTTGCATTGAGCAAGTGAGCGCATTGGTGATCGAAGAGCGCTGAACTAATATCCTCAAATCAGTGAAGCTATCCCTCATTACCGTTTTTTGAGTTTGGGTTCGGCATTACGAATAATACCGACATGCATTGGTCGCCAAAGCCTCATTCGTTGATTAGCAGAATCATAGCATGAGGTAGGCATTTTGACAAAAGGTTGTTTTATCGTAATTACACCTCACAACTCAATGTTTTGGGACAGGTAATTCTAATACCGCTATATATAAAGTAGAATTATCAACGATTTTCGATATTTTAAATGACGGAAAAGAGGAAAATAAATTTATTGTTTTTAAACTTTTTTTACTTATAAAACAAACTGATTTAGATTTGGATTTGTAACGAAAAATAGGTACTTTTAATAAAGGTTAAAAATGATTCTGTGACCAAAGAAATAATTAGTAATAGAAATACTTAATAGAAATAATATATTTTTTCTTTTATATTTTAAGAGAAAATCTTATGATATTCTGGAGAATATTTCATCT
Source organism: Parnassius glacialis (assembly GCA_033319125.1). Taxonomy (NCBI): domain Eukaryota; kingdom Metazoa; phylum Arthropoda; class Insecta; order Lepidoptera; family Papilionidae; genus Parnassius; species Parnassius glacialis. The sequence goes on along the minus strand of JAVANC010000028.1, from coordinate 29,162,882 downwards.
TCATTTATATTTTCTTGCACGTTAGAAGTAACCCCGAGCAATGTAAAAGAAGGGCGCAAAAAGGTGGGATATCGCAGAGGGTCCAACACATAAGTTACTCGACCCTTCGTCCCTCAAAAAATCGATACTGAGAGTTTCATCGATGTGTTTCCATAATGGAATACTTATAATAATTTGCTGCGAAACTGTGGGTGTAACGTAAAGCATATAATTCAAAAACTTTACCTATGCATAAAGGCAACAGTGCTATTATTGAAGTTAATAAAATAAAATCCTGTATGGAAAAGAAATCTATAAAGTCACCTTCGTTATTTCCATATTTTTAAAGAGATATCACTATGGTAACGACTTCAACGATTCAATACACTGTACGCAAACTATTTAATTTAATAGGGACCGAAACCCTTCTCGTCTTGTGATTCAAAGATGTTGATGCAGGGCATTTAAACATAATTTTAGCATTAAAAAACTATTAGTTAAATTATCTTTGGATCTTCTTAAAAGTTATTATAAGACTAGCTATAGACCTATTTAAAGATAAAAACAGCATAATTGGTTATATAACCTGTGAGATGTTGTCATTTGTGTATGTACAAATAAAACTAATATGCAGTTTAAGAAATAACTTCAAATTCTTATATGAAACGAGGATTTTTCATAGTATTACTGCTATCACTGACCCGCTTTTAATGCCCTTGGTGTTGCAGATGTTCATGGGTGACTGTGATCACTTACCAGCAGGGGGGCCGTGTGCTCGAATGTTTCCTCTTCAATATAAAATTCGACAAAATTGTTGGATCTTAGGTGTTTCACACATTTTCAGTGTCACATTATGTTTGCGTGTTGCCCAATAAATGTTAATAGTTTCTACGAAACGTGATAATTAACTTCGGAAAAGAAAACAAAATAATTATATTGGTTTACTGTGACTGAATTCAGGTTTAACTTTCAATGTTAATTTTTTAGAAAAGTTAAAAACAGCAAACATAAACACATAACGCCCCGCTCATGGGCAGAAGTCTCTTTTCTAATATGGGTTTGTACCAGGGAAGTGTCCACCGCTGAGAGAACAAATAGTTTTGTATTCTGATGATGGATTATTGATGGAGAAACCATTCAAACTATTGAACCAATATGCCATCGGATAAGACTAGAGGCTTTACCAGTGAGAAGGTTTGCGCTCAGCAAAGTAACTGGCCAGTGTGATAAGTTCAAGTCTAAACTTTCAAGAAATGTATAGCAGTTTGTTCATTAGTGTACGTAAAATAGCTGACAAATATTGAAAAAAATACGTAATACCAACACCTTAAAATAGTTTTTATGTGGTAGAGCCGCGCTGCTGCTAAATGTTTGTAGCACGAATCGTTGGGTTCGACCGGGGTAGGACCTCGCTCTCACAGAATACCTGCATAAAAAAGCAGCTTAATGCGTCTTTGTTTGGTATGGTGAGTGTAGATGAACGGAAATCTTTTTTACTGGAAACGAGGAATCCATTCTTAGTCGTCAAGGGTGACAACGCGTCTGCATTTTGATCGAGGATGGATGTAAATATCTATGGGCCACAGTTATCAGCAGGTGGACTGTGTGCTCGTTTGCCACCCTAATTTATATAAAAATGTTTTTAAATAAGTATAAATTGTTAGTAAATAAATTCTAACAGTGGTAGAGCCACGCGGCAGCTTTTGCTGTCACACGGATGGGCCGGCTCGAACCGGGGTGGTACCACGACCTCACAGAATACTAGCGTGAAGTAGAGGTTTACCTCTGCGTTTCGCTTGGTGAGTGCAGGTGGCCGGAGGCCCTTTTTACTGGAAATGAGGCATTCCATCTTAGTCCATACGGGTGACAACGCATCTGCATTTTGATTCGCAAATGTGGATAAATGTAGATGTCTATGGGCCGCAGCAACCACTTACCATCAGGTGGACTGTGTGCTCGTTTGTCACCCTTATCATATAAAAAAAAGTTTCGAGTCAGTGGTCGCTAGTGAACTTACTTGTGCCATGAATTTAAATCGAAAAAATTTTCACTGCGTCGTGGGTTTGCTAGAAAGTTGTCAGCAACTTTAATCAGTTTTTGATGACAATTTTTTTTACATAAATATCATTTATTTACATAACATTTATATATATAATATTAAGAAACAATAATAAAGAAATCAAATGTTTTTAGTTTTAAATTTTTAATTATCCTATAGTCCTACTTCCCGCGGCAAAGTGCCAACATCGCTGGTTGCGTTTCTTCGTTTAAAGGCTATGCTTAGATTTTGAGCGAGAAAAGAACCAGCCTTCTATTACCAAGCGCGGTTACAGTTCCTCTAGAAATTTCACCACACGTGGACCCCACGGACCAATAATCGCTACAGCATATGACACAATGGAGTCATCTCTTAGAGAATCATTCTGGTACAAAGAATTCAGATAGGAAGTTATTTGTTACTACTGTGACTGTAACTTAAAGAGCAATATGGTTTACTTTAAGCCGTGATAGCTCAGTGGATTAGCACTTGTTAGAAATTACTTTCGAAATATATTTAAATAGTAGGCATATTTCTCTGTGTTATAAATAATTTATGAAACAGTGAAAAGGTAGAAGAAAATATAACATAATATCAAAATAGATTGAATATGCGAACCAGTAACAACGCCACCTTATATATTTAATTACTTCTTCTTTGCCCAACGTAGACTGATGCTCAGGGTTGGTTACCGTTCATTTTAGAACAAAGGTTGCCAACCGAGAGACATTAGGTACGTAAAAAGTCTTCCTTTTAATATCCAAGACATTTACTTTTATGTACCTATTCTAATAGCTCATGATAGGTTCTATATTTCGAAATCTAAATCACTATGTAGTTATTTTGCTTTAAAATATTTTAATGATATTTTCTTAACGTATTACGTAAATCAAGACTTTTAATTATAGCTTAGTGGTGTTTACCTGTAAGTAATTGTGCAATTAGTATATGACTATATTATACTTTTAGATTTTGTATGTTGAATTGTAACAATGGTAAGTAAAACTTTTTAATAAATTTAATTTTATTAAAATTATAACTACAAAATAAAATTTCATGCACTACTGAAAATATTAATTGCAATTTAAGAACTGATTTACATTTGCTCTACGGTCAAGGAAAACATTAGGTGGACATATGAAGTCGGCCAACACACATTGGGGCAGCGTGGCCAACTCTTGCTTGCCCTAAATTCTCTTAGGAATGAAAAGAAACCGGTGTCCAATAGTAGAAAGTGTAGGCTGATACTTTATCTTTTAATGATCCGCGTTGTCTCTTTAAAATTTTCATCTATCTTTTGTAACACATACAGAGTATTATTTCAATATGTCATAGCATAGGTTAAGAATTTAATAAAACGTTTATGTAGTAGCAAATGCCACGCGTTAATGTATCTTGTAGTCTATTTTATATTTTCTTAAATTTTTCACAATTTGAGAGTGAGTAAATATTTTTAAAGTTATGCGCCTTATGAGCTTTTATGTAGTTGGTACAATCACAGCCTTCTTAAATGAGCACCAGGTGGCAAATTGCCATTGTACGAATGTTTAGAAGAGATGTAAAAGTTGTAGGTACAATTTGTATTTTAACCATTCTAGGCCTGTGAATCCTGTATCGATGGGATTGAAAGGCGCCCGAACACATCCAATTTGGAAAAATATCCTCCCCGGAACGGAAAATAGCTTCTAACATGCGATTCGCCAAAAACAACAATTTACATCCTCCTCTTAAACTTGTTATTTATGCAAATATTTCCATCTTCACGGTGGCTTCCATGTTGGTATAGGTAATAATAACCTACTAGTTAGCCGACTATAAAACTTAGTAGTGTAGTTATGAATCTGCTCACCCTAGTGATCCACAGAGGCATATAAGCCCATTTGGTGTGTCGAGAATAGTGGCTATATTAATGCATATTCAAAATTTAGAATTGAATCCACATGATGCTCAACTTGGATTTTTTTTTTTTACTTTACCCATATCCAACTTTAATATAATGGACTTCCGCAAAGTAACCCCCGATTCTATGAATTATCCACATGACACAGTTATTATCCGTGAATATTTAAAGGTTACTTAATTTTATCGGATGCACTGGCTTACCAACTTCATTATCACGGAAATTATATGAATAAAAATAAGGTTGTATGGCAGAAATCTATTACCCCATTTCAAAGCGTGGGTATCGAGACGACCACAGAGTTCTTATGCAGGTGAAAGAGACTACAAAGTTTAATCTCAGAAAGAGCTCATGGGTTCCGATAGATGGCGGTATAAATAATAGTTCAAGCTCAATTTAGATGACGCTTTATTATTCTGTTATATAGTAAAGCACATAGCTTCATATGCAAGCATTCCAATCGTATATAATATAGCACATTGTGAAAGTATCCATTAAAATGTAATTTTATAGGGTAACAAGAACTTGTTGAGACCTCATTTTAAGTATTTAAAATACTCGTGCCACAAGGTCACACTATTCCATAGCCTTATTCTATTATAAACTTATAATTAATGAATGCTGAGCGACTTTGTTGTGCTATATAATGTTTGCTATATTCTATAATATATTATAGCGTAGTCTGCACTGAAATTTATTATGTCAGAAATCTATACCCTTATTACTCAAAGCGTGGGTATCATCAGATCCGACCACAGAGTAGTTGATATATACCTCAAAGAGACGACTAACGTCTGAACTGAGGTTTCTTTTATCAGACATAAAATATACACCCAGACTGTAGACGGGAAGTAGCATCAGAGATGCTAGACATCTGGTAATGCGATAACCAATCTACAACGGAAGAGCCCATTTTTCAGTAGTGGATTTTTATGGGCTGATGGAATTGATTAAAATATGTTTTAATTAATTTCTGCGACGTAATAAATTCATATCCACGTTTAGTAAACTTTTTTAATTCTATTATCTCCTATAAATATTGATCCTACGAGAAGAATATTTTATGAGTCATATCATCATCATCATCTTCATTACAGCCCTTCCACTTCTGAAAATTGTCCTCCCCAAGGAAAGCCACAAACAATAGTTCTGCGCTACCTGCATCCATCGACTTCCTGCCTATCTTACGAAGTAGTCACTCCTACTAATGAGGGGCCGCCCTACACTTCGCCTACCGGTACGAAGTTGCCCCTCGAGAACCTTTCGCTTGTCGGTTCTTGGAGCTATATGGCTGGCCCATTGCCACTTCAGCTTACTTATCCGTTGGGCTATGTCGGTTACTCTGGTTCTACTGCGGATATCCTTATTTCATTTTATGAAAGATGAAAAGGATATAAACGAAAATTATTATTGTTCCATATTTCCCTCGCCGTATACGAATTAATTGGTTATTTATCTCAACTAATTACCAGAGTTACGGATGCGTTAGAAATCTGTACGCTCGTAACTTTCGGAACTGTCATAAAGGTGCCCTTTGCAGGAAAGAAATTCGGTAAGTTCTTTCTAAATTACGCTACAATGGAGATTTTCCTCTCGGTATTCTTCCCTATTTTTTATAGAATATGGTGATAAACGAGAACACAGTCCACCTGATGGTAAGTGGTTGCTGTGACCTATAGACATCCACATTTCTCCTCAATAAAAATCAAAATGCAGATGCGTCATGACCCGTGAGGACTAAGATGGAATGCCTCTTTTCCAGTAAAATGGGTCTCCGGTTCTCTACACTCACCATACGAAACACATCAGTGTCAAGCTGCCATTTTACGTTTCTGTGAGAGCGTGTTCCTTCCCCGGTCGAGCCTACCCTATTCAACTTTACTACTAATATAGGTACAGCCTGGCTCTACCACGTAAAAATAATATATATATATATATATATATATATATATATATATATATATATATATATATATATATATATATATATATATATATATATATATAATAAAATAAAGATATCAAATGAGCTCGCTGTCCACCTATTTTTAAGTGAATACTGTGGCTCACAATCATCTACATCTGTCGTTCATTAACAATCAAAATGCCGCTGCGTTTTCACCCCTGAATACTAAGATTGGTTGGCTCGTTTCTAGTAAAATTTGCTGTAAACTAGTTTCTCTATATTCATCATATGGAACACAACAGTATAAGTCTACTATTTTAAGATATTCAGTGAGCTCTACCATGTACAATTAGGTTATTCGCTCCGAATGAAGTAGCTTTTGGACATCATCTTTGGACTGATATACATATTATTAACCCACACATATACTCTAAATTATACCTAAAATATAACTAGTATTTATTTTTAAAAACGTCAACAGTATTCCAAAAATAAAGTAGCCTATAACCAATATGGAGGATCTGGAAGATGATCTTGAGTTATACGGCAGTATATATATACTCGTATCTAATGCTGTTTGATACATTATCATCCCTTCGATTTAATCGATACTACCGGCGGAATATCATGCTATTGTTGAAAAGTCTCTTGTGTTCGCGAGTCACGTCGATAATAACTTAACCGCTTGTTATACTCACTTGTGCCAACTCAAGTGGACGGGCCCGTCTTCCTTACAACTTCTCTTAGTCAACTACAGTGTGCGAGTGGAATGTGACAATAGAGCAAAAGATTTGTAATGATTTTTTTTTACTATGGTCTATATAAATTAAGTACTAATTAACTCTATATCTGTTTCGAATAGGTCGAATTGAGCGGGGAAGGACCATTCTCTCATAGAATAAGCTTAATGCTGCTGTGTTTCGTATGTAGAGTTCTGCTGAACCTGCAGCCGCTGCCTCTGCCGTTCGCTCAGGAGTGCGTACCAGGCCGGCGCGGCGTAGGTGATCTTGGTCCTGATGTAGAGCTTATACATTTTGATCTTGGTTTTCAGCGGCAACTTGGATGTCAGGACTGGACGGAGCATCGCCCGCGCACATCTGGCATTGCGGACGACGATGTCGACGTGCGCGGTCATGCGCAACATCCTGTCGATCCGGCACCCAAGGTAGGTCACGGCCTTCTCGTACGCAATCTCCTGGCCTCTAAGCGTCAACGGGGGCGGGAAGTTCCGGTAGCGGCGGGTGAGGAGGGCGGCCGTTTTCCCAACATTCACAGCCATCCTCCACTCATCCAGCCACGGTGGCAGCAGGTCCAGCAGGCGCTGCATCTTGGCGACGGTGAGATGGGGACTTCTGGACGAGGCGAAGTAGGCGCTATCGTCCGTATATAGCGCCAGCTCTACGTCGTCCTCCCATTCGCGTAGATGTCCTGCCAGAGTAGGGATGTCATTTGTATAAGCCGCGTACAGGATCGGCGAAAGACAGCTGCCCTGTGGTACGCCAGCTCGTATGGGTTTCACTGCGGATTCAGCATCTTCGACACAGACGTAGAAGCTCCTGTCGGCTAGAAACGACGCCACTAGCCGCAGCATAGCCGGAGGGACACTCGTCTGTTGTTCCATCTTATAGAGTAATCCAGAATGCCACACCCTGTCGAACGCCTTCTTGATATCGAGGAAGACGCCCAACGATGTGCGGCCCCAGTTGTATTCGGCCGCTAGAAGGAGCAGCACTCTGGTCAGCTGTGTTGCTGCGGAGTGTCCGGTCCTGAATCCATGTTGTTCCGCCCGTAGTTTGTTACACGGGCGGACTCTTCTTAAAACAATCCGTTCGAAAAGTTTGGCTATGTGCGGTAGCAGCGTTATCGGTCTGTAACTAGCTGCTCTACGCCTGTCCTTCCCGGGTTTAGGCAGAACTATGACCTTGCCTTTCTTCCAGTCCTCCGGGAAGTGTGAAGTCCGCAGTATGCCATTGTAGAGTCGTCCTAGCTCTACAATGGCTCTATGGGGCAGCTATCGGAGTGCAGCGTTCGTAATCCGGTCGTGCCCCGGCGCCTTCCTCGGTTGCAGGCGGGCAATCGTCCTCCGCATTTTAACGGGGGAGACAAACCAGTCTCCTGCAAGCGGTGGCGCGGGCGACGACAGGAACTCCCGTACGCGGCTCTCCTTTTGGGCATGAAGCTCCATGTACTCCGCACTTGCTGGGTTCGGCATAGATTGCTCCTCGAAGTGCTCGACTAGGATATCCGCTCTACCTTTGGCCTCGTAACAACGCCCGCCCGCGCTGTTGGTCAGCGGGCAGACGGGGGGTCTGGACTTAGTTAGCTGTCGGTTCAATTGATAGAGCGACGCTTCCTGGTCTTCAGCCATGCATATACGCCGCTCCCAGGCCCTTCCTCTGTAGGCCTGTATTGCAACCGACAGCTCATCCGTCAGTGCGTTCAGTCTGCATTTTATACGTGGGCAGCGAGTGCGTGCCCAGAGTTTTCTCAACGCTCGCTTATGATTTAGCTGCACACGTAGTTCTTGTGGCAGCTCTTCTCTCCGATGTGTTAGAGGGACGATCGTAGAGGCCGCGTTGAGGCCTTCTTGGATGTTCCGTGTTATGCTAGCAGCAGCGGTCTCTACGTCGTCCGCCGAGGTAATCTGGTTGCAAACTGGAGGCCTCTCTTGCAGATATTGCTGGTAGAGCCTCCAGTTGATCTTGGTAGTAAACACTCTGGGCAACGTAGTCACCGCCTTGAGGCCAAGGGTTATCAGAATCGGGAGGTGCTGAGACATCAGGTCATACAGCACCTCTACCACTACCGGGTAGTTGACGTTCCTAGCGAGCACGATGTCCAACACATCCGGACTCTTCCTGTGGTCAGTAGGAACGTGCGTTGGTTCTTCGGGACCTAAAACGTCATAATTGTTGTCTTATGCGTCCTGGTAGAGCTCAAGACCCGGCGGGTTGATCATTCTGGATCCCCACGCCGGGTGTTTTGCGTTTAGGTTCCCCGCGATGATGGTTGGTGCTGAGCCTTCTATGATCGTCCGGATGTCTGAGGAGTGAAATGGAGTCCCTGGCGGGCGGTATGCTGCGAAGATCCTCAGTTCCTCGCTCGCCGCCTCCATTTTTATGCCGATGGAGCGCGTCGTATGGTATGACGGTAGTTCGAGCTCTAGGTGGACGATGTCCTTTCTCAATAGAACCGCCGTGCCTCTATAGGCGGTTCCTAGAGCGTTGACTTCGTCCCTCCTGTAAATGTGGTAGTTGGGCATCTTGAAGTGCATAGACGGCCTCAACTTTGTCTCCCCCAGCAAGATGACATGTATGTCCTGTTGTTGGGCTGTAGTACGGAGTTCATGGAGCTTATGCTGGATACCGTCCGGGTTCCAGTAAAGCAAGCGCAGGTTGGTGTCACTCGCCTCTGTAGTGCCGAGCCAGTAGTACGGTCAGTGCTCTCATCACTGCTGTAATAGGGTGGGTGCCGGCACTGATATCTGCCAGTACCTGGCTGCCGACCTATATGGCGATGCCTACCAGCCTCATGATTGCGTCCGTGGTGGTAGTAGAGTCGGCGGTTGGTTGTCTTGTAGTTGTTGGCACTGGTCTCGGCTGGGCATAGGTGTCTCTCCTCAAGGTAGAGCGCGCTCTATGTGTAGAGCGGGCTCTATTTTCTGATAGAGCCCTTTCTGGCGCTCTACCTTCTGTGGTGGTCCTCTTGATTGCCTGCGCTTGCGAGGCTATCGTAACTGCTGGTGTCGGGGTAGAGGTAGCTGCCTGAGGAGGTGACTGCACCATCTTCTTCTTTCTCCCCCACTTCTTCTTCTTAGGAGGCTGTCGCTCTATGGTGTCGTTAGCGGGGGGCTGTAGAGTCGCCCCGGTGGTTGCTCTTGCAGCAGGTTCCACCGTTTCTCTGGGACCTTGTGGTGCGGGTAGTGCAGTTGAGGGTGGGCAGGGGGGGGGGGGCGTTTGCCTCCCTCTCCCCCTGATAGTTGCCCATCCGTCTTCATGGATCTCTACCCTGGGGCGACTCGCTGGGATCCTCTGCGATGCTTCCGGCAGTAGTCCCGGCAGAGTGATCCCTTGTTTTCTCGCAATCCTCCTCAGGACTGGGCAGCGTCGGTCATTGGCGGTGTGGTTCTTTGCGCAGTTTGCGCACGTAGGTGGTTCGTCTCTACCCCGTTGGCAATTGCTCGCTATGTGTTCCCCTGCACAGCGGACACATTTAACGGGCCTATGGCAATTGGCAGATGCATGGCCAAAAGCCTGGCAGCGGTGGCACTGAGCCGGTCCCACTCTTCCTTGCCAGGCTTCTATGACGACTCCTTTCATATACAGGAGTTCGTCGATTGCGTAGAGTTTGTTCAGTTTCTCTAGATTTAGGTGCTCCAGCTTGCGTAGTAGAGGCACCCAGATCTGCCTCTACGGGGCGGGATTGCTCTCACGTAGGTTATGGGGAATCCCTTTGCCCTGATAGCCTCAGTTATCAGGACGGTATCCGTGCCCACTGGCAGCCCCCGGATGCCCACTTTAGTGGGCTTCTCCTCCGTCGGGGTGTAGCAGTACCAAGACAGCGCTGGTACTTTCTCCGTGAGTTCGATTAGGTATCTCTGTACCGCCCGGAATTCTTCCGGGTTTTGTGGGGTGAATCGAACACCCTTCCCGAACGGACGGGCGTTAGGAGGGTGTCCCAGTTTCTTATTCAGTATCTCGAAGTGCCTCGTCCAATCCGGGAGGCACTCAGCCACAATCGGTGGGTATCGCGCCTTCTCTTACTCTTTTTGTGGTTGAGGGGTGTTGGCTGCCTGTGGTACTGCTGGCATCACTGCCAGTTGGGCGTAGCTGGTAGAGGGCCTTTGACCATCATCATGTGGAAGGCCCGATGGGTTGGTTGAAGTCGACGGCTGTCTGGCGGTCGCTATGGTGGCGTATGATGTTGAGTCCCAACCGTGGGACTCCTCTCCTCCCTGCTCAAACTCGGTCGCGTCCATGCTCCTGCGGCCGGGTGAGGTGGGGGGGGGGGTTGGCTTCGGTGGTGATGGCGACTTGGGCGGCGACTTGTGCGCCCTAATTGCTTCCCTCACGGTTGGGACTCTTTCATCATCTTCCGACTCCGCCGAGGACGATGACGATGATGATGATCCATAGTATGTCGGTGATTCGACGCACTGCCTTTTTTCGAAAAGCGATGCGTCAGTCTCCGGTGGGGTGTGCCGGCGTGCCGATTTCCTGGCCCGCTGTGGTAGGGGCGTCGGTTCCAGCCCACTCGTGCTCTCAGACACGGTGGGCGTGAGCGCGGCGCTCGTCGCGGGCTCCTCCTTGTACGGCGACGCTGGTTTTCTTTTGGGGATCTGGCTGAAGGAGCTGACGTTCCTCGACTTCTCCGGGTTCGACAGGTCCTTTACGCAAAGTGGGCGATCCAACATCCCGGGACGGTCCGGGGGTTTCCTAACGCGCTGGGGTGGGGGGGGGGCTCCCCTCTCCCCTTGCCTGACATAGTTACAGCTGTTACGACTGTTTTGAATAGGTGTGATTGCTAGTGCCTATCTAATAAGACCGTTCCTAACGTGGCAGGCGACGCAAGCGACGCGCGACGTTCGAAACGGACGGAAGCGAAGATGGGTGGCCGCAACACTTAGGCGCACTGCCTACCCGTTTCCTCACGAAAGGGTTGGGGGAAGTGCTAATAAGCACTCGCGCACGCGACTAGGCACACAAGGCACGAAACGCACTTGAGTGCCAAGAATCTACCTAAGGGCCGGTGACCTCGACACCTCTCGGAGTATGCGGACTCAACGATGGGTGGAGTATGTCGTACCGGCGGTTATTTGGGACCACTGTATAATCCACAAATAACACACACTTAGGAGATCCTTAACGTTTTGTAATAAGATGGTATAAGTTAATAGAAGCAGGCGTTACATTGCAGAAATACTTTATATTAAAGATCCTAAAAATGTATTTACGAAGATCCGCGTCATAAAATAAAATGATGTGTCGGTTAAACTTTAAAACATAGGGCGGGCTCTACTTATTGTTGCATTAAGCTAATGAACTTGTACCATATTCTAAATCAAAATCTAATCTTGTGAAATAAAGTAAACGACAGACAATCTAAAAGACAATCAGTACACCTTGTTCCGCTCTTTGTCGACTGTATGCCGTAAGTTAGGGACGGTATTTACGCTTTTTCAAAGAGTTTAAGCCATCTAACAGATAGCGGATTAAGACTGGAAAATCGTCGAATCTGCTTTGTGAAGTGCAATCAAATTTTGATCACTCAATCAGCCTGTACAGGTTGTAAATATACGGTAGGTAAATTTTAATAGCAATTCAATATCAGGAAGTTTTTTTTACAATACTAGCAGATTGCCTTATAGTAATTCTTCATTTGAACATCTGCGGTTAACCCCTACATAGATTATTATAGAGCATTATTTTATATCATAAGGGTGGCAAACGATCACTCAGTCTAAAATAATAATCTGTGTAATCGTTTGCCACGGTTATTATCAGGTATATTATCAGATAGACATGATGGTAAGTGAATTCTGTGGCCCATCCAGCATCTACATCTATCCTCGATTAAGAATCAAAATGCAGATGCGTTGCCACCCCTGAGGACTAAGTTGTAATAACTCGTTTCAATTAAAAGGGGTCTCCAGTTCCCTATACTCACCATAAGATATACAGCAGCATTGAGCTGCTATTTTACGCTGATATTCTGTGAAAGCGTGGTCCTTCCCGCGTCGAGCCAACTCATTCGTGCTACAATCATATTGCAGCTGTAGCATGGCTCAACCGCGTTTGATCGTTTATCGGGATGCTGCTGCGAATTTCTTCTTTATTTCCCTCTATCGCCTTGTATGACTCCTAATATGACTATAAATATATACACAGTCAGGTCATAAGTATTGTCACACAGTAAAAACTTTTCGAATGATGGCCACAAAAAGTTTATTGAATTCGAATTTAGAATTGTTCATGAAAATAAAACTGTATACTTTTTAGAATTTTACTCATTTTTAAATATGGAGTGGACGCTTAAAGAAGACCGTGTTGCAGTTATTGCGTTGCATCGTTGCGGTTACGCGCCAATTCAAATTTTTGACATACTGAAAAATTTGAATATAACCAAAAGATTCGTTTATCGTACCATCAAACGATTCAATGAAGACTCTAGTGTAGATGACAGGTCAAGAAGTGATCGCCCTCGGTCTGTTAGGACTCCAGCAGTGATAAAAGCTGTGAAGGCGCGAATTCAAAGAAATCCCAAACGTAAGCAGATACTTTTGGCTCTTCAGATGGGGTTAAGCAGAACAACGGTGAAAAGGGTGTTAAATGAAGACTTAGGGCTTCGGGCATATCAAAGAAAAACAGGACATCGTTTGAATGCTCGTCTAATGGACCTGAGACTGAAGAGATTTACCGATTACCGCTTTGTTGAAGCGGTACTCGGGAAAAAAATATCTGGAAATTCTTTTTTCGGATGAAAAAATTTTTACCGTAGAAGAGAGCTACAACAAACAAAATGATAAGGTGTACGCACACAGTAGTGAAGAAGGGAGCAACCGTATTCCGCGTGTCCAACGAAGTCGTTTTCCATCCTCGCTCATGGTATGGTTGGGAGTTTCTTATTGGGGATTAACAGAGGTACATTTTTGTGACAAAGGTGTAAAAACTAATGCAGTTGTGTATCAAAATACAGTCCTGACGAACCTTGTGGAACCTTTTTCTCATACCATGTTCAATAATAGGCACTGGGTATTCCAACAAGATTCGGCGCCAGCTCATAGAGCGAAGAGCACACAAGACTGGCTGGCAGCGCATGAAATCGACTTCATCCGGCACGAAGATTGGCCCTCCTCCAGTCCAGATTTGAATCCGTTAGATTACAAAATATATCAACACTTGGAGGAAAAGGCGTGCTCAAAGCCTCATCCCAATTTGGAGTCACTCAAGACATCCTTGATTAAGGCAGCCGCCGATATTGACATGGACCTCGTTCGTGCTGCGATAGACGACTGGCCGCGCAGATTGAAGGCCTGTATTTAAAATCACGGAGGTCATTTTGAATAAACTTTAGTGTCATAAGAATCTATGTTTTGTTAAGTTCATTTTGATATATAAATGGTTACATAATGAATAAACTTGTTTCAATTACTTTATATTAAACATGTGACAGAATTTATGACCTGACTAGGTATTATGCATTGGGATTCTCGAAAACGGCGCTAATGATTTCGATGAAATTTTGTATTTGGATAACGTTTTACTTTCCAAGTTTATATAGAGTAGGTGTCATCCTTGAGAAAATATATTTTGTTTTTATAACGCCGAGCAAAGCTCGGTCACGCAGTTACTATTTATTTAAATTAGAAACTGATTTGTTGTTGGTTAGGGAAATATACATTTCATGGTGAACCGTGTAGTGGCGATGTAGGAATATCCTATACTCCATATCGTCCCATGGGTGTCGTAAGAGGCGATAAAGGAAAACAAACCAGGAGATGAACAGCAGCGTCTTCTTAAGAAAATAACCAGAAAATAAAAAACTGCGGGTGCCTACTCGCCTGTCAGGCACAGTAATTATGGTAAATATCTGGCTGTAACGGTACTTAAAGGTGTAATTACAAGGTTGATATTTTAGAAGCTGACTCCATAGGGATCCTTACGGTTGACCATAATGAAAGGTCGAGTTATATTTACGACATATTTATTAATAGAGGAACGCGCAATACAGTTGATGGGCAACTAGCTTCTGACTGAAATTCTTAGTACTAAGTAGAGAGGTACAACATTACTAAGTATACATGTGTGTGTGCGCAGCACACCTACAATATGTTGGATTCGACATATCTACAGACAACACTACTTAAATCCCTAAATATATAAAGAAAACAACTTTTTTAAAATTTTTCAAGAAACCGGCATGCATCATTAATTAAACCTTAACGCATAATTATAATACGCTTATGTGCTGCAGTCTTACTATAGAGACTTGGGTAGGTTTAGGTCTAACGTTGTATCTAAAATGCTCTTAACTAAGGATTTTGCAATAAGCTACATAAGCATAAGTAATATATAATAGTAATTTGCATAAGTTATCCCATAATCCTCACAAACTCAACGGGGACACGGAAACATGAATAAGTAACCAGGTTTGTTATTATGAGGATGCAATAAGTTCTCGAAGGGACACATTATGGAAATGTTAAAATCTATACACATCTCACTGGTGCGCAGAGGCATCCTTTCTTAGAGTATTATGGAGCAATAAGTCCACTGTGACGCTGCAATGCGTGTTGGCGAACTTCATGTTCGCAAAATATTTTATTTCTCAGTCCAGGCTTCCTCGCTTAGTTTTTTTTCACCTCCGGGCACGTTATAAATCAACAAGAAACAATTCCATTGGCATTTTTGAAAATGGCTCGCACGCATTAAGTACAACGTTTAAAAGTGGCACTGAGCCAGGTAAAAGGAATAGTTAATATATTGCCTTATGTGTCCATCCGTTCACATGTCCTTGGACTATTTTTGCGGTTTCCTCACGATGTTTTTCTTCAAATCCGAAGGCTCTTCTGGCTTTTTCCCTTAGCCAAGTTTTGCAACGCCACCCACATGAAGAAATGGGGTGACGGAAATGATTATCCCTAACATTTTCCATTTTATTTCTTATATTTTTGTAAAAATTTTACTTAAAAGTAAAGTATCTGATTTTTCAAAACTTTGCAATTTTGTTTATTTTATTTGCATAATATTAGGTAACATAATATGATGAAGCAGCACAGTGATGCAGCCTTGGATTCGAGTCTCGTACGGTGCATATATTTCTATAGCGTATAAAAAAATTGCCAAATCCGAGTCTGGATGTTTGATCATGTGCAATAGGGTATTTTGCATCATGTAAAAAAATCAAATAATATATATTATTACGATAGATTTTGTAAAACGTAAATGAAATTCATTTCTTTAATAAAAATGCTTATAAATTTTATAATTAAATTTCGAGAATTTTTTTAATCTGTGTGGCTCAAATCACCAAAACGCTATCCGCTATATTAGATTCCGTCGTGACGTCACTGATAAAGTAAACAAGCTAATGTGCTATGTGTTATTTCGAAAATTTTCAAGTTCCGTATTTTATTTAAATGGCATCTAGAAGACAAATCCGTAAAAGGAGAAAGTACTAATCTACCAAAGATAAATCGTCTTACCAATTTTAATCAAGTATTTCTCATATTTAGATCAGTTGTCACTTGAATCAGTTGAACTTTCCCGGCGTTCTTGTGCTAGTATTTTTGCATTCAGGCACAACACACCAATGATAATGAAGATTAAAGATGACAACTTCTTACTAAACATCCAAAAATGTCTTATTCCTTTACAAAATCGTTTTATTTACGAAAATGTCACGTCACGAACTGAACAGAAGCGGCTAACGTTTTCACGCGAAAATTTAAAACAATAAATTTAAAAAAAGTTGGTATTATTCGCGGGAAAATTTAAAACGATAAATTATTTTTTTATGGCACTATACGGTTTTAAAATATAAAAATTAAAGTTGTTTAATATTATTCTAGGATTAATTGAAAACCTTATTTGAAAATGGGTGTAATACCTTAATATGTATGTCCAATAAGACCACCATACAAAAGAAAACTTTAGACAGATGACTTTAAAAATATTTAAGATTGGGGATCCTACCTTGAAACTTAATATTTTATAAAGTAAGCTTAATTTATAAATATTAGGTTTATTTGTTTAACCCTACAGTGCATGGTTTTTTTTCGGCTTAAAAATATATATATTACCTAGAAAATATAATACTATAGCTCGGAAAAATATTTATGAAAATCCTAACTCCATAGAAACATACTTATGTAAGTTTTTTCGTATGGCCCACATATGGCACATCGTGCAGTATAATGTAAATCCGTAGTAATATTTTAGGAATAGTTATGAATGAAATAAACTCATAGTAATCAAACTTTATTCATGAAAATTATGTTTTATAACAACTAATTTAACCTTAGGTTAAGGAGTCTTACAATCAAAGTATTTGTACTTATATATAATTATAAAACTAGGAACTTTTTGTGAAAAATAGGATAAAATATAGAACAAAAACAACAATTTCGAAACTATTTGTGGAATGACAAAAAACAGTTCTTGTCCTTGTTGAGACAGAGTGCCTGGTTACATTTCTGGCAAATTACAAAAGATTTCCCCTTACAAGCAGGTAACTTACATCGCTTCCTAATGTTAGACCAAATAGGAAAGTGTTCCATTCCATCATCATCCATGACATCTTTTGGTGGTACATTGAGTTTTGGCTTCCTTTTGATTCTTTCATCAAGCATGTCAGATACAAATTAGGAGGGTCTTCCTCTCTTCTTTATTATTGACGGTCCACACCAACACAATGCTTTGGCCACCTCCAGTCGGAATTCTCGTAACTTCATCATTTTTGTGTTTTCCCTCTGCGTCTCTACTCTTTTATATAAAAGCCAGCTATTTATCAGCATCACATCTAGCAAATGATAGAATATTCTCATGTACCACTTTCTTTTACGAAATTTTATTTTGAGTTTTCCCACGAAAGAGTCAAGGAGATCTACTCCGCCCATATGCCGATTGTAATGTCCAATAATATTTTGGGCGTTGACTTCTGTGTATTGTTTACGTTTCTTACAGAAACGTTTTACTTTATATTTAGGTTGTTCACCGACAAAAGAAGATGCGAGAACAACAGATTTGCTGTCTAGCCACAGCACTGCTGAGACTGGTACTGCATCAACAGTAGCCACCCATCCTTCTGAATAGCCGCGTGGCCTTTTAGCGGCCGTCAATTCTTTTTGAGATGGCATTTTCAAAGTCATCCCCATACGACCCTTGTTCACGGTGCCTAATGTATGAATGCCTTTTTTAGCCAAGTAAGAAATCAATTCAGGAGACGTGTAATAATTATCGAAAAAGATCTTATAATTTTGATTTCTTGGAACACTGCGACATGCGACAGGCGTACAACAATGTTGCTACTCGCTCCTAAATCACATTCGTCGGGCAGGCTCAACTCAGGATCATTTTCTGCACCGGAGTAGATTTCAAAGTCATAAGCAAAACCTTTATCATCACACGACACCAACAACTTGTATCCCCACTTATGAGGTTTGTTCGGGAGATACTGGCGGAGAAAGTTGCAGGCTTTGGTAGCGCACATTTGCTCATCCACCGAAAGTGTCTCTCGTTTCGGCACAGCTTGACATTTCTTTCTCAATGTTTCCAATAAGGGTCTAATACGGAAAAGTCTGTCGTGTCCTGGCTCTCCTCTAGGTTTGTAATTTATGTTGTCATTGAAATGTATGACACTTCGTAATTTTTCAAAGTTACCGAGTGTCATCGTTTCAATTATAAGTGGTATACCTAATATAGAATTCCACAACATGCGAATGTTTGGCTGTGGCACCAGTTGGTCCAGGTTGTGATGCAACGTTGGCTGTGTTAGAAGAACTGCTTGTTGGCTGAATAACTAACATACTACTGCTTGACCTTGGACTAGGTATGCTCACGTTCTCATCGAAGAAATCATCCTGTAGTACTTCAGGGCACGTCTCCACTTCGTTCAACACCAAATCCTGGATTCTGATCAAGTCGTCATCGCTGTCCTCATCAGACAGTTTCAGGTCATCTTCACTACCGGAAGGAATTTCGAGAAACTGTTGAATATTATCAGAATTCAAATTTTTCCTTCGGCTCATCTAGAAACAATACAAATATTTTGAAGACACTTATTGCATCGTGTGCCACATCTGTCACATACAAAAATGTCGTATTTCTATGCACTATTTATTTATGAAATTACAAATAACTAAAAAAATAACAAATAGATACATAAACTTACCTCTACAAATTATTTCGTATACAAACTATTCAAATTTATCAGTTTTTTGTTTTTTTCTTGCGCAACCTGTCGATCAATTTCAAAATACCGTTGGTTTTGAACAAAATGTAAACAAACATTCATTCAGAGACATCTAACCAAAAATTTTTAGTACTAAATTTGATTGACCATTCCTTTATACATAGTTAGTTTACTTTTGACTAGATGACGCTACTTATTTCGAGTACGGAAATATAGAGGTTTTTAGGTATGTGCCACATGTGTCCCACTATGCGCTGTAGGGTTAAGTCTCACAATTATTTTAAAGTCCTTCCTTATAATAAGGAAAACGAAAATAATTTTTGTAACCCTAGTCACAATAAGATTGATATTATGGAATAGTAGTAAGTAGTATCTTTGTACGAACTCACTGTATAATTTTTTCTGTCTTGTTGTGTGTAAATAAATAAATAATAAAAAGAACGTTCAAACGGGTATATGTAATGAAAAACATTAATACAAACCCTTAGCGTTCATCTTACACTCACACAATTTTCATGTTTTGTATATTTAGTTGTTAAAAATTAAAATGTATTGTGAATAAAAATTGTTATTACTCATATTCTATTTGCGTATCAAATGGGTGATTTGTCGATTTCAGCAATCGTAGTTACAGATTTTTCGCACCTTTAGTCAGAATAACAAATATAACGATAGATAGCAATATTCCATCTCGTTTAGTCCGACTTAAATTACCCAGAACGACGACGTCAAGTAGCAATAAAGGTGCGAAAAATCTGTTACTGCACGTACAATTGCCTATCAGCCTGCTAAACGTGATTAAAAAACAAATCCCAAATTTAATATGCAAAGTCGAATACGAGTTCTAACAACTTTGTACATTAATATACAATTAGAATTGATTGCAAATACCCGTGCTTGACATATTTCACTGAGACGGGGCTGAAGGGCATCGTTTATTAGCTTGGATACAGCGGTAAATAAGTTATATTCGAGGCTGAAGTATCGAAATGCGATCTATATCTGTAAAAAATGTTATTACGAAGGGAAATCACCCGCTCTCAAAGATTATTAGGTTATCTTTATACTTTTATTGACTGTATACTGCTCTTCACTTTTGAATAATACTACGTTGAATGCTACTGCTCTTTATTTTTGTGCCAGAAATGCGCGCTTTATACAACGGAAATTTAAAAAAAATCCGCTCCACAGCTAGGCCTTTGCAATAATCGTCATCCGCCCCGATGGAAGGCGGATTTCCGTCTGTCGCACCAGATTTTATGGACTTTTAACGCTGCTTACCAACCAGCCATGTAGTCCTACGAAATATAAAAAAGTGAAATATTACCCAATTATAAAATATGTTCACGTCAACACTGTCTAAGGATATTTTACATTTATATATGCATAACTCTACAAGTACTGGTAATATATAAAAGATTTAGATGTCAATTTGATTCTGACAGATTTTTGTTATTTGTTAATTGATCCTAATTGACATTTTGACACATATTATAAAAGAGAGCTTAAGCCTTGCTTAAGCCAGCAAACGGCAGATGACGATAATTTCACAATTCGTAAGACGCGTAAGCAGCAAAATAACTTGAGTTTAATATCACCATCCATCAATTCATTACAGCCTATAAAACTCCACTGCTGCACATATTTCTCCCCCATAGATTGCATCATAGAGGGGATTTTGCCATAGTTGACACGCTTGGCGAGTGCGTTGTCATCCGCAGTTATTTATTATTGTGAGCTTGTTATGTAGAAGACGCCGCTGCCTATGACCTGTTTCAATTTCCCTGTTTCGCCTCTTGCTATTAATATTGTTTCATTATTTTCACTGTCATGTAGTTCATATTACATACGCACCACTTTCGTGTCAAAATCAACAATAAACCTTTATTAAACCGATGATAAAATAACAGCAATCCATTGGCAGTCAAGTCAAAACTCCTCCAGTATCAGGAACTAAACTTTTCAAGCCTATTCGCCAAAACTGGGATCTTATCACATTACGAAGTTTTGGTAACCTCTTTTCGAGTACGAATAATCCGTCCTTGCAGATGCTTTATCAACATCTGAGTTACTATTACAGGTTTTTAATTTTTAACAAAATGTTTAATTTAATTTCGTTTCTTACTTAAATTACGCTTATTTTTTTTAAAACCCTCTCAGAAATGAGAAGCGGCCTGTGTCCAGCACGGGGTCATGTATAGGCTGTAACTTTAAGTCAATTTTAGTCATCAAAAACAGAAAATATAATATTAGCGAAAATTATTATTTATTTATTTTCTATTTTAAAAAAGCCATTTTTAAAGAAATTACGAGATTGTTTAATGTCCTGTTAGATTATAAAACACTGCGCAATTTGATATAAGGATGTTACAGGAAATTTTTTTATAGTGTCTTTTCAAAACATGAATACTAAAATATCTTAAAATTGCATTAATTAAAAATAAAAAAAGTTCGTAAATATTCTTATGTTATACTCCCACAAAAGTTATTACGTCTAGTAATATCTATCTAGGTACTTTAAGATATTAAACTTATTATATTTTATTTCTGTATCAACATTTATTCATATTTGATTAAAAGTATCGTTATTCACACTTAGATAAGCCCACGTTATCGTCTGTCAGGCAAAAGCGACGGCGGCTCATACTTCTTCCCCTTTCACGATGATTCATTGCCCAGATACGTAACTTTGAACTGTTTTCTGTTATAGTAAAATATCTATCATGATTTATTTATTCACGCTTGAAATTAAACATATGAACTGTTTTATAATTCATTTATTTCAGCCTATCAAGTGCTGAACATAGACCACGCCTAGATTGCTTCATATGAGGATATTTGCCATATTCACCACGCTAGACAAGCTAGTTGGCAACCGTAGTTTATTATATCGAGTTGTTATCAAGAAGATGCTCTCGCCCAACACCTGTTTCATTTCCATCCGTTGCCTCTTACGACACGATGTGGCACGAATGGGTCGGCTCGACACAGGAAGGATCACGCTTTTACAGAATACTAAAGTGAAGTAGCAGCTTAATGCTGCTGTGTTTCACATTATGGGTGTTCTCTGCACCGAAGGATAAGTCAAGAAGTCAAGAGTGTCACATCGCATCTGCATTTTAATCCTTAATCTAGGATGTAGATATCTATGGACTACAGCATCCACTTATATTAATTTGGGATATGTGCTCACTCTTATTCATAATATCCATGTGTAGTACAAATTGTGCCTATATTAGGGTTATTGATAACAATTTATCTGGTGTTCTCTTTTGTGAACAAAGGCACTCACCCGAATTAAACCATCCATGTTCGATATAATACGATGCGATTAGATTTATAGCGAGCCTTTCAAACCATATTCCGATCTTAATGCAAGATATATCAGAGCGGTTACATATTTGATAGATAAAACGGCTCGCTGACTAAAATATGAAGCTAAACAAATGAGATATTTGAAATGTGATATTTGTATAAATGAAGATGTGCAGGTCTACCTACATACGTACAATACTTGAAAAAGCTGAGAATAATACGTGGTATTACGTAAATATACTTTAGCTGTTGAATATTATGATTTATAAATTAATTCGAACTTTCAATATGGCGTCTCAAAGATTTATTTAAAAACACGGTTGAAGTGAACTGTCAGACACTTATAAACAAACATTTATATAGAAAATTATATGTATGTAATTATTCTAAGTAAAAATCACATGGAAACATGGAAATTATATTATATGAAATCACGATTCTTTTTTTTTGTATACTGTAATTCAAAGTTTAAATTCTTGTTTTGAACTAGCAAACAAAGCAAAATTTAAAAATAACGGATAGTTAAAAACTGTTATATGTTAGATCACCTATTTTAATCTAGTTTACAAGGACTTGAGCCAGACTCCATACATTTTGAAACTACTCTACTCTACTATAAATAAGTTTTGTAGTCTGTCCTCCAACTCTTGCTAAACAATATTAATATCTTATCCAATAGGGTGGAAAGAGTCTTTGGTATAAGTATATTCACAAACTTATTATAGTATCAAATTTTTGGGTGTATTTGAGAGATAATTGTTATAAAGACATGGCCGACCAAATAAATCCTAATTCCTTATCTCACAATCTTAGCTCTAAATGCAGACAGAAACATGCTATTCAGTATTCATCAAACGTCAAATCGACCACAGAGTATAAATGTATGCACAATGCGAATACGACCATATCCATGAGAAATGTTGAATCATCCAAATAAATGGATAAGTAAATTTGATAAAATCAAGATTTAATACAGGATTAAAAACTCAATTAATAAAAAATTGTCGTCTAGGTTAAGTATAGTTACAACTGCATCAGCATTTAGAAATGAGAACACCGAAATGACTAGATACCTGCGATCGTTATTATTTATGTTATCGCATATTTAATTTCCGTCCGATTACATTAAGCATCTCGTCAAGAGTGAACAGGCTTATGTTATGCTAAGACAATGCATGAATTGGATTAATTATTAAAAAGAGCCTTTAAAGAAAGAACAACTACATTTAAATATATAGTTTCTAGAGTTAAATGTAACATTATATATTCATATCACATTCTGGATGTTACAAACGTAAAATATTTGTCTGCCGATAAAGAAACGAGTGAAAATATCTACTTTAGATACATCGTTTTAAATGACAAGTAAGTAGCAAAATGGCGTTGGGTCAGTGCCAGACAAGGGGTTCTTTATTGGTGTATTGCCAATTCAAAAAGGAATTCATCGATGGTGCGTGCGATGTGAGAAGTGACCTACTTAAACATTGCCAAATTTTATATTTATGAAAAATTATTATATTAGTTAAAATTTATTTTTTAATATTTTATTTTTAATATTTAAATTTTATTATATTTTTTATCAAACAGTAAACTTCCAAATGTCCACGTAGTTTGCACCAAAGTACCTGATTACTAGTCGTAGTCAATTGTAACCCTGGTCAATAGAAGCGCAATATAGCAACAACAACTACAACTAAAATGCCGTCTAAATATTTACATTAAAACTTCAACGTGGTAGAGCCATGCTGCAGCTATATTAGTAGTATAGTTGTAGCTCGAATGGGTCGGCTCGGCCGGGGAAGGACCACGCTCTCACAGAATACCAGCGTAAAATAGCAGTTTTACACTGCTGTGTTTCGTATGGTGAGTGTAGAGAACCGGAGACCCTTTTTACTGGAAATGGGGCATTCCAACTTAGTCCTTACGGTTGACAACGCATCTGCATTTCGATTCGCAAACTAGGATAAATGTAGATGTCTATGGGTCTCAGCAACCACTTACCATCAGGTGGGCTGTGTGACCGTTTGTCATCCTATTTCTATCAAAAAAAAACTTCAATTTTTCCACTTTTACGGGTGAAATTTTTCTCCAAATTTATATGGGACTACCCCTGTAATATATAACCTATTTATAGAATAAAAGAATCATTCAAATCACGTAAAAATTGACGACAATATGGGGTATAAAATACGTACCATAAAGGGAAGAAAAACCATACAGCCAAATTGAGAAACCCTTTTTTTGAAGTCGACTAAAAATACAAAGTATTGATTGTTCCCGATCCCAATTTTACTATATTGGCTATTGGTTCCGTTTAGGACGAGTGACTAGTCCTATAGAATTGACACGTGCGTGTTGTACTTGAAATCATCCAGAACAACACTAACACCACTATGATTAGCAAGTTCATGATTTTATTATGTAGTGGCGGCGTTAGAATATCCACTGCCCCATATCCTGCCGTTGGTGTAATAAGAAGCGACAAAGGAAAATATACCAGGAGATGGACAGCAGCGCCTTCCTAAAAACCACTATAAATAAAAAATGAACTGCGGCTGACAATCCGCCTGCCACGCATGGCAACTATGGCAAATATATCCCCCATAAGACAATAAATGGGGAGGCCTATGTTCAGTAGTAGACCTTTAATTGTCTGCAATGAATGAACGTGTAGTGGCTGTGTAAGAATATCCACTATTCCATGTCGCCCTGTGTGCGTGTCGTAAGGAGCAACACAGGGAACTGAAATAGGCTGAAAAGACGTAATAATATACTTCCCGTATGTTTGACGAACTTAAATTTGAATAGCCATAATTGGTGGCAAGGATTCAATTTGTACCACGAGCAAAAGCGTCAAATAAGAAGAGATTTTATTTAGAATTTTTCTAAGCTTATTTTGTATGGTGGTCTTAATCTTTGTGAAAAATTAAGGTTTAAGTATAAACGCAACAGGTTTGTGAATCGTAGCTGAATAGGCTCAGGTTGTAGCAATATTTTGTTATAAAATAGGGTTATATGTCGTAAGTATTGTATTCATATTCCATTGGCATTTTTTCCCAATAGCTCTCACGCATTAAGTACAACGTTTAAAAGTGGCACTGAGCCAGGTAAAAGGAATAGTTAATAAATTGCCTTATGCGTCCATCCGTTCACATGTCCTTGGACTATTTTTGCGGTTTCCTCACGATGTTTTTCTTCAAATCCGAAGGCTCTTCTGGCTTTTTCCCTTAGCCAAGTTTCGCAACGCCACCCACATGACGAAATGGGGTGACGGAAATGATTATCCCTAACATTTTCCATTTCTTTTTTTTATATTTTTGTAAAAATTTTACTTAAAAGTACAGTATCTGATTTTTCAAAATTTTGCAATTTTGTTTATTTTATTTGCATAATATTAGGTAACATAATATGATGAAGCAGCACAGTGATGCAGCCTTGGATTCGAGTCTCATACGGTGCATATGGGCCAAAATTCTTTTCTATGCCTAATTAGAGCAGAAGATTTTAAAAAATAATAATAAATTGAAATTAATATTTTCTTATTTTTGAATGTTGACTTAGATTCGTAATAGTTGGATTTATAATAACGATACATCTGCAGCGATGATTTTGATGATTTAACTATATTTACGGCAATTTATACACTAAGCGATCGAAAAGTTAAACAACAGCGTTACTTTACTACATATTTAATATTTATTAATAAATTTCTACAATTAGTCCCACTAATATGGCAGTTTTAAACTTTAGAACTAATAGTGATCTCTCATAAAGTTTAAATCACAAAAATAATTAGTTCCATAAAAAATTTTCAATTGTTTATATTACTGCGTTACCAAAGTCCTAATTAAAAACTTTAACTTTTCTAATAAAAACAAAATAAATACAAAATTTAATATAAACTGGACACAGACGCTTTAATTTATGATGAACAATAGTTGCGTATTAAGTTAAGACATTTTTAACTAGCCAGAAGCTTGTATATTACTGTAAATACTGTAAAAAAATTGGGGACAGGTAAGTAACGCAGTGGTAATCATAGTACCACAGTAGTATTTCACATACAATATTTTGGACAAACTTTCTAAAGAGATCTGATTGATTAGAAAACAAAATATTAAATAAACTTTTATAACGTGACATAATATAAAATAAACCTAGCAAGCTAACAGCATAGCAAAGTGGCGAAGCAATCAGCTTTGTAGCGGTTTCTAACGGTTGCCGTTGAGCAATCAGTTTCAAAATAGGAGGTTCAGATGCCTGGGTGATCAGTAATCGATTGTTGAAAACAGAATTTGAAAATTTGAAACCGTTCTCGAGATAATCGTGGGACAGACGGACGGACAGACGGACAGACGGACAGACATCGTGAAATCAATAAGTGACTTCGCAAGCTTCGCCACTTAATAACTGAAAAAGTCTGGTATCATCAGCTAAATTAAAACTAAAAAAATAATGTTCTCTCTCATAAACTAGTATCTTTCAGTCATTTGCACTGAAACAAATTAACAATGGTAAATCAATCTTAAAGAACTAATAAACCTAGCAAGCTAACAGCATAGCAAAGTGGCGAAGTAATCAGCTTTGTAGCGGTTTCTAACGGTTGCCGTTGAGCAATCAGTTTCAAAATAGGAGGTTCAGATGCCTGGGTGATCAGTAATCGATTGCTGAAAACAGAATTTGAAAATTCGAAACCGTTCTCGAGATAATCGTGGGACAGACGGACGGACGGACGGACAGACGGACAGACATCGTGAAATCAATAAGTGACTTCGTAAGCTTCGCCACTTAATAAGGCACATTTTTCTAATAAGTCATATTTTTCAAAAACGTTCAGTGGCTTATCAAAATCATAGTACCCGTTTACTGTCCAGTGTAATTTTTGGGTTATGAGCAATTTTCAAAATACTATCGTAGGGTCGTAAGAACTATTAGTTTTTTTTTTGCCAGTACTATCTTCAGTCTTATAAAACATAATCTTGACTTCTTCCTCTTCATCTACGTAATAACGTAGAATATTTCTTATGTTGAGAACCATTGCTTGACTTTTTAGCTCTTTGGTATCTTTTTTTTTTGTATATACTACACTTTCTTGTCAGTTCTTCCAGTCATTCCTGAAATTTTAGATTTTTTTCTTTATAATGCAGATTTGTCTCGTCGTATTTGTCTTCAACATCCAGACCTAGGTCAAACTAGAGTTCCCGAAAGCGGGGTGGAAGCCGGACATTTCCCGTCCGTAATTTGTAGAGCAACATTTTGACGTTCTTAGCGTTTCTTATCCGCAGGCTTCCATTTACGCTTGGCAGATCTATGCTCTCGCTCTGCCATGTCTTTTACTAGTGTTTTTTCGCGTGGTACCTCTCAAGCTGTTTTATTTTGGCTTCAGCACTTTTATGAGCTCCTGCTTTAACTTAAGCCTATGCGACGTTACTTTTCAGAGTGTGTCAAAGCCATTTAGTGTAAAAGTTATTTCCTGCAATAAAAAGAGGCTAACTATAGGTATTTTGGTTATAACAATGTATAAATAGCCTAAAAAATACACTTAAAACAACTGCGTTACTTTTAAGGGTAACGAAGTGTAGCAGTAACGCAGTTGTAAATATTTGATTACATCGTTAATGTGCACTTAATGGAAAAAACAAAATGCAAACATTTAGTCACTATCATCACCGATAGCTAATTAATTATGTTTGAGTTTAGTAATAATGCAAATATCGTCAGTACTTACCATTCGACGGCGGTAACTCAGCGGCCATGCAATAAACACACGCACCTCTCCCAACAACTGTGAAGCGATTGATTCGGTTACCGTGCTCCCCCCGCGCAGCGGCTATCATTCATTTTAAAAGTTACAACAAGTCGAACAAAATGGCGAACATTAAAGTTTAATACACTTACTTTAAGGTTTGTTTTCATATAGTCACGCAAGGTAGCTAAGATTTTATTTATCGTTGGGGACACAGTGCAAAGTATTTTTTATTTTATTACACGTTTTAGGTAAAACATATCTATTTTAATTCTAATAAGGTCCAAAGCGTATATTTTTGATAATGACATTCAGAGACAATGCCACCTAGAAGATATTATGAGAGATTGCTCTTTACATCATGAGAGTGGTGCTCAAAGACAGTAATATTTTGTATGAAGAACAACTGCGTTACTAAGAAAGACAACGTTGTTACCGAAATTTGCAAATAAATAATATAAATTTTGATTATATCTTATTTTGTTAAGTATGGAATTAGTGTTAAATTTATGAATTGATGAACTTACAGTTTGTTTTAGTACTGTTTTCCCATAAAAAGTGAAATTCACCCGACGGGACCGGATTTTAGGCATCAAAAAGTATTTTGGCCCATATATTTCTATAGCGTATAAAAAAATAGCCAAATCCGAGTATGGATGTTTGATCATGTGCAATAGGGTAATTTGCATCATGTAAAAAAATCAAATAATATATTATTACAATAGATTTTGTAAAACGTAAATAAAATTTATTTCTATTAATAAAAATGCTTATAAATTTTATAATTAAATTTCGAGAATTTTTTTTATGGCACTATACGGTTTTAAAATATAAAAATTAAAGTTGTTTAATATTAATTGAAAATCCTATTTGAAAATGGGTGTAATACCTTATTATGTATGTCCAATGCGACCACCATACAAAAGAAAACTTTAGCTAGATAACTTTGGGGATCCTACCTAGTGACTTAATATTTTATAAAGAAAGCTTTATTTATAGATGTTATGTTTATTTGTTTAAGACTCACATCTATTTTAAAGTCCTTCCTAATAATAAGGAAAACGAAAATAATTTTTGTATCCCTAGTCACAATAAGATTGATATTATGGAATAGTAGTAAGTAGTATCTTTGTACGAACTCACTGTATAATTTTTTCTGTCTTGTTGTGTCTTAATAAATAAATAATAAAAAGAACGTTCAAACGGGTATATGTAATGAAAAACATTAATACAAACCCTTAGCGTTCATCTTACACTCACACAATTTTCATGTTTTGTATATTTAGTTGTTAAAAATTAAAATGTATTGTGAATAAAAATTGTTATTACTCATATTCTATTTGCGTATCAAATGGGTGATTTGTCGATTTCAGCAATCGTAGTTACAGATTTTTCGCACCTTTAGTCAGAATAACAAATATAACGATAGATAGCAATATTCCATCTCGTTTAGTCCGACTTAAATTACCCAGAACGACGACGTCAAGTAGCAATAAAGGTGCGAAAAATCTGTTACTGCACGTACAATTGCCTATCAGCCTGCTAAACGTGATTAAAAAACAAATCCCAAATTTAATATGCAAAGTCGAATACGAGTTCTAACAACTTTGTACATTAATATACAATTAGAATTGATTGCAAATACCCGTGCTTGTCATATTTCACTGAGACGGGGCTGAAGGGCATCGTTTATTAGGTTGGATACAGCGGTAAACAAGTTATATTCGAGGCTGAAGTATCGAAATGCGATCTATATCTGTAAAAAATGTTATTACGAAGGGAAATCACCCGCTCTCAAAGATTATTAGGTTATCTTTATACTTTTATTGACTGTATAAAGCTCTTCCCTTTTGAATAATACTACGTTGAATGCTACTGCTCTTTATTTTTGTGCCAGAAATGCGCGCTTTATACAACGGAAATTTAAAAAAAAATCCGCTCCACAGCTAGGCCTTTGCAATAATCGTCATTCGCCCCGATGGAAGGCGGATTTCCGTCTGTCGCACCAGATTTCATGGACTTTTAACGCTGCTTACCAACCAGCCATGTAGTCCTACGAAATATAAAAAAGTGAAATATTACCCAATTATAAAATATGTTCACGTCAAAACTGTCTAAGCATATTTCACATTTATATAAGCATAACTCTACAAGTACTGGTAATATATAAAAGATTTAAATGTCAATTTGATTCTGACAGATTTTTGTTATTTGCTAATTGACATTTTGACACATATTATAAAAGGCAGCTTAAGCCTTGCTTAAGCCAGCAAACGGCAGATGACGATAATTTCACAATTCGTAAGACGCGTAAGCAGCAAAATAACTTGAGTTTAATATCACCATCCATCAATCCATTACAGCCTATAAAACTCCACTGCTGCACATATTTCTCCCCCATAGATTGCATCATAGAGGGGATTTTGCCATAGTTGACACGCTTGGAGAGTGGGTTGTCATCCGCAGTTATTTATTATTGTGAGCTTGATATGTAGAAGACGCCGCTGCCTATGACCTGTTTCAATTTCCCTGTTTCGCCTCTTGCTATTAATATCGTTTCATTATTTTCACTGTCATGTAGTTCATATTACATACGCTTCACTTTCGTGTCAAAATCAACAATAAACCTTTATTAAACCGATGATAAAATAACAGCAATCCATTGGCGGTCAAGTCAAAAGACCTCCAGTATCAGGAACTGAACTTTTCAAGCCTATTCGCCAAAACTGGGATCTTATCACATTACGAAGTTTTGGTAACCTCTTTTCAAGTACGAATAATCCGTCCTTGCAGATGCTTTATCAACATCTGAGTTACTATTACAGATTTTTAATTTTTAACAAAATGTTTAATTTAATTTCGTTTCTTACTTGAATATGCTTATTTTTTTAAAAAACTCTCAGAAATGAGAAGTGGCCTGTGCCCAGCACGGGGTCATATATAGCCTGTAACTTTAACTCAATTTTAGTCATCAAAAACAGAAAATATAATATTAGCGAAAATTATTATTTATTTATTTTCTAATTTAAAAAAGCCATTTTTAAAGAAATTACAAGATTTATGTTTAATGTCCTGTTAGATTATAAAACACTGCGCAATTTGATATAAGGATGTTATACAAATTTTTTTATAGTGTCTTTTCAAAACATGAATACTAAAATATCTTAAAATGGCATTTATTAAATAATAAAAAGTGTTCCTAAATATTCTGATATTATACTCCCACAAAAGTTATTACGTCTAGTAATATTTAATAATTTAAGATATTATACTTATTATATTTAATTTTTGTGTCAATATTTATTCACATTTGAATAAAAGTATCGTTATTCACACTTAGATAAGCCCACGTTATCGTCTGTTAGGCAAAGGCGGCGGCGGCTCATACTTCTTCCCCTTTCACGATGATTCATTGCCCAGATACGTAACTTTGAACTGTTTTCTGTTATAGTAAAATATCTATCATGATTTATTTATTCACGCTTGAAATTAAACATATGAACTGTTTTATAATTCATTTATTTCAGCCTATCAAGTGCTGAACATTGACCACCCCTAGATTGCTTCATATTTACCACGGGGATATTTAGCATATTCACCACGCTAGACAAGCTCGTTGGCAACCGTAGGTTATTATATCGAGTTGTTTTCAAGAAGATGCTCTTGCCCAACACCTGTTTCATTTCCATCCGTTGCCTCTTACGACACGATGTGGCACGAATGGGTCGGCTCGACACAGGAAGGACCACGCTTTTACAGAATACTAACGTGAAGTAGCAACTTAATGCTTCTGTGTTTCACATTGTGGGTGTTCTCTACACCGAAGCTTAAGTCAAGAAGTCAAGAGTGTCACATCGCATCTGCATTTTAATTCTTAATCTAGGATGTAGATATCTATGGACTACAGCATCCACTTACCATCATTTGGGATATGTGCTCACTCTTATTAATAATATCCATGTGTAGTACAAATTGTGCCTATATTAGGGTTATTGATAACAATTTATCTGGTGTTCTCTTTTGTGAACAAAGGCACTCACCCGTATTAAACCATCCATGTTCGATATAATACGATGCGATTAGATTTATAGCGAGCCTTTCAAACCATATTCCGATCTTAATGCAAGAAATATCAGAGCGGTTACATATTTGATAGATAAAACGGCTCGCTGACTAAAATATGAAGCAAAACAAATGACATATTTGAAATGTGATATTTGTATAAATGAAGATGGGCAGGTCTACCTACATACGTACAATACTTGAAAAAGCTGAGAATAATACGTGGTATTACGTAAATATACTTTAGCTGTTGAATATTATGATTTATAAATTAATTTGAACTTTCAATATGGCGTCTCAAAGATTTATTTAAAAACACGGTTGAAGTGAGCTGTCAGACACTTATAAACAAACATTTATATAGAACATTATATGTAAGTAAAAATCACATGGAAACATGGAAATTATAATATATGAAATCACTATTCTTTTTTTTTGTATACTGAAATTAAAGTTTAAATTCTTGTTTTGAACTAGCAAACAAAGCAAAATTAAAAAATAACGGATAGTTAAAAACTGTTATATGTTAGATCACCTATTTTAATC
Organism: Parnassius glacialis; assembly: GCA_033319125.1. Classification (NCBI taxonomy): domain Eukaryota; kingdom Metazoa; phylum Arthropoda; class Insecta; order Lepidoptera; family Papilionidae; genus Parnassius; species Parnassius glacialis. The sequence goes on along the minus strand of JAVANC010000028.1, from coordinate 29,130,478 downwards.
TAGTTCACAAGGACTTGAGCCAGACTCCATACATTTTGAAACTACTGTACTCTACTATAAATAAGTTTTGTAGTCTGTCCTCCAACTAATGCTAAACAATATTAATATCTTATCCAATAGGGTGGAAAGAGTGCGGGGCGAGTCGGTGGTGGACATTTCGTTCGCTAGCCCCGCTCTGTCGCCGCGTGCCATTGACTGGCGAGTCATGGAGGGGGTGGAGACCTACTCCGACCACCGGTACATCCGGTTTGACGTCTCCACCCAGCCCTCGAGCGCGCCAGTCCAACAGGCCCCGAGTGGTCCGCGTTGGGCGCTGAAGCAGCTGGACCGGGAGCTCCTCCTGGAAGCCTCGATCGTGCAGGCCTGGGTGTCATCACCGGATAGGCCTGCCGACGTCAATGATGAGGCAGGGTGGTTCCAGGAGGCCATGTCCGAGATATGTGACGTGGCAATGCCCCGCGTCCGGCCAGGAAGCGCCCGGCGTCAGGTGTATTGGTGGTCGCGTGAGCTGACGTGTCTGCGCGAGGCTTGTGGCGCCGCGCGGCACCTGTACGCCAGGCATCGCAGGCTCCGCATTCGTCCACCGAATGCGGCAGCCATTGAGGCGGAGCTGTACGAGGGATACAGAGCGGCGAAGACCGCCCTCCGGGAGGCTGTCATGCGGGCCCGGGATCGGGCCCGTGAGGAGATGCTGGAGACTCTCGACAGAGATCCGTGGGGGCGCCCTTACAAGATGGTGCGGGATAAACTCCGCACCTGGGCCCCCCCACTGACGCAGAGTCTCCGGCCTCAGCTCGTGGAGGACGTGGTGAGCGCTCTGTTCCCTGCGCGAGGGGAACATCCGCCCCCGCCTATGGCTCCGCCACCTGCGGTGCCGGAAGCGGACCACCAGGACGACGACGACGACATCCCGGAAGGGACCGGGGTAGACCTGAGAGTGGCGGTACGTAGGCTCAAGGCCAGGAATACCGCCCCAGGACCCGATGGCTTGCCTGGCAAAGCCTGGGTCCTGGCCTCGGAGGCTCTCGGGCCCCGACTGGAGGGGCTCCTAAGCGCATGCTTGGAGAGAGGCCAATTCCCGCTTCGTTGGAAGACGGGGAAGCTGGTCCTCATTTGGAAGCCGGGGCGCCCTGCGGACTCTCTGTCCGCATACCGGCCCGTGGTGCTGCTCGACGAGGTGGGCAAGCTCTTTGAAAGAGTAATTGCAAACTGCCTCGCCGAGCACCTTGCGGGGACGGGGCCGGATCTTGCGGAACACCAGTTTGGTTTCCGCAAGAGGCGCTCTACGGTGAACGCCATCATACGCGTGAGAGCCCTCACGACGGTGTAGGCAGTGGCCAGGGGGGGGGGGGTTGTCTTGGCGGTGTCTCTCGACATCGCCAACGCCTTCAACTCCACGCCCTGGAGCTGCATTAGGGAGGCACTCCGGTATCACCGGGTGCCGATCTATCTCCGTCGTATAGTCGGGGACTATCTGACGGACAGGGCCGTCATCTACCCCGGTCGCAACGGTGAGTGGAACCGGCGAGAGATGTCGTGCGGTGTCCCACAGGGTTCGGTTCTGGGGCCGCCCCTGTGGAACATCGGTTACGACTGGGTGCTGCGCGCCGACCTCCCTGCCGGCGTCAGCGTAGTTTGCTACGCTGACGCAGTTGCTACGTCGACGTCGACGGCGCGTTTTGTTCCACGCGCGCCTCAAAGAGCTGTCAGCAGCGTGAAGGGGCCCGCAAGGGTCGACGCCTGCCGGGGCTGCGGGCTGTTCGAAAGAGATACCGCGGCCCCGGAACGTAAGGGCACTGAAGGAACACGGATGGTTTTTAGTCAGTAAAAGTCTGACACTCCCTTCCGCTCCACCCACAGCGAAAGGCGTCATTAGATGATTTTCCATCCGCAAAAAAAAAAAAAGGGTGGAAAGAGTCTTTGGTATAAGTATATTCACAAACCTATTATAGTATCAAATTTTTGGGTGTATTTGAAAAATAATTGTAATAAAGACATGGCCGACCAAATTAAGCCCAATCCCTTTTCTCACAATCTTAGCTCTAAATGCAGACAGAAACATGCTATTCAGTATTCATCAAACGTCAAATAGACCACAGAGTATATATATGCACAATGCGAATACGACCATATCCATGAGAAATGTTGAATCATCCAAATAAATGGATAAGTAAATTTGACAAAATCAAGATTTACTACAGAATTAAAAACTCAATTAATAAAAAATTATCGTCTAGGTGAAGTATAGTTACAACTGCATCAGAATTTAGAAATGAGAACACCGAAAAGACTAGATACCTGCGATCGTGAATATTTATGTTATCGCATATTTAATTTCCGTCCGATTACATTAAGCATCTCTTCAAGAGTGAACAGGCTTATGTACTTATGTTATGCTAAGACAATGCATGAATTGGATTAATTATTAAAAAAAGCCTTTAAAGAAAGAACAACTACATTTAAATATCTAGGTTCTAGAGTTAAATGTAACACAATATATTCATATCACATATCTGGATGTTACAAACGTAAAATATTTGTCCGCCGATAAAGAAACGAGTGCAAATATCTACTTTAGATACATCGTTTTAAATGACAAGTAAGTAGCAAAATGGCGTTGGGTCAGTGCCAGATAAGGGGTTCTTTATTGGTGTATTGCCAATTCAAAAAGGAATTCATCGATGGTGCGTGCGATGTGAGAAGTGACCTACTTAAACATTGCCAAATTTTATATTTATGAAAAATTATTATATTAGTTAAAATTTTTGGGTTATATTTTTTATCAAACAGTAAACTTCCAAATGTCCACGTAGTTTGCATCAAAGTACCTGATTACTAGTCGTAATCAATTGTAACCCTGGTCAATAGAAGCGCAATATAGCAACAACAACTATAACTAAAATGCCGTCTAAATATTTACATTAAAAACTTCAACGTGGTAGAGCCATGCTGCAGCTATATTAGTAGCATAGTTGTAGCACGAATGGGTCGGCTCGGCCGGGGAAGGATCACGCTCTCACAGAATATCAGCGTAAAATAGCAGTTTTACGCTGCTGTGTTTCGTATGGTGAGTGTAGAGAACCGGAGACCCTTTTTACTGGAAAGGAGGCATTCCAACTTAGTCCTCACGGGTGACAACGCATCTGCATTTCGATTCGCAAACTAGGATAAATGTAGATGTCTATGGGTCACAGCAACCACTTACCATCAGGTGGGCTGTGTGACCGTTTGTCATCCTATTTCTATAAAAAAAAACTTCAATTTTTCCACTCTTACGGGTGAAATTTTTTCTCCAAATTTATATGGGACTACCCCTGTAGTATATAATCTATTTATAGAATAATAGAATAAAAGAATCATTCAAATCACGTAAAAATTGACGAGAATATGGGGTATAAAATACGTACCATAAAGGGAAGAAAAACCATACAGCCAAATTGAGAAACCCTTTTTTTGAAGTCGACTAAAAATACAAAGTATTGATTGTTCCCGATCCCAATTTTACTATATTGGCTATTGGTTCCGTTTAGGACGAGTGACTAGTCCTATAGAATTGACACGTGCGTGTTGTACTTGAAATCATCCAGAACAACACAAACATCACAATGATTAGCAAGTTTATGATTTTATTATATAGTGGCGGTGTAAGAATATCCACTACCCTATATTCTGCCGTTGGTGTAATAAGAAGCGACACAGGAAAATATACCAGGAGATGGACAGCAGCGCCTTCCTAAAAACCACTATAAATAAAAAATTAACTGCGGCTGACAATCCGCCTGCCACGCATGGCAACTATGGCAAATATATCCCCCATAAGACAATAAATGGGGAGGCCTATGTTCAGTAATTGGCTGCAATGAATGAACATGTAGTGGCTGTGTAAGAATATCCACTATTCCATGTCGCCCTGTGCATGTCGTAAGGAGCAACACAGGGAACTGAAATAGGCTGAAAAGACGTGATAATATACTTCCCGTATGTTTGACGAACTTAAATTTGAATAGCCAGAATTGGTGACAAGGATTCAATTTGTACCACGAGCAAAAGCGTCAAATAAGAAGAGATTTTATTTAGAATTTTTCTAAGCTTATTTTGTATGGTGGTCTTAATCTTTGTGAAAAATTAAGGATTAAGTATAAACGCAACAGGTTTGTGAACCGTAGCTGAATAGGCTCAGGTTGTAGCAATATTTTGTTATAAAATAGGGTTATATGTCGTAAGTATTGCATTCATATTCCCACCAGCATCAGGCTTTACGGATCACCACAATAAAACTAGTTTTACGGATTATACTCCGTCAAGTACTCGAAACGTCGGGAATATAATTTAAGTTAATATACGTGACAAATTCCGTAAAACCTAGTTTTATTTAAATGTGAAGTGTTCGCGTAAACATTTATAATCATTATGTGGGCCACCAGAAGCTAATAGATCTATCGTAAATCTATTAAATCACCATAAACCTCGGTTCTCAGCCTCCTGTCTGCATTGACTCTGCATGTTTTATCAGTTCAATACTACGCTTATCGGCACATAGTTGAGAACCTTTGTTTCTCATGAGTTCCTCAAACTGTTTAGTCAGCCTATTGTCATTTCAACTTACAACTTGTTGGGATATTTCGGTTACTTTGATTATACTGGAGATTCTTAGGAAATCCTATCGTTGGTGTTTCTCTGCGTAGTAGATAGTAACTACACACAAAATATGTCACAAATGTACCGAACATATTCGCCTCCACATGTAGCACCTGTGCACAACTACTGCGCGTGCTTATTGAACCAAATAGATATTTTTTACTTTCAAGGTACGACCGGATAAAACTCAAGCGTCTTACAAAGTTGATTAAAATTGTATAAAGTCCAGAAGATCATGAGCAGAAACTCAGACTGTTGACACGCACTCACGCACACACCCTTTTCATTTCTTTCTTATCAGCACGTAAAAGTTCACCGCTGGCACACAAGTGTTATATGTGTCTTAAATCGTGTGTTGCAAATAATTTCAGGAGCATAACATGTGTACGTGAGTGCGTGTTTTACAATAACTTGAGCATGGATTTTGCATAATTTTTATACGTGGTAGAGCCACGCTGCAGCACGTATTGGTCGGCTCGACCGGGGTAGGACCACGCTCTCACAGATTACCAGCATAAAATAGCAGCCTTATGCTGCTGTGTTTTGTATGGCGAGTATAGAGAACCGTAGACCCTTTTTGCTGAAAACGAGGTATTCCATTTTAGTACTCAGGAGCAACACAACGCATCTGCATTTTGATTCTTAATCGAGGATAAATGTAAATATCTATGGGTCACAGCATACACTTACCATCAGTGCTCGTTTGTCACCCTTATTTTATAAAAAAAAATTACTTGAAATGTACGCAGCGCTCTGTTTTTGGTCTAGGACTAGAATATATTATTGGCTACAATGATGACGAAATGTTGCATGTTTCAGTTGTTGCCCTGGAATTAATTTGACTGTTGAGAAGTTTAAGTAGAAATCAAAAAGCTATTTAAAAAAAATAAGAACGAAGAGAGAACTATTAATTAATTTTACTGACGACGTTAACTTGGTTAAAACAATTTCAAAATTTAACAGAAACAATTTAATCCCTTGCGACTGTCGGGAATTTTTAACTCACTATCACACAACACTATTGCAGTTTGGAATGCTTTTACAATTTCATCCATTAGGGTCTCTACATAATAACAATCATAATGATTTCTTATATTTACGCTCAACTTACACAATAAATAACAATAATTTTACGGTTTCTATCGCGATTAAAATTAAACAATCTCTTTATAAAGATAATAATAAGCTTGCCCATGCTTTGCTTATTTCTAGAAATCATTTTCTTTTAACATCTAAATAATTGTTATTCAGTTTCATTCCAAAAGCCTAATAGTGTAACGTTTTTGTAGATGTGTATAACATTGTAAGATATAACTATAATTATATTATTATTATTATATTATAGCTCACTCTTAAAGAAGCTTCTGGTAAAAAGTTATAAATCATTTCCTGTATGACGAAGGTTTCTCTTTTTATTCAACCCTTTTTTGATACATGAATATCGCTTTCGCAAATATTACGTTAGTTAGCCAAATTATTGACAAAGGCAATTGTTGACAGTTTGTAATTCATTACATTTATTTTAATCACCAATAAAACATAATAAAAAACGTTTGATGTTGTTGATTAATTTTTACGCGCGCTTGCACTACGTTTGTATTTAGATTCGAATGGTTATTTTAAGTTCACATTTCTTCAGTCAGTTACTGCAGCGATCAATAGCATGGTAACAAGATGTTTCCTGTATATTTCAACGATATTAATTTAAAAGAGACATCGCAGCTCTTGCGCGCGGTTATTTTATCCGCTCACTTATGATCTTGTTATTGTAAGAATGTCCTTTGAATGAAGTCGGTCTTTCGCAAACGTTATTTCAAAGTTTTGAAATGTTATCAATTTGAAAAGTAAGATGGATAACCTTATATGTCATTTCATATTTTATCTAAAAAAAAACCTATCTTCTTGTTATTCATTAGCGCGTAAATATTTGACTAATGTACAAAGAAGTTGAAGTTGCTCTCAGTCGTTGAATAGAGTATTCTACATTTGGCATCTGGTACAATGAGATAGGTATATCGCCAATTATTATCATGAGGTTGGTCATAAGATCTTTTTGGCAATTCCCACAGTCGTCTCTTACGACTATTTCTTTACTAATTATAAGCCAGTGATTGACCACAATCCCACCTGGTGATAAGTGGTGTTGAAGCCTTAGATGGCTAATCGCATTGTCTTATCGTAACAAAAGCCTATTCACTCTTGCCTTGACGACGCCCTGATTGTATTGGGATAGAAAGTCTCTCACTCCTTTGCTGTGCGCATTACGAAACTCTAATAGGATGCTCCCAGGTGATGAATTTGTACACGCCTACAACACGCTGTATTTTATTTTACCTACCCATGTTGAAACAATATTTTTCTTATTTGTGTTTTAGCTCTTTTATTCCCATTTCAAATCTTAATTTCACCAAAGCAAGATCATTAAGTTATTCATAAGTTGTAATATATCGCATTATCTATTTGTTGACGTCGTTGTAACCCAGTTCTGACTTATTAACGTCCAAATGTAAATGTCAAATGTTCCTGAGTACAGCAATTTTAAATGTAAATGATGCATTAATATAGACCTAATTTAAGTATGTGTAGTAGTGCATAATTGGCAAGTTAATTGGAAAGTATAAAAATACTTAACTTCAGCGTTGCAGTTTCGCTACAACACATGCTGAATTATGATCTTATTTTTTGCACGCCTTCGGCTTACAAAGCCAAATTTATGAAATTTACATATTTTTGTTATAAGATAGTATATTTTGTGTACGTCAATGGTCTGTGCTCTTTCTTATAAAAGTGTAAGTTCCATTATCAAATATTTTATCACAAATTATTATTTATTCCCTTGCAGTTTTTGCTACGCCTGCGAAAAATACAAAGAATCTCTCTAAATTTTCCCCCTGCTAAGCACAGGCCTCCTTTTTTTCTGAGAGGGTGTCACGGTAAAATAGAGCAGGGACGCGCGATACTTTAATTTGTGTTGACAGACTTCGTAACGTTCTCGAAAACATTTATTTTTTATTTTTACTCCTGCAGTTTTTTTCAATGAGCACTAAATTTGCAATTGACAATTACATCAGATACATAAACATAGCCACACATAGCCTTGTGAGTTTGTAAACTGAAATGGCAATGCGCTGGTCACGTCTATCACAGAAGTGTTAACCAGTAGAGTAGTAGAGTAGTGGATTTCTATAGACTGATGATGATGATGCTTACTTACCTCAACGGCAGAGATCGGATTTTGTACTATGAAACTTTGGGAGGCCAGCGTTTATTCACTACGTTAACAATTAGCCTATTAAAACGATTTTAATTCTAAAATATTAGGCAATAAAAATAATCTTATCCTAATGAAGTATAAATTTTGGACTTCTTCGTTTTGTTATGTATTTCTTCAATTCCTGTACGTGTGGTTTAGTTGCTCCAGGCGTTTTATTTTATGGGTAATTTTGCTTTTATTACGTGTCGTAAATAGTCCGGAAGAGTTCAATGATGATCCGATACGCGTGGAATAAGGTCATTTATTGCGTGTGTTCGGAAAGTGAAATGTCTTATTGTACTATTACCGTTATTATATTCATTCAGAACTTAACTGTGATGGAGATAAACCGTTTTCTATATTGTATTTTACTTTTCCTCTTAAACATATTTTATTATTTATCCCCTGTTTAATTCTAAAAAGGAAATCGTTGAAAGAAAATGATGGGAATGAATTTATCACGATACTTCCTAATTAATTTCTTTAATTATATTGCGTGAATCATATGAAGAATGTTATGTTATCGTTTATTCCTCTTATTTTAAACAGTGGTAGAGCCACGCGGCAGATTTTGCCGTCGCACGGATGGGCCGGCTCGAACCGGGGTGGTACCACGACCTCACAGAATACCAGCGTGAAGTAGAGGTTTACCTCTGCGTTTCGCTTGGTGAGTGTAGGTGGCCGGAGGTCCTTTTTAGTGGAAATGAGGCATTCCATCTTAGTCCTCACGGGTGACAACGCATCTACATTTCGATTTGAAATAGAGGATAGATGTAGATGTCTATGGGCCGCAGCAACCACTTACCATCAGGTGGACTGTGTGCTTGTTTGTCACCCTTATCCTATAAAAAAAACTATAACAGCCTATTATGTGTATTGGACTTTATTATGTAAATGAATCCTCTTTGTAACTGTTTCAAAATCAGAACATTACTTTTTTGCTTTATATTATCTTGACTTGTACATATTTGTATATTTTTTCATTCACTCAGAACAGCTTGTCAAAGTCCAAACACAGGCTACCCGATAGATTACCTCATGAGGAGGATATTTTTTATATATATACCATAGTTGTCACGCTCGGCAGGCGGGGTTGCAATCGCAGTTTTATATTTCCTAGTTGTTTTTAGAACGACTCGGCTACCCATTGTCTTGTTTCCCACTGTCACCTCTTACGACACCCATTCTATATAATATACATTTTTTTAATAATAAGGAAAACGTTTAAAGAAAACGAGAAATCTTTAATTCTTTGTATTCGTACTAAAAATTTTCAAATTTATGCAAATCATAAGAAGAAATATATACCCCACTACACAGTATCGGCGTAGGATTAAAGCCATCTTGAAAATTAAACCAGTTAATAGCTAGTTTATTATCAGAAACTTCCTGGCGTAGGATTAAAGCCATCTTGAAAATTAAACCAGTTAATAGCTAGTTCATTATCAGAAACTTCCTCTTCTATATAATAACATTTTCAGAGCCCTGTTGGGGTTGCCTCGCTTTTGTAGTGCATCAGGTATGTTCGCAGAAGCAAGAACAGACGACTTCTTTGCAATAATGCGTAAACGAGTGTACTCCCTGTTGATTAGAATGCGTGGCAGCCGCAACCGTATTCTGAACATGTTCGCCGAACGATGTGACGGGCATATGCTAAGTCACTGGAACAGTATATTAAAAAGTAATTTTACATATTTAAGAAACTAACATTAGTATTTAAGGTGTATAATGTATTACTAACAAATTATGGATCAAGGTCTGAAATAAAGGAATTATTATTATTATTATTATTTATACTCTGGATATTAGCGCAGTTTGAATATTAGCTTGTACTGTATGTACGAGTATCTATGTATGTACATAATGGAATATTATAATTTAGTTTTGGACCACTTCTTGACGTCTGAATTTTCTGAAATACTGCAGATGTACTAGCAACCAATGACAATACAATAAATTCATGACTATGACCCAGTACTATCGCAAGGATCATTTTTTTTAATTATCTTCATAGTTCATGATCAATGCGTTTCGATAGTGGATCTGTACGAGCTGTTGATGAAGAAGAAGGAGAAACATTTTACCATAAAACATCAGTATTATAATTGGATATAGTCACGTTCTAGGGACACCTCCGATTTGGACCATTTTTTTTACATGTATAGGTTATGCGACCAATAAGCCGAAGCTGAGAAGGTGAGCATGGGTGCCTGTGATTCGCTACGCAAGGGCGAAAGGGCCGCACTTTCCGCAGCGCCGAAGCCGTTGTAGAAGTAACTTTGGGTCAATATTCCTGTGTAAAAAAGTGAGGTTTAGTCGATTTATCATGAAAATCTTCAAACCCTCGTAAAAACTTTCAGGGGTATTTGCGCCAAAAATCCTTTTAGGGTTTCTCATAATTTATGTTAGTAAACATGCAAAAAAAATGTTGTCCAAATCAGAGCTGACCCTAGAACGGAACTCTTACCTTATAATTCCCCAGTCTTATTAAGCTTAAGGAAATTCTATGTAATATTTTCTATCTTTATAATTTTAATAGGGTGTAAGGCATTCCATCCTAAGAGATGACAACGTATCTGTAGCATTTTATATTTGTAATTAGCTGTAGGTGTCCTATGACTGCAGTTTTCACTTACGACCAGGTGAACTGTAAGTTCGTTTGTCACTTCTGTTTCTATTATATCTATATTCTAGTTGTTTCCGTGACTTTGAGTTGTTGCTTAGTCCACTTAAATGGGTAAAAATGAACATTCAATAAAATTTATAATCCGGCTTCAAAAGCTAAAAGGAATAAAATAATTTCAAACTAATAACTTCTGGTGCCGGGAATTTAATTCATCGGTATTTATTTAGTCGGTATATTCGTCGGTAATATTGGGTCTCCTCAAATAGGCTACGCTGGCTAAGCCAGGGGCTAAAGGCTTACCGTAAACTTTTCATACATACATACATATAACCATTCCTCTTTCCCGTAGGGGTAGGCAGAGACCACTTCTTTCCACTTGCACGATCCTTACATACTTGTTTCGCTTCGTCCACTTTCATTTTTCCCTTCATACATGCTCTACGGTTTAGGTTACTCTTGACCTGGCCTTTTTTCAAGACGTCCCTGATTTGGTCTTGAAACGTCTGCCTAGGTCTACCCCTTCCAACACTTTCATTCACACTCGCCTTATACACTTTTTTCGTCAATCATGTCAAACCCTCATGCACAGCCAAACGAGCCTTGTTAGACGTGGTAGAGACATACTGCAGCTATATTATGGTTGTAGCACGAATGGGTCGGCTCAATCGGGGAAGGACCACACTCTTACAGAATACCAGCGTAAAATAGCAGCTTGACGCTGCTGTGTTTCGTTTGGTGAGTGTAGAGAACCGGAGACCCTTTTTACTGGAAACGAGGCATTCCATTTTAATCCAGACGGGTGACAACGCATCTGCATTTTGATTCTTAATCGAAGATAGATGTAGATATCTATGATCCACAGCAACCACTTACCTCAGGTGGTCTGTGTGCTCGTTTGTCACCCTTATCCTATAAAAAAACACCTTCCGACTGCTCATAAAAGAGTGCAAAGCTCCATTCACCATGTTTCCTGCATTCACTCTTCTTTCGATATCACTCTCACACTTTCCATCTCTTGTAAACTTTGAGCCCAGTAACACAAATTTTTCATTACGTGATTAAATCTTAGCCGGCACAAATGAAATTATTCATTACGATTTTAACTGTTGATTTATTTAAGTGTGACACAACACGTTCTGGAGCAACGCGTCGGGCTATTTCCAGACATGTGAAGAGGTCTGTGCCTGTGTATTTAGACTATTTACTTTTTACTTTTACTATTCTACGCAATGGCAGTAAATAGATATGAAATGTGAAGTGAATTCAATGAAACGATCTTTTGTAGCTTTGATATAGGCTACAAAAGACCTTTTCAGTGAATGTTGCGACAAAGAATCAATAAAATTAAAAAAAGTTAAAGTTAAAGTTACAGCAAATATACGTCCCACTGCTGGGCACAGGCCTCCTCTCACTTCTGAGAGGGTTTTAGGGCAAGGAAGTGTCCGCCGCGCTGCCTTAATGCGTGTTGTCGAACTTCGCACGGATTTAAAATATTTTTTATTTTTTTTATTCTCACGATGTTTTTCTTCGCCGCCAACGAGCACGTGGTAAATCGACACTAAAAATTACAATTAAATATTTCATTGGTGCCGGTGGAGATTGAATCCGGTTCGCTCGCGTACTATGAAATTTAACGCGAGCACTAAGCTACCACGGCTATATAAAATATATGCCAATAATACTAAATACCGCCTTTTACTCGAAACACCCACATATTTTAGAATAAGATTGTCAAACTCAATAAGGAATAGGTATAGACAGTTTTTGACATCATTTGTTTATCACCAGATGTGCAATCTGCGTGACTCTGTTTTATTATTGACCCTATTTACGTACGTTAAAACATATAAGCAAATACTTTGTTTATAAAATGTCATACATACATATGTGTATTCAACACGTGCCTTTTACTAGATCTGATAGAGCCATGCTGCAGCTATATTAGTAGTATAATAACATTACAAATGGGTCGCCTTGACCGGAGAAGAACCACATACTCACAGAATACCAGCGTAAAATAGGACCTCAACGGTCCATGTAAAGAACCGGAGACCCTTTTGACTGGAATCGAGGCATTGTATCTTAGTCTTCACGGGTGACAACGTATCTAAATTTTGATTCGTAATTGAAGATAAATGTAGATGTCTATGGGCCACAGCAATCACTTGTTACTGTGTGCTTGTTTGTCACTGTTATCCTTTTTCAACAACAACGGATCCTCAAAATGTATCTCCACGTTTTGCCATTGAAAACGATTCTATTGTTTTCCAAAGGGCAAAAATACCCTTTTACGTCACAAATACCTTTGTACGCAATATGTTAGTGAATGATCGTATCGCATATCTGGAGAAGAAATAAATTTGCCAAAATAATTTTATTCGTAACTTATTTCAATAAATAATACCTGAGTTTTCATTAAAAGCATTCTTTCTTCATTTTTTCTTCTTCTATCGCCGACATCTATCGGTGGTTGGCGAACGTTAATTTCACAATTGTACAATTTAGCTTACAATGGTGTAAATTATAATCGTGTACCGGCGGTATGAGAATACGGTGACGTAAGAGGCGACAGAGGGAAAATTAAAAAGGATATAGCAAGCAGCATCTCCCTGATATTATTTTGATTATGAACAATTTGTAAATCCATGACTTATGTTGATTACAATTTTTTAATTTTGATGATTTGTTTTCTATTTTTTGTTTGAAAAACACTTCAAAATCTTAGAACTTGCTTATGCCAGCCCTAGTGGGGAAAAGTAGACGACGTTTATTATAACAGTGTAATTTGTTCCACCAAGAAACGATTTGTGGCAGAAAGCAGACAAACACATTTTAAAGAGTCCACTTTGTCCCACCAGTGGGACTTTTGGTGGGAATAAGTGGATTAAACCAATCTAAACGTAGTTATTACATTCTCTTATCCTATAATTGAACACGTGGTACAAGTAGATTCACTTATAATCACAACTAACCATAACATTGGTAGCAGCGGAGAGCGATCAGACAGTTTGCTCGCATATAATGAAATGTTAAGGGCACGGCTTTATTCCCTGGGCAGCTCGTGAAGAGTAGTTTTAGTAAATTTGTTATAAAAACATGTAACGGGAAGATGGAATTATTTTGCCACGATCGAGGACTATAATTATTTAGGAGTCCTCTCTTACAACAGTACGACTACGGGAGAAAGTGATGGATTTATATGATCACCTCCACACGGCAAATAATTTTTGACAGTAACAACAGTCTATATTTTTAAATGAAAATTATCTCCTTCATCAAGGTTTGCCTGGAAGAGATCGCTGTTTAGCGATAAGGCCACCTAATTGTACATTATTTTATAAATTTAAGTTTGCTGTGTTGCGTGTATTTTGTGTGCAATAAAGAGTATAAATAAATAAATAAAAATAAATAAATAAACAGTTGACTTAAAATTCGTAAGCCACCTCGGCTCCGACGACGGAGGGTGATGTAATTAATCGTAATGAAAATAAATCAACCAGTCAGTTTCTCACAGATAAAATCTTTTAATGCCTTTATAAACTATAATAAGTCGTATACCTATAACTATAATTCAATCTGAAGAAGTTATTGTAAAAATAAAAATACGCTACATTAGGTGCAAAACTATCGGCCTACTTACACTATTTCTTTTGGCAATTATTTGCAAGTTCATTTTGTTATAAAAAACCTTTGTATCGTTTACTTTATCATGTGATCAATATTTGTTTTTAAATAGAATAAGAGTGACAAACGAGCACACAGTCGACCTGATGGTAAGTGGTTGCTGTGGCCAATAGACATCGACATCTATCTTCGATTAAGAATCAAAATGCAGATGCGTTGTCACCCGTGAGGACTAAGATGGAATTTCTCGTTTCCATTAAAAAGTGTCTCCGGTTCTCTTCACTTACCAAACGAAACACAGCAACGTTAAGCTGCTATTTTACGCTGGTATTCTGTTAGAGCGTGGTCCTTCCCCGGTCGAGCCGACGCATTCGTGCTACAACCATAATATAGCTGCAGCATGGCTCTACCTTCGTGTTTAGACGTCGAATAAAATTTGTTTGAAGTTGATATCACCTTTTCTTTTTCAAACACATTACAAAATCCCTTCACTAGCAAAGGATCCAAACATACATTAATTTTAATCACCAATAAAACATAATAAAAAACTTTTGATGTTGTTGATTAATTTTTACGCGCGCTTGCACTACGTTTGTATTTAGATTCGAATGGTTATTTTAAGTTCACATATCTTCAGTCAGTTACTGCATCGATCAATAGCATGGTAACAAGATGTTTCCTGTATATTTCAACGATATTAATTTAAAAGAGATATCGCAGCTCTTGCGCGCGGTTATTTTATCCGCTCACTTATGATCTTGTTATTGTAACAATGTCCTATGAATGAAGTCGGTCTTTCGCAAACGTTATTTCAAAGTTTTGAAATGTTATCAATTTGAAAAGTAAGATGGATAACCTAAAATGTCATTTCATATTTTATCTAAAAAAACCTATCTTCTTGTTATTCATTAGCGCGTGAATATTTGACTAATGCACAAAGAAGTTGAAGTTGCTCTCAGTCGTTGGATAGAGTATTCTACATTTGGCATCTGGTACAATGAGATAGATATATCGCCAATTATTATCATGAGGTTGGTCATAAGATCTTTTTGGCAATTTCCACAGTCGTATCTTACGACTATTTCTTTACTAATTATAAGCCAGTGATTGACCACAATCCCACCTGGTGATAAGTGGTGTTGAAGCCTTAGATGGCTAATCGCATTGTCTTATCGTAACAAAAGTCTATTCACTCTTGCCTTGACGACGCCCTGATTGTATTAGGATAGAAAGTCTCTCACTCCTTTGCTGTGCGTATTACGAAACTCTAATGGGATGCACCCAGGTGATGAATTTGTACACGCCTACAACACGCTGTATTTTATTTTACCTACCCATGTTGAAACAATATTTTTCTTATTTGTGTTTTAGCTCTTTTATTCCCATTTCAAATCTTAATTTCACCAAAACAAGATCATTAAGTTATTCATAAGTTGTAATATATCGCATTATCTATTTGTTGACGTCGTTGTAACCCAGTTCTGACTTATTAACGTCCAAAGGTAAATGTCAAATGTTCCTGAGTACAGCAAGTTTAAATGTAAATGATGCATTAATATAGACCTAATTTAAGTATGTATAGTAGTGCATAATTGGCAAGTTAATTGGAAAGTATAAAAATACTTAACTTCAGCGTTGCAGTTTCGCTACAACACATGCTGAATTATGATCTTATTTTTTGCACGCCTTCGGCTTACAAAGCCAAATTTATGAAATTTACATATTTTTGTTATAAGATAGTATATTTTGTGTACGTCAATGGTCTGTGCTCTTTCTTATAAAAGTGTAAGTTCCATTATCACATATTTTATCACAAATTATTATTTATTCCCTTGCAGTTTTTGCTACGCCTGCGAAAAATACAAAGAATCTCTCTAAATTTTCCCCCTGCTAAGCACAGGCCTCCTTTTTTTCTGAGAGGGTGTCACGGTAAAATAGAGCAGGGACGCGCGATACTATAATTTGTGTTGACAGACTTCGTAACGTCTTCGATTACCATCAGCGATTTTTCCGGACCGATACGACTTAGGGACCTTCAAGAAAAGAGCGTACTCCTTTTTAAAAGGCCGGCAACGCATCTGCAATTCCCTCCCTGGTGTTGCAGTTGTTCATGGGCGGCGGTAGTCACTTACCATCAGGTGAGCCGCATGCTCGTTTGCCCCCTCTCCTATAAAAAAAAACGTTCTCGAAAACATTTATTTTTTATTTTTACTCCTGCAGTTTTTTTCAATGAGCACTAAATTTTCAATTGACAATTACATCAGATACATAAACATAGCCACACATAGCCCTGTGAGTTTGTAAACTGAAATGGCAATGCGCTGGTCACGTCTATCACAGAAGTGTTAACCAGTAGAGTAGTAGAGTAGTGGATTTCTATAGACTGATGATGATGATGATTACTTACCTCAACGGCAGAGATCGGATTTCGTACTATGAAACTTTGGGAGGCCAGCGTTTATTCACTACGTTAACAATTAGCCTATTAAAACGATTTTAATTCTAAAATATTAGGCAATAAAAATAATCTTATCCTAATGAAGTATAAATTTTGGACTTCTTCGTTTTGTTATGTATTTCTTCAATTCCTGTACGTGTGGTTTAGTTGCTCCAGGCGTTTTATTTTATGGGTAATTTTGCTTTTATTACGTGTCGTAAACAGTCCGGAAGAGTTCAATGATGATCCGATACGCGTGGAATAAGGTCATTTATTGCGTGTGTTCGGAAAGTGAAATGTCTTATTGTACTATTACTGTTATAATATTCATTCAGAACTTAACTGTGATGGAGATAAACCGTTTTCTATATTGTATTTTACTTTTCCTCTTAAACATATTTTATTATTTATCCCCTGTTTAATACTAAAAAGGAAATCGTTGAAAGAAAATGATGGGAATGAATTTATCACGATTCTTCCTAATTAATTTCTTTAATTATATTGCGTGAATCATATGAAGAATGTTATGTTATCGTTTATTCCTCTTATTTTAAACAGTGGTAGAGCCACGCGGCAGATTTTGCCGTCGCACGGATGGGCCGGCTCGAACCGGGGTGGTACCACGACCTCACAGAATACCAGCGTGAAGTAGAGGTTTACCTCTGCGTTTCGCTTGGTGAGTGTAGGTGGCCGGAGGTCCTTTTTACTGGAAATGAGGCATTCCATCTTAGTCCTCACGGGTGACAACGCATCTACATTTTGATTTGAAATAGAGGATAGATGTAGATGTCTATGGGCCGCAGCAACCACTTACCATCAGGTGGACTGTGTGCTTGTTTGTCACCCTTATCCTATAAAAAAAAAACTATAACAGCCTATTATGTGTATTGGACTTTATTATGTAAATGAATCCTCTTTGTAACTGTTTCAAAATCAGAACATTACTTTTTGCTTTATATTATCTTGACTTGTACATATTTGTATATTTTTTCATTCACTCAGAACAGCTTGTCAAAGTCCAAACACAGGCTACCCGATAGATTACCTCATGGGGAGGATATTTGCCATAGTTGTCACGCTCGGCAGGCGGGGTTGCAATCGCAGTTTTATATTTCCTAGTTGTTTTTAGAACGACTCGGCTACCCATTGTCTTGTTTTCCACTGTCACCTCTTACGACACCCATTCTATATAATATACATTTTTTTTTAATTATAAGGAAAACGTTTAAAGAAAACGAGAAATCTTTAATTTTTTGAATTCGTACTAAAAATTTTCAAATTTATACAAATCATAAGAAGAAATATATACCCCACTACACGGTATCGGCGTAGGATTAAAGCCATCTTGAAAATTAAACCAGTTAATAGCTAGTTCATTATCAGAAACTTCCTCTTCTATATAATAACATTTTCAGAGCCCTGTTGGGGTTGCCTTGCTTTTGTAGTGCATCAGGTATGTTCGCAGAAGCAAGAACAGACGACTTCTTTGCAATAATGCGTAAACGAGTGTACTCCCTGTTGATTAGAATGCGTGGCAGCCGCAACCGTATTCTGAACATGTTCGCCGAACGATGTGACGGGCATATGCTAAGTCACTGGAACAGTATATTAAAAAGTAATTTTACATATTTAAGAAACTAACATTAGTATTTAAGGTGTATAATGTATTACTAACAAATTATGGATCAAGGTCTGAAATAAAGGAATTATTATTATTATTATTATTTATACTCTGGATATTAGCGCAGTTTGAATATTAGCTTGTCCTGTATGTACGAGTATCTATGTATGTACATAATGGAATATTATAATTTAGTTTTGGACCACTTCTTGACGTCTGAATTTTCTGAAATACTGCAGATGTACAAGCAACCAATGACAATACAATAAATTCATGACTATGACCCAGTACTATCGCAAGGATCATTTTTTTTAATTATCTTCATAGTTCATGATCAATGCGTTTCGATAGTGGACCTGTGCGAGCTGTTGATGAAGAAGAAGGAGAAACATTTTACCATAAAACATCAGTATTATAATTGGATATAGTCACGTTCTAGGGACACCTCCGATTTGGACCATTTTTTTTACATGTGTAGGTTATGCGACCAATAAGCCGAAGCTGAGAAGGTGAGCATGGGTGCCTGTGATTCGCTACGCAAGGGCGAAAGGGCCGCACTTTCCGCAGCGCCGAAGCCGTTGTAGAAGTAACTTTGGGTCAATATTCCTGTGTAAAAAAGTGAGGTTTAGTCGATTTATCATGATAATCTTCAAACCCTCGTAAAAAATTTCAGGGGTATTTGCGCCAAAAATCCTTTTGGGGTTTCTCATAATTTATGTTAGTAAACATGCAAAAAAAATGTTGTCCAAATTAGAGCAGACCCTAGAACGGAACTCTTACCTTATAATTCCCCAGTCTTATTAAGCTTAAGGAAATTCTATGTAATATTTTCTATCTTTATAATTTTAATAGGGTGTAAGGCATTCCATCCTAAGAGATGACAACGTATCTGTAGCATTTTATATTTGTAATTAGCTGTAGGTGTCCTATGACTGCAGTTTTCACTTACGACCAGGTGAACTGTAAGTTCGTTTGTCACTTCTGTTTCTATTATATCTATATTCTAGTTGTTTCAGTGACTTTGAGTTGTTGCTTAGTCCACTTAAATGGGTAAAAATGAACATTCAATAATATTTAAATAATCCGGCTTCAAAAGCTAAAAGGAATAAAATAATTTCAAACTAATAACTTCTGGTGCCGGGAATTTAATTCGTCGGTATTTATTTAGTCGGCATATTCGTCGGTAATATTGGGTCTCCTCAACTAGGCTACGCTGGCTAAGCCAGGGGCTAAAGGCTTACCGTAAACTTTTCATACATACATACATATAACCATTCCTCTTTCCCGTAGGGGTGGGCAGAGACCACTTCTTTCCACTTGCTACGATCCTTACATACTTGTTTCGCTTCATCCACTTTCATTTTTCACTTCATACATGCTCTACGGTTTAGGTTACTCTTGACCTGGCCTTTTCTCAAGACTTCCCTGATTTGGTCTTGAAACGTCTGCCTAGGTCTATCCCTTCCAGCACTTTCATTCACACTCGCCTTATACACTTTTTTCGTCAATCATGTCAAACCCTCATGCACAGCCAAACGAGCCTTGTTAGACGTGGTAGAGACATACTGCAGCTATATTATGGTTGTAGCACGAATGGGTCGGCTCAACCGGGGAAGGACCACACTCTCACAGAATACCAGCGTAAAATAGCAGCTTGACGCTGCTGTGTTTCGTTTGGTGAGTGTAGAGAACCGGAGATCCTTTTTACTGGAAACGAGGCATTCCATTTTAATCCAGACGGGTGACAACGCATCTGCATTTTGATTCTTAATCGAAAATAGATGTAGATGTCTATGGTCCACAGCAACCACTTACCATCAGTTGGTCTGTGTGCTCGTTTGTCACCCTTATCCTATAAAAAAACACCTTCCGACTGCTCATAAAAGAGTGCAAAGCTCCATTCACCATGTTTCCTGCATTCACTCTTCTTTCGATATCACTCTCACACTTTCCATCTCTTGTAAACTTTGAGCCCAGTAACACAAATTTTTCATTACGTGATTAAATCTTAGCCGGCACAAATGAAATTATTCATTACGATTTTAACTGTTGATTTATTTAAGTGTGACACAACACGTTCTGGAGCAACGCGTCGGGCTAATAGCGCCATAACTTTTCCAGACATGTGAAAAGGCCTGTGCCTGTGTATATAGACTATTTACTTTTTATTTTTACTACTCTACGCAATGGCAGTAAATAGATATGAAATGTGAAGTGAATTCAATGAAACGATCTTTTGTAGCTTTGATATAGGCTACAAAAGACCTTTTCAGTGAATGTCGCGACAAAGAATCAATAAAATTAAAAAAAAAGTTAAAGTTAAAGCTACAGCAAATATACGTCCCACTGCTGGGCACAGGCCTCCTCTCACTTCTGAGAGGGTTTTAGGGCAAGGAAGTGTCCGCCGCGCTGCCTTAATGCGTGTTGTCGAACTTCACACGGATTTAAAATATTTTTTATTTTTTTATTCTCACGATGTTTTTCTTCGTCGCCAACGAGCACGTGGTAAATCGGCACTTAAAATTACAATTAAAAATTTCATTGGTGCTGGTGGAAATTGAATCCGGTTCGCTCGCGTACTATGAAATTTAACGCGAGCACTAAGCTACCACGGCTATATAAAATATATGTCAATAATACTAAATGCCGCCTTTTACTCGAAACACCCACATATTTTAGAATAAGATTGTCAAACTCAATAAGAAATAGGTATGGACAATTGTTGACATCATTTGTTTATCACCAGATGTGCAATCTGCGTTATTTTACTCTGTTTACTCTGACTCTGTTTTATTATTGACCCTATTTACGTACGTTAAAACATATAAGCAAATACTTTGTTTATAATATGTCATACATACATATGTGTATTCAACACGTGCCTTTTACTAGATCTGATAGAGCCATGCTGCAGCTATATTAGTAGTATAATAGCATTACAAATGGGTCGCCTTGACCGGAGAAGGACCACACTCTCACAGAATACCAGCGTAAAATAGCACCTCAACGGTCCATGTAAAGAACCGGAGACCCTTTTGACTGGAATCGAGGCATTGTATCTTAGTCTTCACGGGTGACAACGTATCTAAATTTTGATTCGTAATCGAAGATAGATGTAGATGTCTATGGGCCACAGCAATCACTTGTTGACTGTGTGCTTGTTTGTCACTGTTATCCTTTTTCAACATCAACGGATCCTCAAAATGTATCTCCACGTTTTGCCATTGAAAACGATTCTATTGTTTTCCAAAGGGCACAAATACCCTTTTACGTCACAAATACCTTTGTACGCAATATGTTAGTGAATGATCGTATCGCATATCTGGAGAAGAAATATATTTGCCAAAATAATTTTATTCGTAACTTATTTCAATAAATAATACCTGAGTTGTCATTAAAAGCATTCTTTCTTCATTTTTTCTTCTTCTATCGCCGACATTTATCGGTGGTTGGCGAACGTTAATTTCACAATTGTACAATTTAGCTTACAATGGTGTAAATTGAAGGGCACAGGGAAAAAAGGAGCTCATTGACAATTTTACGTTTTTGGAATGAACTATACCATTTTATTTCGTTTTCTATGGCCAATCAGAGCACGTTATTTTAGAAACGATAAAAGGCCATGATTTTGTATAAAGTGAATTTTAAAAAAATGTACTTTCGGATAAAACGCGCTCATTGCACTCTATACCGCGTAAAAAGGTGTCCATTGTCTGTGAAACCACACTAGAACGGGCTGATCGCAGCGATTGTAACAGAAAACGCGCTCATAGTCGGCCATCTGTATTATTTTGTCATACAAATGACAGCTGCCAGATAAGCTTCCTTGCATAAATTTTACGACTCCTTTAGTGTACGTTAGGTTTTTAAAAGTTTTTGCTTATTTATCTCAAAATGGACAATAATACGTAGGACACTCAATAAGTTTTAGATATACGAAAAGTATTCTAGATATTATTAATATTTATTTTACATATTTTCAAAATATTCTCCATTATGCTCTATACAAAGTTCCATTCACCTAAGTTAACTCTGAAAACACTTTTGTCAGTCTTGATCTGACAGGTCGGAAATCGCTTCTCTTCTCTCGCAGCCACTGCTTCAACACCAGATTCCTCAATAAATGCTTTTGTTCTAAGGGAGGTATGTGAAGAGGCGTTATCGTGATGCAGCATGATTCCCCGAAGCCAAGTCTTTGGTCTTCTCTCCCGCACAGCTTGAAAAGCTTTGGGTAATGCAACTGTAGTATACCGTTCAGAGTTGACTGACCTACAATTTTCCAGCATTGACGTCGACAAATGTCCGCTCCGCGAAAAAAAACTAGCCACCATTTTTTTTCCGACGTTGCGAGGTCTTTGCAGTATTGTCAGTAACTGTCCTTCTTATTAGACCTATACCGATGATTGCCTTTTATTTTCCGGATCATATTGATAGATCCATGTCTCGTCACCAGTAACGATTTCTGAAACACGCCTAGTTGCCCCGTTTTCAAAACGTAAACGCATTTCATGGCACCAATCGACAGTCTGTTTTTCACTTTCGGAGAGCAAACGAGGGATCCATCGACAACAAAGCTTCCTCACTTCAAGATGTTGATGTAGGATGGTATGAATGCTGCCCAAACTAATGTTTATAATCTTTTCAATGTCCGTATATATGATTCGTGGGTCTTCTCGTTACTGCTGTTTGTAGGGCCCCGGTTCTTTTTTCACCTTTAAAATTAATTTTACCCAAATATATTAACTTGCCCAACAAATAAATTTCATGCTAATTAACATGTATCTTATTTCATTAATGTGTTTATGTAATTAGACATTGTTTATGATCACCAATTAATTTGTAAAATGTAAAAAGGAAATCATTGTGACAATGAGCACCTTCTTGCCTTTTACATTTGGGAGTTAGGTAATTAAATTACAAACTATTGTTTATTTACCAACCCAATCTATTAAAATAACAATATATTATGTTAAATATACACTGTTCCTTTTTTATATGGGTACAAATCATATTCTAGTAGAGTTGTAAGTGTAGAAATTGAAATTTTAGGTTTAATTCTTTAATTACTCGAAACAATGAGAATGTTAATGAGCTCCTTCTTTTCCTGTGCCCTTCAATTATAATCGTGTACCGGCGGTATGAGAATACGGTGACGTAAGAGGCGACAGAGGGAAAATTAAAAAGGATATAGCAAGCAGCATCTCCCTGATATTATTTTGATTATGAACAATTTGTAAATCCATGACTTATGTTGATTACAATTATTTAATTTTGATGATTTGTTTTCTATTTTTTTTGTTTGAAAAACACTTCAAAATCTTAGAACTTGCTTATGCCAGCCCTAGTGGGGAAAAGTAGACGAGGTTTATTATAACAGAGTAATTTGTTCCACCAAGAAACGATTTGTGGCAGAAAGCAGACAAACACATTTTAAAGAGTCCACTTTGTCCCACCAGTGGGACTTTTGGTGGGAATAAGTGGACGTCGAATAAAATTTGTTTGAAGTTGATATCACCTTTTCTTTTTCAAACACATTACAAAATTCCTTCACTAGCAAAGGATCCAAACGGCGGCAACACAGAGAGTGGATGCGCAAACGGCCATTACAGTAACTGTATAGTGGACCACTTATTTTGTGTTGTCACTACACTGTTACTAGTGACAACACAAATAAAGTGCTCGGAACCACTAATGGTCACCACCCATGTCAGAAGACGAGACCCAATGCTACCCACGTAATGTTAACCACGGCTACCTTCAGATTAAAATAATTCATTTTTGATTCAATCTAAAGTATGGTTTTTTTAAAGTATTCGAAACGTCGGGAATATAAAATAAGTTATTATACACGATAAAATCCGTAAAAACTAGTTTTATTTAAATGTGTAGTGTTAGCGTAAGCATAAGCAATCATTACTTTGCCCATGTTACTCAAAATACATATCACAAAGATGATCATGAATAAAGACATACCATGACTCGTTGGTCAATTTATTTGGTTGTCTTCGATACAAAGCTGATGTTGTTGTTGTTGTTGTTGTTGTTGCTATTTTTGTTATTAAATACAAAGTAAGTCATAAGTAAGTGGCACCTGTTACACAAAATACTTACATAGTACACACATATCACAAAGATGATTATGAATAAAGACATACCATGATTCGTTGGTCAATATATTGGGTTGTCTTCAATACAAAGCTGATGTTGTTGTTGTTGGTGTTGGTGTTTTTGTTATTAAATACAAAGTAACTCATAAGTAAGTGGCACCTGTTACACAAAATACTTACACAGTACACACATATCACAAAGATGATCATGAATAAAGACATACCATTACTCGTTGGTCAATTTATGTGGTTGTCTTCGATACAAAGCTGATGTTGTTGTTGTTGGTATTGTTAGTTTTGTTATTAAATATAAAGTAACTCATAAGTAAGTGGCACCTGTTACACATAATACTTACACAGTACACGCATATCACAAAGATGATCATGAATAAAGACATACCATGACTCGTTGGTCAATTATTTGGTTGTCTTTGATACAAAGCTGATGTTGTTGTTGTTGTTGGTGTTGCTATTTTATTTATTATATACAAAGTTACTAATAAGTAAGTAGCACCTGTGACACAAAATACTTACACACTACACACATATCACAAAGATGATCATGAATAAAAACATACCATGACTCGTTGGTCAATTATTTGGTTGTCTTCGATACAAAATTGATGTTGCTGTTGTTGGTGTTGCTATTTTATTTATTTAATACAAAGTTACTAATAAGTAAGTGGCACCTGTTACACAAAATACTTACACACTACACACATATCACAGAGATGATCATGAATAAAGATATATTCGTACCACAGAAGCATTATCACTGGCATATACTCAAGTAACCTACCGCCCAGGGTCATTAGTTTATCATTATCTGTAATAATATTCTCATTATAGTAACAAACGTACGCCCGATAAACCTATGGAACTTTTAATACTATTTGTATACAGATTTGTACAAAGTTTTATAGGGAATCGAATCGCATTAGAAAACGATTTGTAACTATACTATACATTTTTGTTTCGGAACGTGTAACGCTGTGTCTCTTATCCCTCACTCCGGTGCATTTTTCTTGCTGTCTCTTCTGAAAATAATAGGGCAACTTCGATGAAACTTAGCACAGATAATCTACACAGTATGAAAAATACACAGACTTATTTTCAAGCCTCCTATTTTCATTGATTTTTATACATGTTTATACAAACGAGATTTCCTACACACATAAAAAAATGTATGTCAACAAATACACAAGCGTACATGGCATATGTGTATGATAGTGTACTTGTGTATCGACTACTGCTAGAATATAAGTTAAGCTATTTTTTTTTCTATTTTAAGTTTATATTCTAACGTCTGCTTAATTATATACATTATTTCCAAAACATAAAAACTAGATAAAATAAACAAGTAAACAACTGTCTATTTTCAAATAAGGTATATGATGGTTGAAAAGAGCTCGAATTACCAACTTGATCAGTTAAATAAAATGACATATTTGTCAGATCTTTATATCCGACCTTCCGATCTTATACCTCGTACATCTCACGTCAAGAAATACTTAGTGATATTAAAGAAATCACTATCTTTATTACAATACTCAATTTTTCTCTAACGTTTATTAATAAATTATTAAATATTTTAGTAAGCGTAAGGAAAGCAAATAATACTATTTTACATTAGAATAGAATAGAATATCTACAATACTAAAAATTATAATAACAAAAAAAAACTAAAACTAGAAACTTAAATATCATATAGTCCTACTCCCCGCGGTATCGTGCCAAGAACGCTGGCTGCGTTTCCCCGCTGAATGGCTTAGCCTTTGAGCAAGGAAAGAACCAGCCCTCTTATCACCAGCAGCAACGACCAGCCGCGGATGGAGTTCCTTTAGGAATTTCACCGCACGTGGACCCCACGGACCGATAGTCTCTACAGCAAATGGCACAAATATGTAGTCATCTCTCAGAGACTCATATTTGCGCCACTTACTCAGTTCAGCTGCCTTTGATGCCTGATGAATAGAATTATTTTTATTCAATATCCGATACCTTAGATTATTGATATGACTTATCTATAATCTAAGATCGATACTTAATGAAAGTATTTTTTTTTACTTTTACCTTTGCTTAGCATAAAAACCTCTATCCTAGGAAGAACCAGCTAGAAACCCAGCGGGACTTTTTTAAAACACAATTTACAATATATCTAATATTTTATACAATTGTTATGAAAACATTTAGAAACAGCATGGTAGCGATCACCTCACTCCTACGGATTATTATCAGTCATGTACTCTTTAGTAGTATAATAACACTTACTAGACAATTATTGCTTAATAAACAATTTAAACCTTTTGATAAAAAAAGTCTGCATATTTTAATACTGCATAATATATATATATTACTCGTATATAAAATTTAAGTGTCTGAACGTAATTTGCTACCCCTTACTGAGATCATTGGGTTATTTACATGAATAACCATTTTTCTAAATATTTCTGTCTATCTGTGTGCCTAGTGCGAGATTTTGTTTTTACGCGTTCGATATCGAGATCGTTAAGGCTGGCTTTTCACTATGGGATATAATATATATGTAGGAGAGAGGTGGTCCATGCTGAATAAGTAGTCGCAGAGATTTAAGGAACACTATTTATTTAATTTATTTATAAATTGCAGTAGTGCACTTTTACAATTAAAGATAATAATCAATTCTATATTAATTATCTGCACGCGTCTAGGATAAGCTACAACCTAGTACAACTAGTGCACCGAGTCACGCCAGAGCCGAGACTGCCGATCCGTCGCTGCGCGTTCGTTTTATACCCGTTGCAAAACAAGTCGAGTAGTGGGGCGGTGGGGGAAAGCGTGCGGCGCGCCGGTGGCGTGATCGGTGCACGTGCTATTTACAGTTATCAGCTGTGCCGGCGTACGACGACGCTGTCGTTATGCCGTCACGGCCATTCTGACATGCGGACGTCCTCGTACGCAGCAACAGAATCACTATCGTTCTGAAACAGTAGACATCGCTCGATTATCCTGACGAAAAACATAAATTTTTACAAATTCGGCAATATATTCTGGTCCGGTCTATAATGACCCTGCAGATATTAATAATCAGCTCTGGTCCGGTCTACATCGACCCTTCAGGCAATTAGTATTGGACCGGTTCCTCTGAACCCTGCAACACTAATCAGTTTTGGTCCGGCCACATGCCCTTCAAAACTTTTTTTTTTGTAACTTTTATCATTGGACCGGCTAAGCCCTACAATGATAATTTTCTAGATACATGTTAATCACCATCATTAGCTCTATGGATATCAGCTTGTGTTACTATAATTGTAGGTTCAGAATAAACAGACATGGTATCTTCAGAATCAATTGAAATTGTACGTGAGCTAGTAGTATGATAGTCGTCATTTTCTGCAGTTAATGTACTAGAGCCAGCAGTATCAGTTTCAGAGGTATTATCAAGTTGGGCATATATTTCATGATCATTAATATCCCCTTGCTGTAGTTCTTCGTTATCTTCACTACAGTTTTCAATAATATCTAGGCAAGCAGAGGGACCACGGGGCACCTCTCTTAAGTTTTCATGGGAATATTTAAAAATTTGATTTGACCCATTGATATGTTTTAATTCATAGCGATCATTATTCAAGACAGCAGTAATTTTAAAAGGACCTTTGTACTTCCTATCTAGTTTGGTCTGATGTCTTTCTTCGGATTTCACGAACACGTAATCACCTATAGAGAATGGTTTAATTTTGGCTTTACCTTTGTTGAAGCGAATGGAGTCTGCTTGTGATAATTTAACGATATTATCTGACGCGCTTGCTCTAATGTTATCAAGGTCTAATCTGTGTTTTTCATTGTCTGGGAAAGAAGTAGCTATTTTAGATAACCCTAAGGAATTACCTTGAATTCCAAACATTAGTTCGATAGGTGTAAAACCGGTCACCCTACAACGTGTGCTATTGAGGGCTAATTGAATTTCACCTATCTGATCCTGCCACGAGCTATCAGAATCGCATTCTATTATCGTGAGCAGACTTTTAAGAGTTCGCATCACTCTTTCGACCTGGCCATTAGCTCTACTGGAACCAGTTGCAATTAGATGTAAATGAATGTTATGATCTTTACAAAAATCTTTAAAATCTGAATTGTCATATGAACGTCCACGATCAGCAATTATTCTTTTGGGGGCACCAAAAAGATTTACCAAATTTTTCAGTGCTTTAATAGCATGACAAGAATTTAACGAAGTAGTATGTTCCAAAATTACAAATTTTGTAAAAGCATCTATAGCAACAGAGTTACTGTACTGTAACTGACTGTGTACTGTGTGTGAACAGTAACAGATGATGTAGAAAGTGATAATTGAGTATAGTACAGAGACCAATTTTGTTGTTAGGAATAATAATTAATTCGTTTACACGAATTAATTATCCAACGAGTCGAGGATAAACTAGTAACGGAATACGACAAGCGCACTGTTCCATGGTCCTAACGGCGGCCGCGCCGTCCGTTTTATACAAGCAAAACGGGTACCACCGCAGGTGCAATGGTGCAGGTGTGCGGAACACGTGTTATTTTCAAGAATTCTGTCTAACTGCACCGACGGCTACCGCGCCGCACGTGCAATGGTGCTGGTCCCGTCACGGCCATACTGACATGCGTGCGTCCTTGCACGCGATCCATCACAATTTTAGTTATCTGTAGACAAAAAAAACATCGTTCGACTATCCTGACATAACAGCATCTGGTCCGGTCTATATTGACCCTTCAGACTGTGGTGGCAATCAGTTTTGATCCGGCAGGAAGCCCTACAAAACTTTAATCAACTTTATGCGAGATCGGAATGATTAGTCTGTAGCTTTTCTATTTTCTCTTTTGTTTTTCAAATACTGTTTTCGCTAGTCCGGAATCACTATTCCCTATAGCCATATCATTGGACCGGCACAAAGCCCTGCAATGATAGTAAGAACTATTTTTTTTTCTTACTCTTTATTTTTTCAAGTACTATTTGCTAGTCCGGAATCACTATTCCCTGTAGCTATATCATTGGACCGGCAAACGCCCGCAAACAAGTCCCTGTCACAATCACACAAAAGTGTATCGCGAAGGAAGTGGTGACATGATAACACCTAAGTATGCAAACCAACAGCAACACGACACATCCCAGTGCAGAACAAACCAGCCTCTCAGCAACACTATCTTCCTTTCTTGGACTAGAAGAATTACTCCGCTAGAGTGATGCAACCTCTCTGTATTTTCTAGACACACAGACAAGGCTACATCTGACTGTCGCACGTCCTCGTGCGGTTGACAGTGAACAGCATAAGGTCTATCAGTTATCACCACCTGCTAACAGATATTAACTCTTGTTAAATATTACAACGGTCGACCATCCCAGACTTCATTTAAGTCATGAACGCGCCGATATGGCTACCTCCAGGCAAACGCACTCCAGCTTTTCGTTCTGCTGCGTTCGTGCCACAATCGCGCCAGCGAGCCGTCGCACCGTAGCCGTACTAGCGCTAGCAAATCGTTGCACTGCTTTGTAAAATTAAAATAAATCGAGATAAATGTATTGCGAACCATGGAATTCCGAGCTTCCAAAATTCATCACATATTCTCTTAAGAAACGGCAACTGTAAGACATTTGAAAACATTCCAAAAAAAAAACCAAAAACTATGTGTAGAGGCAAATACCACAACATATTTCAAAGGGAAGGAGGCAACTGCGCAAAATCTACGAAACCGACCTTAGACGTCCATTTACAGCGCCAAAGCACCATTTGTTCGGCGGCCGCTTGAATTGCCCTGCCGTAAGATCAGCCGACAAGTTACTGACTGTAGCGGTGTAGGCTCAATCTTACCAGCGCTCGGCCGTACCTGACAATGTTCGATTAGCCGTCACAACATCTTCCTCATTAATCATTGTCGTAGAGACTTCTACGAATCCCTCGACATTAAACCCCAATCTTGTCGACGACACAATATTCGGAGCAAACTGCAACACTGATCAACACATTAGAACACAAAAATGTCACTTATTATTTTCAATTCATAACGTGTTAAAGTTAATCCTTTATTTTGGTATATCCCTTAAACGTTTTGAACTTCAAAATATAGCAAATGATAATCATGTTTCGCGTGAACTATCAAATTACAACAAACTTGAATAAGTTAATTAAAAAGCATCCAACATTTCTTTCGACATTTGTTAACATAATATTTAGGTACGTCAAGAAATAATGAAAATACTTGCGGGTACTTTTAATACAAATCGAACAAATTAAAAAAAATTGGCTTAAATAATTTCACTTTATCTTTTCTCTACACTTTGATGATACGACAATATCGTAAGTAGGACAGCAAATTTCATTACGGTATTTAACATAAAACAGATTCATGAATGCGGAATGCATTATAGTCTTCCACAAATGTAATAATCCTCATACTATTCGAAGATTATATGTGGGCAAAAATGGGGACTTTATTCCACTTCTGATGTAGGAGAGAGGTGGTCCATGCTGAATAAGTAGTCGCAGAGATTTAAGGAACACTATTTATTTAATTTAATTATAAATTGCAGTAGTGCACTTTTACAATTAAAGATAATAATCAATTCTATATTAATTATCTGCACACGTCTAGGATAAGCTACAACCTATTACAACTAGTGCACCGAGTCACGCCAGAGCCGAGACTGCCGATCCGTCGCTGCGCGTTCGTTTTATACCCGTTGCAAAACAAGTCGAGTAGTGGGGCGGTGGGGGAAAGCGTGCGGCGCGCCGGTGGCGTGATCGGTGCACGTGCTGTTTACAGTTATCAGCTGTGCCGGCGTACGACGACGCTGTCGTTATGCCGTCATATATTATATCCCGAAATATAAATTATATCCCGTGATTGGCTTTCACACTGTGAGATATATCTTTTAACCAGTGTGCATTCGTCATTGTTCATTGGATTACCCCCCTTTACCCCGTACACCGTCTGCGGGAGCACGGAACGGTGTGCGGGGTACAGGGGGAGAAATATAAAATGAAAATATCGCTCGGTCGATCGAAAAAATATTTATAGCTTGAGATGTAATATATATTATAGCACAGTGTAAACGGTTCCATATAAAATGTATGGTGAGCGATATTAATTTATATCTCGAGATGTAATATATATTATATTATATCCCGTAGTGAAAAGCGGGCTTAACTACGATTTGTATAGAATAAAATCAGCGCCAACTAGTGGCAATAATTGGAATCACAATTCATTATTAGCTATTTGTTTATGTTTCGTAATTTCATCAAGGTTTCGTCAGTTTGTGTTAGTATTATGAGATTGAGAATTAGCCATTTTATTTTAATGTTAATTATTGAAAGTTAAATTGAAAGCAAAAAACATGAAGGTGTTTTCATTCTAATATGATTTTATGTTGACATTTATGGAGCAGTAAATGTAATTTAGTTACTAAGTGTTAAGTGAACTTATGATACTTACTACTGACTTAATTATTAAATATTGATGGTAGGAACTTGGATTTATCAAACGCTATTTACACAAAAACTTGGATACTTTCTTGGAAAAGGCGATATCTATCCTTAAATTACCTACCTGTCATTGGGGTGTAACAACGGACTAAAATATGCACAAGCTCTTGCTTCAGCACTGGCTTTATAATAGTAGTCATCTATTATTATTAGTTATTAATGTCTATGTGGCTGCAAACATCCTCCTAACGAAAAAAAACGGCCTGCCTAAATTATATATCGTTCTCACAAAATAAAATAAAATTAACTCTTCAACAATTAGTCTCACTGTAAAAATTTAGGTGAAAACTTTTTCGATATCGACCGCGTAAAATTTTACGTCTCGAATGATCGAAATTGCCGCTCCAACCAATTACGTGCGTTAACGTTCTCACTGACGAATGAGAGTCAATGCTCGATGGTGATTCCGATTATTGCCACTAGTTGGCGCTGATTTTATTCCATACAAATTGTAGTTAACTTTCTCGGTATCGAGCGCGTAAAACAACATCTCGCACTAGGCACACTGTATGTCTGTCCGGGCTAATCTTTGGAATGGCTTATACAATTGTGAATAAACTTCACAAACAGATAGAAAGCAATACCAGGAGTGATCTAGGATACTTCATCCGAAGAACTTAGAATTTTTATGAAATAATTATCTCAAATCTAAATGATGCCACATCAATGGATAAAATCCAAACGAAGCCGGGACGGGCTGCCACAAAATAATAATATTTTAAGTTAGGTAAAATAAATAACTGTGCCCCACTTTTGTACGCAATACGGAAATACCTAGTTGATACAACTTATACTAACAGACATAAAGGGGTTATACACAAGTAGCACAGATAGCTGTATAAATATTCACTTTTAGAATTATTTGAAACTCTATGCGTATTAAGAATATTTTAAGAGTACACTGGTAATCCTACAGATTCCTGTAAAGAGAATCCTGTAAATCCTAGCTGTAGTTATATTTAAACAGCTTAGGCTGATTTAGAGCTGCATTAAGGCTAATTAAGACCAACAAAACTACCATTAACACGCTAAGAGTTACTAAAAAGGTATATTTTCAACGACTCTATTTAGTTTTTAACATTTTCTAATGCCTTAACCCTAGTAAGGGCTGTTTAGTGGATGAAATTACGCCAAATCTTGTATAGTAAGATATTTGTGAACTCCTATTACACTGACTTATTAAAGTGCCACGTGTGAACAAATATGAAGTTAATAGCTATAATATAGCTATTTATTTTTATATTAGTTCACACTATGGTTCTCATATAATGATTTGTTGCCGTAATGTGGGCCAGCTTATTGCTGAATATGTCTACCGCTATTCAGCCTTTATACTACCATTGATATTGTCTGAATAACGACTACTTAAACATTCATTAAATACCTTGCAGCTGCTTAAAGACTCACTAGTGTATCGAATTAACGGATTCTACTTTATAATGGTTCACATAAGTATATTTAATCAGACTTTATCTGAATAAAAGTAATATATGTGGTACTGTAATCAGTCTGTGTAACTAGTAGATGGCCATATTACCGACTTACATATTTTAATGCTGTATAATGAATTCGAGTAATTTGTAGAAAATAAAAACTAGAACAGGGGGCATTAGAAGAAAATTATAGAAAGAATACCGAAAATACAAAAATAAAAAAGAATACAGAAATAAAACCTTCAAGTCGGGAAGTAACGCAAATCGTGACAAATTTTTTGAAGCAGCATGGTCCCGTACAAAATATAAATCGCAATAGTTCAGAAGATATTGCACATTCAACAAATTATGTGTATGCAAGTTCTTCTTCCAGTAACCTCGAGATAACATTGCAATGTCGCCGATGCAATGACACATATCATGTAGCAAGCCCGGAAATGAAGCTTTTATGGATATGTGACGTATGCAGGTGTAAACAAACAGGAGGTGATCATTCCAACACTCCAATTTGAAACTTACCGGTGGAAATGGATTTCGTAACTCAACGTGTAAAAAGACGTTCTAATTGATCTTTTTTATCGCCTAGTAATATAAGCAAAACAATTAGAGAGAAATTGCGCAACATTTTTATTAACGATTTACACTTAAAAATTCATGAAATAAAAATACACTTGCCTCATTGGAAACTTCTTTGTCATCATTAAACCAAGATATAGATAAAGTTAAATCCAATCATGTTAACCAATCTGCACAAATGCAACACATTACTAAGGAGAACGAAACTCTGCGTGCAGCTAACAAGAGTATCATTACTCGTCTTTCGCAACTTGAACAGCAGACACGAGCTTCAAACATCGAAATCCAATGTGTTCCAGAGAACAGATAAGAGAATTTAGTTAACAAAGTACAACAACTAGGCAATATCATAAAATTCCCTATAGCCCCAGAAAATATACATTTTGTGCAAGACTAGCGAAGATGAATACTAAAATCTCTCGACCGAAATCGATATTAGTAAAATTCAGTAGTCCAAGACTACGTGACAAAGTTCTAGCAGCTACTATTAAATATAATAAAAAAATAGTACCGATAAGCTTAACACTAGCCATTTGGGAATCGCAAGCGCGAAGAATACTCCAATTTACGATGCTGAAAATCTTACGCCAGAGGGAAAAATTTTACATGCTGCAGCTCGCCTTAAGGCCAAATAGCTCGGTTTCTCTTTTGTTTGGGTTGGTGATGGGAAGATTTTTGTCAGAAAATCTGAAGGATCAAACTACATTCATATACTAAATCATGATACTGTGAATAATTTGTCATAGATTGGCGTTAAACTCGCGAAGTTGGTTTTATACATAACGATACTTTACAGAATAAAATTTCTATTTAATACCAAAATGTTCGATGTCTAAGATCAAAAGCAATTGATCTACTTAATAACATAGTCTGAAGTTAATACGATATTGTAAATATGACGGAAACGTGGTTAAATAGGAGTGTTTTCGATTCTGAAATTTTTGATGATCGTTATGATGTTTATAGACGTGATCGGGAGAGTAGTGGTTTTCAAGCTTCGAAGAATGGGGTGTACTTATAGCTGTATCTAAGCAAATTAATTCGTAGCGGTTCGTTAGTTTCGAGTCCAAGTGCGAGGATCTTTGGGTCTGGGTAGAAGTAGAAAACGTCCAAGGCAAGTCTGTAAAACTTTATTTATATTTATATGTGCTGTGTATTTTCCCCCACCCGTCCAAAAACACATTTTATTTATTAATAACTTGAGTCGAGTATTGGAATCACTCGATGAAAATATAATTGTTGCTGGAGCTTTTAATAAAGTAGCATGATCTTTAGAGCCCCACGGGCATCTTTGTGCAAAATACTGCAACAGCTATCTACAGAATCTCTTAATAGACTTTCTCTCGTGCAATGCATTGAACCAATTTAATCAAATTAAGAACTCTAAAAATAAAATGCTCCATCTTGTCTTGTCTAATATTAACATTGTTGATATTCTGTCATGTCCTAAATCCTAAACCTCTGACATGTGTTGATTCCCTTCATCCGCCATTAGTTTTTTCAATAAAGTTTACTGATCCGACACTACTAGTTCCTAATAATACAATTACAAAATTTTACTTCCACAAGGCTGATTATGAAAATATAAAGAAGGATCTAAATGAAATTGAGTGGCGGGAAATTTTGGGTGAATGTCTTTGTGTTGATGATATGGTTGCAGTATTTTATATAAAAATTCGTAAGTTAATACGGAAATATGTACCTAAGGCTAAACCACGTAGTCATAAATATCCAGTTTGGTTTACTCCGTGTCTGATAATATGTATTAAAGAAAAATATAAATATAAATATTAACAGTGGTAGAGCCACGCGGCAGCTTTTGCTGTCGCACGGATGGGCCGGCTCGAACCGGGGTGGTACCACGACCTCACAGAAAACCAGCGTGAAGTAGGGATTTACCTCTGCGTTTCGCTTGGTGAGTGCAGGTGGCCGGAGGCCCTTATTACTGGAAATGAGGCATTCCATCTTAGTCCTCACGGGTGACAACGCATCTACATTTTGATTTGTAATAGAGGATAAATGTAGATGTCTATGGGCCGCAGCAACCACTTACCATCAGGTGGGCTGTGTGCTCGTTTGTCACCCTTATCCTATAAAAAAAAAAAATATAGGATGAAAGTTCGCAAATATAACAATCCTCGCGATAAACTCTCTTTTGACTTACTAAAAAAAAGACGTGAGGAGATGCTACCATACTCCTACGCTAAGTATATAGAACGCCTTGAACTCTCTTTAAAGTCAAATTCAAAATTGATTTCGTCATTCCTAAAACAAAAGAAAAGCAAAAGTTCGTGTCCTTCTAAAATTAAAGACGACAATTCGGTTCCAATGGAACAGACGCTTGTAATGTTTTCGCTAGTCATTTTTCGTCAGTATACAGTCGCAATAATAATATTCAAAACTTTGATACTAGTCCTAATCTTATGAACCCTTGTTGTAATGTGTACCTTGATTATATATCTTATACAGTGGACCAGGTTTACAATAATTTAAAAAGACTTGACGTTAGGAAAGGATCTGGAGCAAATGATATTCCATCAATATTTGTACGTAATTGCGCTAACGAATTGGCCTTGCCTATTGCACTGATAATCAAAAGATTTTTTAGGACTAGTACATATCCAACCTCATGGAAGGAAGCCCTTGTGTTGCCTTTGTTCAAAACCGGAGACAAAGAGAAAGCTAAAAGTTATAGAGCTATTTCCTTTACTTCTGTTTTTGCAAAAGTGTTTACTTTTGCAAAAACTGGGGGCACTTTATATAATTAGTTACATCTGAACAGCATGGGCTTATGAAAGCTCGATCAAGAGTTACTAACCTAGTTTCCTTTGTGGAAGACATTACTGAATCTCTTGATAGTGGCAAATCCGTTGACGCAATCTACACAGATTTCAGTAAGGCCTTTGACAAGGTTGATCACTCTATTTTACTTGTCAAACTCAAAAGGATAGGTATAGCAAACCCTTTGCTGGACTGGTTTAAGTCATATCTTGCCCATCGGTCGTCTACTGTTGTTGTTAATGGTTATGATTCTAAGCACTTTTTTGCATATACTGGCATACCTCGAGGATCTCATCTAGGGCCTTTGTCGTTTAAAATTTTCAGCAACGACATCAGTATCTCCTTTGATAATTCTAAGTTTTATTTGTTTGCTGACGATCTAAAGATATTTAGACCTGTCTCCTCAAATTCGGATTCAGAATTCTTACAGGAAGACTTAAATAATCTGTCATTATGGTGTCGCTACAACGGTATGATACTAAATGCTAACAAGTGTCATGTTATAAAATTTTCTAGAAAGAAAACATCTCTTGCAACAACATATTACATTGACGGTCGTATTCTGTCTGAACTTCCTTACATACGCGATTTAGAAGTTATGCTTGACAATAAGCTCCGTTATAATATCCACATAGATAATGTTGTCAACAAAGGTTTTAGAACTCTTGGCTTCCTCTTCCGTAACTGTAGGCAATTTAAGGATACTCGCACTAAAATAATTATATACTCAGCTTTGGCAGGAAGTATCTTAGAATATTGCAGCGTAGTATGGAATCCCCACTTTAATATTTACTCATATATAATTGAAAGGATACAAAAGAGATTTTTTTTGCATTTATCTTACGATCATAACCTAGTTAAAACTCTTAGAACTTACGAAGATAAGCTAAATTACTTTAAGCTTCAGTCACTTTCGAATCTAAGACAGTTCCTTGACCTTATTTTGTTGTTTAAGTTGGTGAATATCGTCATTGATAATAGTATCGTAACAATAATAGTTCCTATTTACTAGCCAAATTAAATTTTCGTACCCTATTGAAGTCAAAAAGGCCTTCGTTTTTTATACCATTCGTAGAAAAGAGCACACGTTCACGTCAAGCGCACTATTCTCCGATTAATAGATTGCCGTTGAGTTATAATGCTATATGTTAATTATCACATAAGAATTGTATTAGTGCCATAATGACTACTGAAAATAAACATAAAGATAAAAAAGTTGATGACATATTTTCGGATAACTTTTGGAAATTTAAACGTGATTCTTTTATTTTTTTTTTTAAACGTTTCCCGCACACTGGGCTTTTTATTACATTACATTAATTTTTTATTACATTAACATTCCTCAAATAATTGTAATTCACAGTAAAGATATAATATTTTCTTACTAGTCATATAAATGCTAAATTGTGATTAAGTAATTATTGTATATTAAAATTTTTAAATAATTATAATTTTGGAACGAAGTACCTTATCGGACGGTACGAATTTGGCGGATGAGGGCTAGGCGAGAAAAAGTGTAAGATTTTCCGTCACGACTCACGAACCCTTTTAACGTAGTGGATACGGCCTTGGCGGCTATAAGAAGCGAGATGGAATATTATCCATCTCCCTCGCACTTTTTCTTATCTTGCCATGATAGAAATATTATTTTGTTTTAAATAAGGTTTGTTAAGTCAGTGCGCTTCACCATTTTAGGCTAATTCAACACTTACCATCAGGTGGGATCGAAGATAATCGCTGGCTTTGTAGAATATAAAAAAATGACGCTTCATTTTAATAGGCGCTTCATTTATTTATTCATTTTTATTATATATTACATATATTTATTAATTTCATTTATTTGTATTTGTTAACCAATAATATAATAAGTTTATCAATAATAGTAAACTATGAAAGGAACTTCGTTCCAACCGAGTGTTCCACGACACTCACACATGTTTTTGTAACGTTTAACGTTTATAAAATTTCTAATGTAAATTACAGTAATGGATTATGCATGATTTTATTTAAATTATTAAATAGGTAATATTAAATTCTGATTATATTTATTGATCTCTTAATTTTGTATTCAATTTAATTCACTGCATATGTGTACTTGTGTCTATTATTTATGAAATGTGTGTAACACCTGTAATTAAGTCAACACTTAGTTTTTATGATTTTTGTAAAAATATTATGCTTTTTTAGTATACACTAGTCTTGTTGGTATTAAATAAATAATAAAAATAAATAAATAACATTAATTATTCAATACTAAACTTCTAAACTCCGGCAAATATAACTCAGAAAAAATATGGAGTTCGGAAGATGATGACGAGGGCAACTAGAGCGATGATGTAAATCACTCACTGTTTAGGGAAAAAATTAGAACGTGTCCTGTAGAAAAGAGTATTTTTTTTATAGGATGAGGGTGACAAACGAGCACACAGTCCACCTCATGGTAAGTGGCTGCTGCGGCCCATAGACATCTACATCCATCCTTTATTACAAATCAAAATGCAGATGCGTTGTCACCCGTGAGGACTAAGATGGAATGCCTCATTTCCAGTAAAAAAAGCCTCCGGCTACCTGCACTCACCAAGCGAAACGCAGAGGTAAACTTCTACTTCACGCTGGTATTCTGTGAGGTCGTGGTACCACTCCGGTTCGAGACGGCCCATCCGTACGACAGCAAAAGCCGCCGCGTGACTCTACCATTGTTAAAAAGTATTAATCATGTTGCTTTAAAAGATCTGGCAGCAATTATTATATTTATTATTTTTTACTTGATTCCGCAAAAACCTGAACCAAGGACAATTTTAGCAACTCCTTGAAATGTCAACATAAAAGAAATCGAAGGTGTACAACGGAATAGCTAATTCTTTGATTAAAATATTGAATAATTGGGATAAAACTCCAGAAGAAATTTCATTAAATATTAATTTTGATTGATTTCCAATATGTAAAAATTCTGAACATGAATTGAAAATTGCAACTTGCATCGGGTCTAACATGAGTAAGGTCTAGAAGTCAGTATTTTAAATTTCTACATATTGGAAGCGGTTATCGAGATATGATTAAACCAATTGTGAGCTACTCCCCTAATTCCTGTTTGATATAGTTTGTCCAATAAAGTTCTATAACAACTCTATCATAGGCTTTACTCATATGGAGCAAGAGACCTACTGCAAAAATTTATTGTCGATTTTGTCTTGGTTGTTTTTTTTTACGTATTTATAAATTGCTAAGGTGATAGAGTGGTCATTTCTAAAGCCAGTTTGGTTTTTATGAATTATATCTTAAAATAAATAAAGACGTTTTGCCACGGCCGATTTAAATATTTTAGTCAGCTAAAATATAAGTCGTAAATATAAGTCGATAGTTATTTATATCAGTAAGTTCACCCTTTATATGCACGGGTTTGATTCGGAGTAATTTGAGGGCATCTGGGAAGACACCTTCTAAAAAGATTGATTTACTAATATTGTATAGGGGATTGTTAACAAATCAGCACAACTTTTTATCAAAGTCAGAGTAGTTTCATCAATACCGAAGGGTGATTTATTTTAATAATATATTTATTTATTATATTTTATATTAAAACATAATTATTTATATTTAAATAATTTGTTTACATTACCTTTTCTTATTCCCACTCTTTGGCTGATGGCAGCATGATTTATGTTGTTTGGTTTGGTGGGATAGTTGAAATCCAGTGATTTATAGGCGGCTTCTCGGCCATTTTTGTTTCATCTTTGCCTTCTTTTGTCTGCACGTAAGTATTGCTTCTTTCATCATTTTCTATTATGTCACTCGTTCTTTTCCATTGATGATTAACTTGTTGTTTCTTATAATTGTATACATATAAGGTATGTCTCAACTTTTGTTTTCTTGCAATGCTTGTGGACTTAAATACACTGTCACGCTGAAACCAGCTCCTTTTAAATATATAGACTTATCCAGGATGTATTTTTTCATTCTTTTGCTAATTAGTTAGATTTTTAGTGGTCTTTAATAACTCCTTTTGTCTTTGAATGTAGTTCTTTTATATAGCCTGATAAATCTATGTATAATAGATCATAAAAATATTTATTACTCTTTCCATTAATTTTTAATCTGTTTCCCAATAATTCTCTATAAATCCATATAGAATTAACACTCTATCATAGGTTTGTTTCTTTGGTGTACATTTTCGTGTATTTGTCGGATCTCTTTTTGCAATTTTTTATTCTCAGCTTGGAAATTAAGGCATTGTTGTTCTAATTATTTTCTTTCAAACGTGGGGATACCACACTAGGATTTTCTCCTGTATCGTAGCGACAGGTTACAAACATAAATTGCACAACGTCAAACATGCAGACCCGGAACAATTATTTGTAGGTCATACAAATACTAGTTCCGCGCGGGATTTGAACCCGCGGCCCCAAGCGTAGCAACTCATTGCTAAGCCACTGCGCCACGGAGCCGTGCAATATTTTGCAGTTTAAATACGATAAGTTATTTTTAAATTGTGTTTATTCGAGTAAATTTTTATTGAAATATTGTTTAAAATCGGCCTTAATTTCAGATATAATAACATTTTCTATTTCTTTTTGAAACGAGAATTGTATTGCTTTCAATATGTATTGATTGTTTTCTTGCAATATAGATGTAATTTTTAAGGTGATATGTTCATCATCTTTATTAAAATAAATAATCACATATTCCTCAATTTGGGATTTTTAAAGTTTCAAGTGCTACTACAGTATTTCCTTGGAGCGATATTATAGACTCATCGTCACTAACTGTTGAGATTTCTTCATCGAAACGTGATATCTTTTTTCTTTTAGTAATGTTTAGATCTATTGTTACGTTTAAATTTTCAGGATATTGAGTTTGAATAGCAGTATTACTGTTGTCTGCTTTTCGTTCGTTTGATCGGCAAAATTTCCACAACAGTATTTTGTCATGATGTCATGATGATATGTTAGCACAATCGAGATTATAACTTTGGCAACAAATAGAGCTTTTCAAAATCTTCTATCGGGTAATGTCTTAACAGCAGCCTGCACACACGCCTGTCACCCTGAGAGCAATAGCGGGAGTTTGGTAATGATATTTAAAAATCCCTCAGCTTTTCTACACTAGATGACGCTAAGTAGTTTGCGAGTTTATTACGTGGGATAAGAGGGATCCCCGGTCTGAATCGATTTACTGTAGATATATACGCTATTTCACAATAGTTGGTATTACGTGTAATGGACGAGCTACTTAAACAGCTACAAAGTTCCTATTTTCATTGCATTATAGGTTACTAAGTTCATTTCTTAGTTTTCGACAAAGAACAATAATTCGTAATATAGTTTCAAAAACTATGCATTTTTCATTTACAGCTTTCACATATTTATTAAGTTTTCGTTTATTGATGTATTGTTCAAAGATTATTTACCATAATATTTTTTGCTTATCACAGTTTAAAGTGTCTATAATGTTAATTATTTTACTATAGATTTTTTAACTAATTTGTTCGATTTTTTTTTCACAAACACTGTCACACATTACTTGCTATTTACTTATCACTTTTATTGTAATTTTTGAATATTTACTACTTTTTTAATTAAATAAAATGAAGATCTAATGTTTCGCTAATGAGCTAATGTAAATGTTGCATTATGAATTGGTTTCAAGAAGTTATGGAGGTGAGGTAATGCAAATAAACGATTTAAAGGAGAACGGCAGATTTTGTACCGCATACTTTTTTGTTGTTTTGTTATGAATTTGTACCACACATTTAGGCAACTAAGTCAATTATTTTTATGTTAGTGTTCTATTTTTAGAACTCATGATTAATTAATAATATCAATAAAAAGATTTTAATAAATAAACGTAATACAAGCATAAACTAAACGCATTTATGTTTTTAACATGTAAATATGTATGTAAAATAACACAAATATCGAAATAAT
This sequence comes from Parnassius glacialis, assembly GCA_033319125.1. Classification (NCBI taxonomy): domain Eukaryota; kingdom Metazoa; phylum Arthropoda; class Insecta; order Lepidoptera; family Papilionidae; genus Parnassius; species Parnassius glacialis. The sequence continues at coordinate 29,087,953 of JAVANC010000028.1, read as the reverse complement.
TATCATTTATATAGATATAGAAATAACTATATATATATATATATATATATATATATATATATATATATATATATATATATATATATATATATATATATATATATATATATATATATATACATAATTAAACACTGATATATTATACCTAAGAATGTATAATTGTTGCATAAAATCATAATGGTTTACGATTTAATGATAGGAATGATGTTCGTCATCAATATTTTTTTGTTCATATGGCAATTATTTATTGACAGGTAAAGATTATCTGTCTTTCAGTTCAGTTAATTTTTCAGTTCTAGACTGGTATACAGTAATCTGTGTTCAATTTCTCTGACTAGTATACAGTTATCTGTGGTTCAGTTCTTTGCTGTTGTTTTGGATTGTGATTTGTGCACCTGAGCAATTTAGTTAATTATCTGGCCGTTTTTACGTTCAGTGGAGCATCTGCTCCTCCATTCTCTATCTCTTGATAGTAGTTTCGCGAAAGGACGCGGACCATATAGTGCCATTACAAATGATGCGACTATAATGACTTATTAAACTTAATAGAATTCAATGAGTTTTATAGAGGAAATGATGTTTTTATTCTAGATAGAGGTTTTCGTGACTGCATGGATAGTCTGCATGACAAAAAGATACAAAGTTATAAAATGATAAAAGGATAAAAACTTAAGGATAACTTAATTTAAGGATAAAAACTTATTTTGTAGTTATAGTTGCAAAAACAAACATGAATGGTCGGGACGCAGTCAGAAGTTAATGCTGTAACTGCATTGTAGGTTTAAAAACAGTGGGATGCTGCTCTCATGTGATGAGCATTGTTTGGTACCTAAGCTATGCTTGCCATGAGGGTATTACCCGACCTGCCCCCTTCTTAGATGAAGTAATATAAAGAATTGAATAATTATAAGTACAATAAAATAAATATACTTACAGAAACAATGTATTGTTTTATTTACCTACACTCAAAACCCCATCAGAACTTCATCATAATCAAACTATTGCAGTCCGCTGCTGGATATATGTAAGCTAATGCACCCCGCTGAGTAGGTACGATCCTCACCTCAATCTACTTACTTAATGGTAAGCAAAACACTACAAAGATAGCGACAAGCAATCTAGAACATTTACTTTATCACCAAAACTATGTTTATGTACATATATGTAACAATCTACATTGGTACACTAGTAGGTACATAACCTTAAAAAATAAAACGGGTTATAACTTTTGCGTCCCAAGTTTTAAAAATCTAAGAATTTAAATAGAGCATGTCTATCCTACTAACTGCCAATTAAAACAAAAAATATCCCAAAACACGAAATTTTTTAGTTGTACGAAATTCCCATACAAGCCTGCCGTTCTTCTCCTTTGAGGCTTATATTATAAGCAAAATATTTTAATATAAAACTGCCAATTTGTTGAAGTATCATGATTAAAAAGAGTAACTACATATATTTGAATATGGGCTACATGTTTTAAGAAAAAACTTTTAGTAACATAATATTTATATAAATTTTTGTGTAACATTTTTGTTAGATGAATGAAACCTATGGACTGTTACAATAAAAACGTCTGATGTAACCTATTTTACTTCACGTTGCATCGAGACTCAAAGAGTTTTTAAACTGCGGTCACCTACTGATTGAGCTACAATATCTATAAGTCATTTCCTCTGTGTTCAAACATGAAAATAAATTCAATAAATAAATAACAGTATTGGGCACATTGTTATTTATTTATTGATATACATATATAAACTGGAGGCATTATTTTTGGTAATGCATATCCGACAAATTGAAAAACGATAGGTACAGAAACCAGGCAATTTGTTATATATTTTTGATTTTGTAGAGAAAACAATGACCTTTTTGGTAAAAAGGAGATAATGCAGTTAAAGAAGAAATAAAATAAATAAAGAGCTGAAGTACAACGTTACTTAAGTTCCGCTACGAACCTTTTCTATTTTTAACTCGACATTTGGAAACCGAAAAATTGAAACAATGAAAATGATCGAAACGAGAAATGAAGAATCGTTTCAGAATAGGTAGCTCTCAAAGGCTCGATTTTCTAAATTAATCGACACACATTATAGTAACTTTATCTAATTTGCACAAAATATAATAAATTATATATTAAAACGTTGATGAAAACCAAATGAAAATCATCACAATAATTTCTGAGATAAAGCCAAACATATAGACTTCCAGACACTTTTATTTATAATATGTTGTGTGGTAGCAGAGATATGCAGATAATATTAGCCGGGGAATACACCTGAGTCTCGGTTAAAAAGAGCAAGGCCGGCTTCACAGTCTACAGATGGTGGTGGACAGCGTTAAGGTTGGAATGAAGACCGCTGATGTAGCAAAAACTCACGCATAGCGTGGAAGGCGTCTGGTTTTATTGCTTGTAGTTTTAGTAGTGAACGGAATTCCCACAGAATACGTATATATATATATACGTATGTATAAGCCTGACAACCACGCTCAGGAAGCTCTACCACTGTTAGTGCTAATTAATTAAACAGTGCTTATACTGGCTCTGACCTTGCAGACCGGAAAACAGCAGTTCAAGCACTGCTGTTTGGCGGCAGAAACAGATAAGAGGGCGGTAACTTAACCTAACGGAATTTCTAGGCAGAAGAGGAGTCCCACGACCTAGAAATTAATACCAACAATACCAATTTAACGCATATCATATTTGTTTACACTGAAATCCTGTACACCATACACAAGCCACCCGAATCTATTAGTATTTGTATATAGCCAAACTATTTTCTACGTTGTAATTTTTTCCCACAGTCATAGACATAGCGCTTGCGGGGTGAGTTTTTCACTCGATTTTTTTTTTCAGCAATCGTCAGTTCTCTTTTAAATATTTCTCTTCTAATCCCGGTTTTAGTAATTTTTTCATTCCTTCCAATTTTTTCCAATTTTGTGTTTGAATGCTTCCGTTAGCTGTTTTTTATCTTATACTAAATAATATTCTTTCTTAATGAACTTGTAAAAGTCTGAGATGGAGATCTCCCTTCGGAGGGAAGATTGGCAGGAGGATTGACAAATCGCATAGCAGTACCAGACGTCATACATCTTTAATAAAATTAGCCCCCTTTTTAAAAGAGTAAAATTAGTGTAAGCCTTCAAATTTGCACATGATAATATAAATTAAAGTTCATATTAATATTTTTTTATGATACTAAGTGTGCTCGAAAAATGATAAACAATGATTAAAAGTGAAAATAAACATAAGATTCTTGTTTAAGCAAAAGAAGAAACAACAATATAATGTTTTCTAATTTATTAGTCAGTACTGAAGTACATAATATTATGTTTCTATTCAGTTCGTACTTATAGCTGCAGTAACCACAGTGAGCTGTAAGCGATCTCGATACTTATTTTAATAAGTCTGCTCGAGAAATAATAACATCACGTTGGGTAAAATAAATATATTGGTAAATCCAATTGGGCATACCTTAAGCGCAATGATTTCTTATATTTACGCGAACACTACACATTGAATAAAACTGTTTTTTTACGGATTTTTATCGCGTTTATTTTATTATTTTTTATTCCCGACGTTTCGAGTGCTTTACAGCAATCCAGGGTCACGGATATATAGAGAAGATGGATGGGTGCTACCATCTGCTTGGGAACCTATAATTAACAAAATTAAATCCAAACCCAAGCATAACACTGCAAGACTTCAGGATACTGTAAGTTCATTCTGCGTAAATCGAACCAAAAATTAATATTAAAAAACTGAAGGTAGCCGGGCTAACTGTGACATCGGGACGTCAAACATCTCAGTCCCCCCCGTGACCATGGGTTGCTGTAAAGCACTCGAAACGTCGAGAATAAAAATAATAAAATAAACGCGATAAAATCCGTAAAAAATAGTTTTATTCAATGTGTAGTGTTAGCGTAAATATGAGAAATCATTATGTAAACCAGTACGGACTGGTAATAACAAATAAAATTCGCCGATTAGAAGATCTTAAAACAAAGCGCGCAAGATATATAACAGCTTTAAACTTCTTGAAGAGATGTAAAGATCACAGTCTCGTTCCTACGTGTGTCAAAATATCAACTAAAAAGGACATTCGAGGAAACGCTAAGATCTTCAATCAGGCAAGTAAAAAGTTGTTACGAACGGTGATTCAGCAAAAACGGTTCGATCTACAATTCACAAATAATACCATAGACAATTTGTCCTGTGAGTTAAAGACAGTTTTAAAGACATTTGATTTTAATAATTGCATAGAAACGTTGAAAACACGTAAAAAAGCTAAATATAATTAATGCAAAAATAAACAAATACAGAAATACCAAAAATTAACGATCAATTCAAATGCCAAACATCCATGTCAACGTAGAAACGATACACAACCGTTGACCATAAACACAAACAATAAACAACGCACGGTCTATAATCTGTCACAACAAACACTGGACGAACCTACATTAAAAGTATTATCGAAGGGCCTGAATTTCGCAATAACACTGAAAGAAATTCCGTATGAGGAAATTATCTGCAACGTTGAGGATTGTCTGTTTAAAAACAATGTGGGAAAGGAAGATGTTGAGGCCATACGTCAAGATATTTCGTCCTTGTTACGTCGAAGTTCAGTGCCGAAACTAAATCTCCCCAAAGACGAGATTAAAGCGTTGTACAACTTACACAACAGACCAGAGCTCACGATTATCCGTGCAGATAAAGTAAATGCTACGGTAATAATGGATACGTCAGATTATAATTTGAAAATACGACAACTTTTATCGGACGAAAGTACGTACAAAAAGGTCAAAACAGAACCTACAACCAATGTGCTTAAAACAACTAGCGATCTAATAAAGAATGACTCCGAAAAATTAAATCTCGACGTAAATTCCATAATACCACCGTGTACTAAACCACAGAGGTTATATGGGTTACCGAAAATACACAAACCAAACGTTCCACTACGTCCCATAGTGAGCCAAATCGATTCACCAACTTATAAGTTGGCTCAATTCCTGGCAAAAATTCTGTCACCACTAAGAGGACAAACTAGAACACACACAAAGGATTCGTACCATTTTGTTAGTGAGATAAAAGACCTACATCTTGCTGACAATGAAACTATGGTCAGTTTTGATGTTCAGTCACTATTTACATGCTTACCTATTGAAGACTGCATCTCAATTGTAACCAGGAAGCTAGAAGAATACAACATGCATACAGAATATGCAGTAAACAGTGGTAGAGCTAGCCGGTAGCTTTTGCTGTCGCATGGATGGGCCGGCTCGAACCGGGGTGGTACCACGACCTCACAGAAAACCAGCGTGAAGTAGAGGTTTACCTCTGCATTTCGCTTGGTGAGTGCAGGTGGCCGGAGGCCCTTTTTACTGGAAATGAGGCATTCCATCCTAGTCCTCACGGGTGAAAACGCATCTGCATTTTGATCTGTAACAGAGGATAGATGTAGATGTCTATGGGCCGCAGCAACCACTTACCATCAGGTGGACTGTGTGCTCGTTTTTCACCCTTATCCTATAAAAAAAATATTACTCAAACACTGCCTTACATCTGGCTATTTATTGTGGAAGGAGGAGTTTTACAAGCAAGTAGATGGAGTGGCGATGGGCTCATATGTATCTCCCATAGTCGCCGACATATTCATGGAGGACTTTGAGGAGAAATCCCTTTTTACTGCTCCTGTAAATCCAAGATTCTACAAGCGGTATGTAGACGACACTTTCACAATTTTACCATCTGACAAAGTAACTGCATTTTTAGATCACCTTAATTCCATAAACTAGAGTTTAACAGTGGTAGAGCCACGCGGCTTTTGCTGTCGCACGGATGGGCCGGCTCGAACCGGGGTGGTACCACGACCTCACAGAATACCAGCGTGAAGTAGAGGTTTACCTCTGCGTTTCGCTTGGTGAGTGTAGGTGGCCGGAGGCCCTTTTTACTGGAAATGAGGCATTCCATCTTAGTCCTCACGGGTGACAACGCATCTACATTTTGATTTGTAATAGAGGATAGATGTAGATGTCTATGGGCTGCAGCAACCACTTACCATCAGGTGGACTGTGTGCTCGTTTGTCACCCTTATCCTATAAAAAAAAACTCTGAAATACAATTCACAATGGAGTTAGAGGCAAACAATTCTTTAGCTTTCCTAGATGTTTTAGTCATCCGAAATCCTGATAACACTATTGGTCACACTGGGTATAGAAAAAAGACCCATACTAACCGATATTTAAATGCTGAATCGCACCATCATCCATCACAGTTAGCTAGCGTGGGAAAATCTTTGTTTCAGAGAGCACGAGGGATCTGTGACAGAAAACATCTGGCCGCCGAGCTTCAGCACGTCGAGCAAGTATTGCAAGACAACAAGCTTCGGGTCCCGCGCCTACGTCACAGTGACCGAGTGAAGCCGACCACAGTCGAGCGTGTGCCTGCTGTACTACCCTATGTCAGAGGAGTCACAGACAAGGTTGGCTACATCTTGAAGCGAGCTTCTATTAAAACATACTTCAAGCCGCCGAAGAAGATTAGTCAATTTTTACCATCCGTCAAGTGTAATATCCCTCTACAAGATGCAGGAGTGTACAAGCTTGATTGCGAATGTGGTCTCTCTTACATAGGACAAACAAAAAGATCCATTAAAACCCGCGTGAAAGAACATATAGCTGACGTGAAGCACCGACGCTCTGGGAAGTCTGCAGTTTGTGAGCATGTTCAAGATCGTCCCCGCCATTACATCAGATTTGGTAGACCACAGATCCTTGCAAAAGAACACCGATTCCTACCAAGGATGATACGCGAGGCTATTGAAATTAAAAAAACATCCTAATTTCAATAGAGAATATAGATGGGTGCTGCCATCTGGTTGGGATCCTATAATTAACAAAATTAAATCCAAACCCAAGCATAACACTGCAAGACTTCAGGATACTGTAAGTTCATTCTGCGTAAATCGAACCATAAATTAATACTAAAAAACTGAAGGTAGCCGGGCTAACTGTGACATCGGGACGTCAAACATCTCAGTCCCCCCCCCCCCATGACCATGTGTTGCTGTAAAGCACTCGAAACGTCGGGAATAAAAATAATAAAATAAACGCGATAAAATCCGTAAAAAACAGTTTTTTTCAATGTGTAGTGTTCGCGTAACTATAAAAAATCATTTGGTCCCCGTTGTCGATTTGAATCAAATTGTTGTTTAGTTTTTATTGTATCTCTCTAATGAGTAATAAAATAAATTTGATAAATCCGCAAATCTATAATTGAGTATCCGATTTATTCAAAAGTCCGCTGTTCGCATCCGATTAACATAATCATTCCCGTCATCCGTGCAATATTTATGTATTTGTTTGTTTGTAATCGCATTCTCGAAAAGGGCTGTTAACGATTTCTACGAATACACAGAACTTTATGGGGGCGAAAAATTGTTGTAGCTAAGTCTTATTTCTAAGAAAACTCTAAGACTTTTCACGCACAAAGCAACAAAATTAATTTACATTGGCCATGTGATTGGTAATTTCCCAATAGAGATTATATTTTTAATAGCCTAGTGACGTAGGTCTACTATGCCAGAGTGCGTGAGATGGAATCCTGCAACAAATTCCTTATTATTCTAGCGCACTCGGCCACTCACTCACACTCGGGTTGGTAAAAAATAAATTACTATAGACAATTTTTTGCGAAGTTACGTTTATTTTTATAGCGCTATGCACACATAGGCTGCACTAAAAGTATCGGGAATGGAATATTTCCACTGTTCCTGTCATATTAATGGCAAATGGCATTATGGCAGTAAAAGGATAAGGTGCCTCCTAGTCAGAAAGGGCGCCTTACTATCTTCTAAATGGTAGCATTATTTATGTAAATTATGTATATTTAAATTTAAAATTAATTCGGATTTAATATGTTATTAAATGTTAGTATATTATAAATGAAATTTGATTGGAAATATTGTTCTCCAGGCCGAATCCACGTAGAGTAGCCATTTGCACAGGACAGGATTACAGTTCCCAAGTGTATGTACACAAGCACAGGTGCATTCTCTATTCCCTCACTCTGATAGTCCGATGGGAGTCTTCTGTGTAATCCGACACAACCGGAGGGACATCAGGAGCAGGACCAACGGTTTTACGTGCTTTCTGCGCATTGAGGCTTAAATACCGCCAACTTTATGACTCAATAACTAATTTAGGCCCGACCCGAGTTTCGAACCCGGGACCTCGTGATCAGCAATCGCGTTTACAACCACTAGACCAACGAGGCAGTCTCAAACCCGGGACCTCGTGATCTGCAATTGTGTTTACAACCACTAGACCAACGAGGCAGTCTCAAACCCGGGACCTCGTGATCAGCAGTCGCGTTTACAACCACTAGACCAACGAGGCAGTCTCAAGCCCGGGACGTCGTGATCTGCAATCGCGTTTACAACCACTAGACCAACGAGGCAGTCTCAAACCCGGGACCTCGTGATCAGCAGTCGCGTTTACAACCACTAGACCAACGAGGCAGTCTCAAGCCCGGGACGTCGTGATCTGCAATCGCGTTTACAACCACTAGACCAACGAGGCAGTCTCAAACCCGGGACCTCGTGATCAGCAATCGCGTTTACAACCACTAGACCAACGAGGCAGTCTCAAACCCGGGACCTCGTGATCAGCAGTCGCGTTTACAACCACTAGACCAACGAGGCAGTCTCAAGCCCGGGACGTCGTGATCTGCAATCGCGTTTACAACCACTAGACCAACGAGGCAGTCTCAAACCCGGACCTCGTGATCAGCAATCGCGTTTACAACCACTAGACCAACGAGGCAGTCTCAAACCCGGGACCTCGTGATCAGCAATCGCGTTTACAACCACTAGACCAACGAGGCAGTCTCAAACCCGGGACCCTCGTGATCAGCAATCGCGTTTACAACCACTAGACCAACGAGGCAGTCTCAAACCGGGACCTCGTGATCAGCAATCGCGTTTACAACCACTAGACCAACGAGGCAGTCTCAAACCCGGGACCTCGTGATCAGCAGTCGCGTTTACAACCACTAGACCAACGAGGCAGTCTCAAACCCGGGACCTCGTGATCAGCAATCGCGTTTACAACCACTAGACCAACGAGGCAGTCTCAAACCCGGGACCTCGTGATCAGCAATCGCGTTTACAACCACTAGACCAACGAGGCAGTCTCAAACCCGGACCTCGTGATCAGCAATCGCGTTTACAACCACTAGACCAACGAGGCAGTCTCAAACCCGGGACGTCGTGATCTGCAATCGCGTTTACAACCACTAGACCAACGAGGCAGTCTCAAACCCGGGACCTCGTGATCAGCAGTCGCGTTTACAACCACTAGACAACGAGGCAGTCTCAAACCCGGGACGTCGTGATCTGCAATCGCGTTTACAACCACTAGACCAACGAGGCAGTCTCAAACCCGGGACCTCGTGATCTGCAATTGTGTTTACAACCACTAGACTAACGAGGCAGTCTCAAAGTGGCAAATTTAATTCTAGTTACTTATTTAACCGTTACAAAATTGTGTAGTTTATTTTATAAGGTGATTAAGTAAAGAAAAAGTGAAGAAGAAATTTAGAAATCATTGTATTAGTTTACAGCTTTGAATTTTCGTAATACCTTATCGTGACACTAAGGATTTAAGGAGAAAAAGAACCATGGTAGTTCAGAGGGCAAAATTTACAGCGAGCGCTATTAATTTTGCAGTACACGAGCAACTTGGTTTCGATCCCCACCGTAATTATAATTAATTAAATTGTTAATGTCAATTTATGCGCTGATTTATCACGTGCTCGGCGGTGAAGGAAAACATCGTAAGGAATCCTGCAGCTCTGAGAAATAAAAAATATGTTAATAAAAAATTTCGAAAACATATGAAGTCGAAGAAGACCTTGTTCTAGCCCTAAAATCCTCTCAGAAATGAGTGAGGGCCTGGGACTTATATAGGCTGTAACTTTACTTTACTTTACTAAGGAATTTATATTAATTGTTTTGAATATCATATTCTAGAAAATTTGGACTAAATGACCAATAAATAAATAATAAAAAGGAATAAACACAACGGAAGCACATAAAAAGAAAATATTTATGAATAAAATAAATTTTGAGAATATTACATGTAAAACAAGTGTTATCACAATCGTGACAAGAATTCGGCATAGTCGAGCAGAAATGTGCTAAAATTGTTACCAATAATTAAAACAAAAACGCACATGTGGAGCTTGCAATTTCCGCACCCTCGCGGTACGCACTAATAGCAAGATATTTGACAGCGCAGTTTATATTGGAGGTTGGTCTCAAGCCATACGGGATCCTAATAAATTTCGATTAGAGATTTAAACTTATATATTACCAGGCAAGTCAAGGCAAAATAAATTTTAATGAGAAAGAGGGAAAACCAGCCAATGACAGTTTTGTTATCATTTTAGGCTATAAAAAGGAAGAAAAATAAATAATGTAGAAAAATGAATAGAAATAAATTACAATACATTCGTTGCTTTATACACATAAAGTTACACATTAAAGCAATTAAAAATGGCATATCATATAAGCCGTGGTAGCTCAGATAGTGAGCGCTTGCTGTAAGTTTTGCAGTACGCGAAAAACCCGGGTTCGATCCCCGCTGGCATCAATGAAATTGTTAATTGCAATTTTAAGTTCTGATTTACCACGTGTTCGGCGGTGAAAGAAAATATCGCGAGGCAACCTGCATTTCTGACAAATAAGAAAAAAATATATATTTCGAAGACATGTAAAGTTCGCCAACACGCATTGGGTCAGCGCGGCGTACCTTTCTTTGCCCAAAAAAACATCTCGGAAATGAGAGGAAGCCTGTGTCCAGCAGTGGGACATGTATATAGGATTTTTTTATAGGATAGGGTGATTAACGAGCACACAGTCCACCTGATGGTAAGTGTTTGCTGTTACCCATAGACATCTACATGTATCCTCAATAAAGAATCAAAACGCAGATGCGTCGTCACCCGTGAGGACTAAGATGGAATGCCTCTTTTCTAGTAAAATGGGTCTCCGGTTCTCTGCACTCACCATACGAAACACAACAGTGTCAAGCTGCCAAGTGCACGCTCTCACAGAATACCAACTTAAAATACCTTAAAATACGTTGGTATTCTGTGAGAGCGTGGTCCTTCCCCGGTCGAGCCGACCCATTCGTGCTACAACTATACTACTAATATAGCTAGAGCATGGCTCTACCACGTATAAAACTGTACCACCACCTATAAAACTGTACTACCACGTATAAGGCTGTAACTTTATATAAAATCAAATGATTAGCTTCGCAGTTAATGAAACAAAAGTTTATTTTTTTATTTTTTATGTTAGTAGCATCTATAAACATAGGTACATATTGATTAACAGAGAATGTCGACAGGTATCTAGTCTATCCACTATCAATTTGTTTACTGAATTATCTTAAATATGTCACCCTCTTAGAAATTATGTTCATTGTTTTTATGAGGTAGAGCCACGCTGCACGTAATACCTGCAGCATGAATCGGTCGGCTCAACCGGAGAAAGACGAAAGAAGCGTAAAGCTGCTGTGTTTCATGTGGTGAGTGAAGGGAATCTAGAACCATTTTTACTGTTCTATCTTAGTCCTTATGTCACTCATAGCTATATACGAACTACTCAACTGTTAGCTATATACGAACAAATTGCATATAAAAGTATATACGCTACCTAAAACAAAAACACAATTTTTTATAATTGTATCTGTCTGTCGGTCTGATTGTTCCGGCTAATCTCCAAAACGGCAAGACCGATTTTAACGAGACTTTCACTGGTAGATAGCTGATGTTATAAGGAGTATCTTAGGCTACTTATATTTTAGAAAAATAATTAGGGTTCCGCGCAACAAAATTAAAACCTTAAATTACACGCGGGAGAAATCGCGGGGAACAGCTAGTATATTAATATTAGATAATCAAGGATTAATGTAGGTGATAGGCCACAAAATTAACTTACAATCAATTAACTGTGCTCGTTTGTCACACATACTCATATAAAAAAATCGTTAATAATATTTACTGCGAAAGGTAAACAACTTTTCCGGAGCTTTGGAACGAGTTTTTTTCAGCAGAAACAGAAACAGAAACAGAAACTTTTTTATTCAATATAGATTATAAATAATACTTATTGAAAGTCAATCTTTTGTATAATTACCACTGGCACTGGCACTGGCAGCCAAAAGTTAAATAATATATATTAGTGTTAAAATTTAATAAGGCCGAACGTCTCAGCGTTGCGTCGGGGGAATTTATTGCTATATCTCACCCCGTAGGATTACCCCAGTATATATATATATATATATATATATATATATATATATATATATATATATATATATATTCATAGCCGTAGGTATCTCGATAGGCACCAGAAAAAATGTAAGGGATGGGAAGGAAAAGTAATGACAGGGAAAGCTTTATGCGGAAGAACTCTAATAACTACCCGAAACAGGTTAAAAATTCCATTATAATTTATAATAAAGATCTACTACTTATTACCTAATCTTCGAAATTGACCGTATTTCATTAAATTACAAAAAACACAATTTTTAACATTTTTGTCTGTTTGTCTGTTTGTTTCAGCTAATCTCCGAAATGGCTGAACCGATTTTAATGGGACTTTCACTGGCAGATATCTGATGTTATAAGGAGTCACTAAGGCTACTTTTGTTGTAGAAAATGAATAAGGGTTCCGCGCAAAAAAATTAAAACCCTAAATTAAACGCGGGTGAAGTCGCGGGGAAAAGCTTGTATGCCATCAAAAACATAACTTGTAAAAATAGCCAAGTCTCGCAACTCAGTTTTTCTACCGTAAAAAGTTGTGAGATCCATGTAATACCAGGTCGGTTAATGTATTAAGTCCATAGATTGATACATAGATTGACTTGGCAATCACATGAAAACACAATATATCTCACAACAATACATATTTTATTAAATTAGATTGTTTAGTGCTATTGCCAAGTCAATCTATGGACTTAATACATTAACCGCGACTTGCTATTACATGGATCTCACAACTTTATACGGTAGAAGAACTGAGTTGCGAGACTTGGCTATTTTCACCAGTTATATTTTTGATGGCATCACATTTCTTTTTGTAGATAGTTATATCTAGGTAGCTATTTACACCTATCATTCCATTATACATATATAGGTACACTGATTCATTCACTGCAAATGTTACTTTGTAATACTATATGTTTATATGGGATTACAAAGTTATTTATGCAGTTGGTGTATCTCGAAAACTGGACCGAAATTGTAAAATATTTTAATTTTTCCTTAATTAATATATTAAACAATAATAGTATTCCAAATTTGAAGTTTCTATGTCTGCTAGAAGTGCCTCAGAGTTTTGATGATCGGTCAGTCAGTGAGTGACAAAATTAAGAAACTTTGACTAGTTATAATTCTTAAACTACTTGTTCAAATTTAATAAAATTTGAAATATATCGAGTTTGTACAATGCCTATTTGGTTCGTAAACATTCAGGCTTCTAGTTTTATTCATAACGAAGTTATAGGGTTTCAGAAATGGTCTGAACTGCTTCGAGAAAAGGATGGTACGACCGTGCCGCTTTTTTGCTCGACTTGGCGGGGGCACTGCCGTGACCCCAGAAAGGATGGTACGACCATGCCGCTTTTTTGCTCGACTTGGCGGGGGCAATGTCGTGCCCCCAGATCTAATATATAAAATTTAATTTTTGTTTGTTCGTATTTTATGCGCAGCCATGCCGTATATTATGTATGAGGCATTTAACATTGAAAGAAAACATTCGTAGTACCTAATAGTTATTTTTATAATGTTTATATTTGAATAATTACGTTTATAAGGTAAATACGTAGGTTCATGTTTTTTTTTATTATTTTAGACGACAAGAGTGGTTAAAATCTGTCCGACGGAAAGATATCCTTTCAAAAGTTTTTGATTATAAAAATTGTGAGGATCACTTCGAAAAATCCTGTAATAAATTTAAAAAAAAGGACCGTAAAATATTTCTTTGGAAATGCTTTTCCAACGCTCAACTTGCCGACAAATAACGATGCTTGCTCGAGTTCCAGTCAATGTAAGAAGATATCTGAAATAAATATATGAATTGCTTGAGCGAACATTTCGCGAATATTTTCATCTCGAAAGAAACATTGTGAATATTGGTAATGAAATATTAAAACGTGTGTTAAACGCTAAAAACACTAAACTAAAACTAAACTAAAGCTAAAACTAAACTGTGTGATTTTATGTTTGTTATGTCATGTGAGTGCTTTCCAGTAGATTATTTAAACAAACGACATTAGATTTCGAATTTACCATTTAATTAAAAGCCGTAACAAATTTTTGAAGAACAAAAATTACAAAAATAAAATATTTACAATATAAATATTTTGTAAAAGAATATAATACATTAAGTATTATAATCAAAGCTGATAAACGTTTTATTATTTAATTTTATTTTCCTGTGTAGTAGGCATATCCCCATGTAAAAAAGGAACTCAAAGTCCTATGTACGCGTGTTTGCTTGAGAAATAGCGGATGTTTTGAAATCGTATAGTACGGCAAACCGCGTCCGAACTCCACCGGCACCGATGTAATGTTTTTTAAGTCTTAAGTCCTTATTTACTACGTGTAAGGACATAAAAGCATTATGAGGAAACCAACAAGCATTGGGGTAAAACAGCGGTGCCCAAAAGTGATGTTTCATCTGAATTGGGTAACATAAAAGGCCCACGGCAAGGACAGCGCTCTCACAGAATACTTAAGTAAAAAAGCATCTTAATACAATGTTTCCTATGGTAAGTTAAGAAAACCGAAGGCATATTACTGATAAGGAGGCATTCCACCTAAATACTTAGAGATGACACCTTATCTGCATTTAGATTCTTAATCGTATATAGATATAGGTGTATATAGGCTACAGCATCATAGGTGGATGCAGAAGTCAATTTACTAGCCTATACACTCCTTTAGGTAGTGTGCACTCATTTTTCATCCATATTCTATAAAAAAAAAATCAAGTAAGCAATTATGGTTATAAAATATATAATTTATCATTGCTTTTAGATTAATTATAACATGGGTGACTTTTGTGTAACCAACAGCTAATTAAAATATTTCATTTAAATAAGGAAACGTTTCTAGAAATATAAATAACAAAAATGTTCTAAAACTTTGATCAATATTTTATTAAACCTAATTTTCATCGCGGGGTCTAAAAGAAAATTTTGTAGGACAAAATATTTTGTAATTTAAGCAGGAGATTATTGTTGTCCCTGTTTGCAGTACTTTAACTTTTAAATTGTCCATTATACAAAAAAATAATGTAGAATTTCTCCATCGCGTGGCAAACTTTTGTGTTGATGTTTGGAATGTTATTAGATAGTATGTATGATGAATGACAAAGAAAAGTCATTTCTAATGAATTGTCAGTTTTGTGACAGCTATTACTAACTTATTGCAATCATATTCATTATAGTCTATAGTCAATATATTTTTGTAACTGAGTTTTGTTTACATTGCCTCTTCTACCAACAAAAATTATTAATGTGATATTAGGGAAAAACTAACTAGTTAAAACTTTATTTATTATATGACTAAAGGATGCTCCAGGCATACAATAATTACTAATCAGCTCTCATTTTAAACAGTTATTTAACATCATTTGTCTTAACATTGTTTCATAACATCTTTGTCATCACAGTACACATTCATGGCCTATATGTGTTCTTTTATCTCATCCTGAGCCGATGCATATTTATTTGATATAATTTGTAGGGAGCTTTTAAGTGATAAAATTGTTAAAATTAGACACTCTATTTCAGTCTCATAACAGTTATTAATATTTTCCACCTCAATTGAATATAATTAAAGTTTATTAATTTTTCTTCTACTGCAGGTAGTCCTTCTTGATGTTACATAGTCATCTCCAGTCAGATCCATTGTTGTGGAGGTTTGGAATGCTTTAGAAGATTCACGTTCTATGATACACATTTTATGATGAGCTCATTGAACATTTGCTTTGAGTTTGGGACGCTTTCAAGTTAAGAATGTATTGTTTTAATTGCACAATCTGCTCATTAGCCTCACTTAACTGTGACTGCAATGCAGCAATTAATCTGAGGGATTCCTCATATTCCTTGCTGCATTGGTGAAACTCATCGACTGTTCTCTGAAGTTGATCCCTTTCTTTTAAAACAAAAGTATATTCTTTATGCAACTTAACCATAACACTTTTTAGCTCAGTATTTTTTTGAAATTATATTTATTATTTCCTTTATATTGTCTGTCATCTCTTTCTTTACACAACAGCTCACACTGCTCCTTTGGCGCCTTAAGTTCTTGAAGTGCCATTTGAAGTTGACGTTTTGGCGTTGCGTGTATTCATTTTACTTTTAAATGTAAATAGCAAAAGAAAACCGAAGAAGCAGAGTAAGCAAATGTTCTATGGGTTTATTTACAGATCTCAAATTAAATTATCATGTAAATAATTCAAAATGAAATCCAGAGCAACACTTGCTTAAAAGACAAATCTTAAATATTAAAGGGATAACAAGAATTACACTTACAGTAAGTTTAAACGATGTTCGTTTCAGCTATCTCTTTTGGTTGGATCACTATACACATTTTAATTAAAATACTTATGACTTTTACTTATTTTACAAATAAACTCAAAATTGAGGTCGACAATATCAATTTAAAATATTAAATTTTTTTAATAGTCGCTTTCTTTCCTTCTGTCGCCTCTTTCGAGCTCCGCAATGTTAGCACCTCATGTGCGGAATTTCGATTTACCAACTATACCATCTGAAAGGTCAGACATTGGTCATAAAAGGTCAATTGATCTTATTAATTGGTCAGCGTTAGAAACATTTTTATCAAAAGTTAAGGTTTTTCAAGGTCATTGAGAAATTTTAACACCTCATTTGCGAAAAAAATAAAAAATCCACCTATGCGCGATAGAGAAGCATTAGCTGATAATTGGTCAGCTGATATAAATATTTGATTAGTTTTCTTTAATATTAAAAAAAAAAATAAGTTGGCATTGTCGTAACGCGCATGCTTTGGGACGGTTAATTGTATCAGGGCAGTGAGCACTTACGAACAGCTCTTTGGTGGTGTGGGTTTATCAAGTCCACATGGTGTCGTAAACACGATAACTTTTGAAAATATTGTTACGAGCTTGGGGTTCGAGACAATTACAAACTGCCGATTGAATTACCAAAACTGACTATTTAATTACACAACACTACAACTTAAAATCACACTAATAATAGAACACATTTCGCCGATATTTCGCTTCGAAGTATTCTCTTGTATCGCCAATTCAATACTTCCCCGGTCGTGGTCTATACCGGCCTTATATAGGGCCTCAGATAGTTTCCAGAACCTTCTACTGTAGCGACATCTAGAATGTTCGAGTACATATCGGTCCCGACATTTCTGGAAGGAACTCGACTCTCCTAGTTCCGCTGCTCGACACTAGAGGGCGCTAGTGTAACTAGTGTTGCCATGTACAAGACATTAATAGTGGCGCGTAACAATATCAATTGTTCAACTCAATCTATTTTTAAAACTCTTCATCTATCATGTGGAAAGTCACGGAATGCAAATGGCAGTTAAATTTTGTTTTATTTAGTTATAATTAATTTTTTGGCTAAGAAATGTAGACATTTTCGGTGTTTTAAGCAGCCTTGTACTAATATATTTTAGAGTATTAATATAAAGTTAGAGCTAAAAAACTTAAATTATAATAAATGTATTTTAGAAATTAATTTTAATGGTATTTTTTTATGTAAATAAAATATTTCTATTTAAAAAAAACCCGGCCTAGTGCGAGTCGGATCGCGCACCGAGGGTTCCGAACAAATCCGTAGGTATATAAGTTTAAAATTATTAAAAATATTTTTATTACTAAAAATGTATGCTTTTCGCAATTTTTCTTTATCTGTGCTATAAAACGTTGCTTTGTACCAAATTTCAAGATTCTGAGTTCACGGAAAGTACCGCGTAGATTTTGATACCCTTGCGAATGTCGAAAATTTGCAGCATAAACGGCTGTATCTTTTGATTGCGTTGGCTTAGAAGTTTGATTTTTTTACAGCTCTAATGGAAATTAGACTTGAGTATTTGATATGAATTTCAGCTTGATACCTCCACGCGTTTCTGAGAAAAAGGGTCTTGACAGACAGACAGAGGGACAACAAAGTGATCCTATAAGGGTTCCGTTTTTTTCTTTTTGAGGTACGGAACCCTAAAAATCACGTTTATATAACATTATTATAATATAAGCTAGTTAACTATCATCGCCCAAATCCCATGTAAGCAGTTTCACCTTCACGTAGTTTAAAAAAAACCTAATTCTTTCTCCACTATTATATATTTGATAGTAGAAAATGTCTAAGTATTTTTTCTCAAAAAGAAATATATAAAATATTTCCCCCCCTCAGTCTCGTTCATAGTGAAGAGCTGTTCGTAAGTGCTCACTGCCCTGATACAATTAACCGTCCCAAAGCATGCGCGTTACGACAATGCCAACTTATTTTTTTTAAATATTAAATTAAACTAATCAAATATTTATATAAGCTGACCAATTATCAGATAATGTTTCTCGATCGCGCATACGTGGATTTTTTTATTTTTTTCACGATTGAGGTGCTATAATTTCTCAATGACCTTGAAAAACTTTAACCTTTAATAAAAATGTTTCTAACGCTGACCAATTAATAAGATCAACTGACCTTTTACGACCTATTTCTGATCTTTTAGATGGTATAATTGGTAAATCTAAATTCCGCACATGAGGTGCTAACATCGCGCAGCTCCTCTTTCAATACCCACGGGATGATATGAGGTAGTGGATATTCTTACACCGCCATTACACGGTTCTTGAATGAAAACGTTTAAATAATATAAACATTACAATACGGCTACGGCTGCAAAGATCATATCGACAGCTATTCGTATATAACTGAAGCTACTGATTTGCATTTACTATTTTAAATACTAAGAACGATTACTCGTATGTTATAGTTGGCTTAGAATATTATTCACTCTTTAATTAACATATTGCCAGTACTGTAACAATTACGTACGCCAACATAAATTTTATGAAAGTAAATCTTCCACCGTTTATTAAAGTTTTTGAACTGTGTTTTGCGCAAGGAATCTCCAAAAGTTTTTAATAAATCTCGAGATGAAATGTCTAATGTATTTAAAACATTTTGGGAAAATCATTAAATTATAGACTTATTAAATTTTTAGAACATAATAAAATTTTATCTTCTTCACAATTTGGCTTTAGGTTGGGGAAGTCCCACTGAAGACGCAGTAATTCAATTAACAGAGTTTGTGATTCAAAGGTTGATGCAAAGCAAAATGTTTAGGGATTTTTCTCGACCTAGCCAAGGCGTTCACACGGTCTCGATTCCTATCCTTGTGAGCAGGTTAGAACGCTTTGGTATTCGTAGCAATGCACTTATGTATTTAAGGACGTCCTGTGTGACCACACACAACAAGTTAAAGTGGGTGAATAAGTCAGTCCCGAGGCACCGGTTCTATGTAGCGTTCTATAGGGGAGTATTCTTGGACCTAGCCTCTTACTTATCTATATAAATGAGTTATATTATGAATCTCTAGTAAATGGTAAAATATTTACCTATGCTGATGATACAGCTTTGGTCTTCCAAGGTAAGACTTGGGATGAGGCTCGATATAATGCTCGGCTGAGACTTCACAGGGTTGGCCAATGGCTTGGCGCAAATGTCCTGACCTTAAATATTTCCAAAACATAAATACACTTTTTCTGGAGAAACAATGGATCCGTATACCTACCTTCCTATATCTACAACCACACACACACACACACACGCACGCACGTACGCCCGCCCGCCCGCACGCACGTACGCACGCACGCACGCACGTACGCACGGACGCACGCACGCACGCACGCACTTACGCACGCACGCACGCACGCTCGCTCGCACGCTCGTACGGACGGACGAACGGACTGACGGACGGACGCACGCACGCACGCACGCACGCACGCACGCACGCTCGCATGCACGCACGCACGCACGCACGCACGCACGCACGCACGCAAGCAGGCACGCACGCACGCACACACGCACGCACGCTCGCACGCACGCACGCACGCACGCACGCACGCACGCACGCACGCACGCTCTCACGCACGCACGCACGCACACACGCACACACTCATACATACATACATGCCCAAACACGCAAACTCTCTCACTTTCTCCCTCTCTCTCTCTCTCTCTCGCACGCACACACACACACACACACACTCACATCGCGCAGATATGCATGCACGAAAATAAAAAAAATTATTTATTTACATTAAATAATTTTGCTGTCATTTATATTAAGGAGATAGCACTGACTCTCGTAACACAGGTTTTCTAACCTGGCTCGGGAGTCAGTGGATTTAAAAATATTGTACCAACTTTTATGTCAATAAAGATTATTATTATTTTTATTATACGTTCCAATTTTTAAAACGTAAGGGATAACTTTTCAGAAATAGTTACTAAAATACAGAATATTCAGTTTGTTTTGCACTGCACAATATGACACACTTGTTCCATCCCGACGTCTTAACAATTTATTTAGCGATATACACTATAAACGTTTGCGTTAGGCATTATTAAAACAAAAAAGAATCAAAAACGTAACAACAACAATAATACCAACACGTAATCACAAGTAATAACAATAACAATTTAATAAACAATACGATTGAACTGTCGCTCGCGCACGCGTGTACAAAATCAACACGGAACTGTCTCAAAAACTAAAACGAACGAACCCCGCCAAGACTGAAACCTACTGCGTCACAGCGTGAGGCGACACAAGCCGGCCGGTTTAGGCATTCTGCCGTCATAATAAAGAAGGACGCAACTAACAAAAACGTAAAATTGAAAAAAAAATAGATGAATTTTTATTTCAGACCCTTGCTGTGTCTAAAGTATATTAAAAGGTATCAATATGAAAATTTAAATATATACGTAGAGACATGAAGATTTTAAAGACGAACTTATTTTTTTGATAATTTGTTTATTTATTTAAATAAAACGAATTTTCCTTTTCATCTTAGCTTAAAAAATACACCTGGCAACACAAAAACATCGAATGAAAGACGCATATAACCATGTCTTTCCAACCTAACAAATAAAAAAACAGCCATTCATTTAACATTTTTACATATTTTGGAAAGGTCATTTGAAGTTGAAAGGACGCTAATAGTAATTTACTACTTTTTTTCTTAGTAAATATTAGAAAAGCATTGGTAGTGAGACACAAAAAATAACAACCCGCAACTCTTGAGTAATGATTTTAAAGGGGATATCATACAAGACTTACTACGATAATAATTAAAAATTAAAAATTTTGTACAACCGACTTCAATATAAATAATTAAGGATAACTCAAAAACTATTGGTCTGACCTCGATCAAATTTATATGGGACCACATGTGAAACACCAGCTCTTAATAATAAGATATAAGCTCTAAATAATAAGATATAAGCTCTTAATAATAAGATATAGAATAATAAGACAAGAATAATCGA
Organism: Parnassius glacialis; assembly: GCA_033319125.1. NCBI lineage: Eukaryota > Metazoa > Arthropoda > Insecta > Lepidoptera > Papilionidae > Parnassius > Parnassius glacialis. Next base: position 29,066,311 of record JAVANC010000028.1, on the reverse strand, counting down.
AATTTAAGTAATCGATGCAAATATTGTTAAAGATGACGTAGCAAATGGGTAAAAAGTCTTTTCTTTTATGTTGAATTTGTATAAGTCTTTTCTACTAAAAAAATCTCATCTGTGGTCAACAGTTACGTCTAAAATTCTTACGATATTTTCTAAAATATGTATATTATTGAATATTAAAAAAATTAGTAGATGCGCCTTCTTATCATGAGTCGAATGGTATATTTAACTCATTTATTCAAAAATTGTTAGATGTACCCTTTTTTCTTATGACCGCAGCATTGTTTCACACCGAGCTAGATATAGGTCGATAGTGGAGGGAGTGTGGGTACAGTCGCGTTCTAAAGTACTACATGGTATTGGGCTATTGATTTATAATATTATAGTAATTAATTGCTTTATTGCAGAATCATAATAGGTGTTTTACTAGCTACTTAGAACTTTGAAGAAGGTTGGAATTAAAAATGGATAATGTTTACTTGAGCATTATTTGTTATTTCTATCGTAAAATATAAAGTTTTTTGTAACAAGAAAACTTAAGCTAAGGGTGGCACGCCGTCCATTATGTAGTCTTGGAGCACATGGAAGCCAGATGTTGATGGTGTGTTGGTGTTACTGGATGCTACTTCATCATCACTTTCATCTTCGCTTGAGCTTCCATCATCAGGTCGATTACATGGTAATTTTTTCGGTATTCTTCCTCAACACTTTTAACTTTACTGCACAATATTCCCCATTCACCTTCTCCTATCATATTTACCTTTTTGTTCACTAGTTCAGTCATAAAACAATAGATATAAATAATTTTTCTTTCCTTCCTTTTCAAAACCATCGTCGTGAGTCGCAAAGTAAGCTGTGTATGCGACTTTATCTTTGGAGCGAACAAAGCGCGGGAACCAATAGCGTGCGGCCACAGTAATACTGGCCGATTGTTCCCCCGTCGCGCCCCCTTCTTACCACTCACTCATAAATCGCTTAGTGCCCAGGTTCAAAGCCAGCGTTCTTTTTTCAGCGTTCGCGCGTACATTGACTTTTAATCAGCTGATATGAATTCAATAATTCCACTGCTGGTTTTATGTTTCAGTATTTTCATGATTTTTTTTTATGAAATTATCGTTTCATTTAGCTGTACTAACATGATAGAGAATGAATAAAGCTAATAAAACGTTGTGAAAAGATGATTTGAAGGTGTACTTGGTACTATCGTCTGTCTTAGTTTTCGGGAGCGTTCCAAAAATACCCTGTATATATATATATATATATATATATATATATATATATATATATATATATATATATATATATATATATATATATATATCAATTATATATCTTTATATATAAAAAGTACGTGTCACGTTGTTTGTCCGCGATGGACTCCTAAACTACTGAACTGATTTCAATGAAATTTTTTGTCAATGTGCAGTTTGGTCCAACTTAAAAGATAGGATAGCTTACATCTCAATTTATAGTCGCAATACAATATTATTTTATTGAAAAATATTTGTCTATTATTTGACAGTCACAATTATCTGTTAGCTCCAAACGATTCTGTCAGATGACGATATCTGTTGACTGGATTGAGTAAATATTTAATAGATGGCGCTATGTTAAAAATACAAACGTTTAATTTAAGCTACAACTTAGTAGTATAACCAACACGTCTTGCTGTAAGTATTCAACAGATAGAACCGATTTCAAAAAAAATTGCAGACTGTGTGCAGTTTGGTCCAACTTGAGAGATAGGATAGTTTTTATCTCGATAAGTGATCGTCAATTTTTTTATTGCCAATTTCAGGAGTTTTTTTGGGAAAGCAAAAGGTCGTTCGGAAAGAGCAGAACAACGTCTGCCTGGTCAGCTAGTTTATATATAAAAATTACGTGTCACGTTGTTTTTCCGCGATGGACCCCTAAACTACTGAACTGATTTCAATGAAATTTTGCACACTGTGTGCATTTTGGTCCAACTTGAGAGATAGCATAATTTTTATCCCGATAAATGACCCTCAAAATTTTTATTGTGAATTTAAGGATTTTTATAGGAAGGGTTGTTGGAAAGGGCAGAACAACGTCTGCCTGGCGAGCTAGTATATATAAATATATATATATATATATATATATATATATATATAATTTATATGTGTATACATTGTGTTCGAGGTTTAGTAATTCGAGCAAAGTCTGCGATAAACTTCTGATAATAGCTTGTTAGGCCTAAAAACTGTTTAATTTCTTTTGCGGTTATAGGTAATGGATACTTTTGCATGCCGGATATTATGCTAGGATTTGGCTCTCTGGTTTATCCATTTGTATTTAAAAATCGGATTTACATAGTTTCTGAAATACTTTCTCAAGATTTACCATATGCTTTTGAAAGGAAGTGTTGTACACACATGCACTCAGCATGAGACAAACTGTAATTTGGAGGTCACGGAGCATGTTATCCATGACACGCTGGAACGTGGATGGCGAGTATTTTAAGCCCTCGGGCATCCGTAAGAACTCGAAATGCCCATTTTTAACGTTGAGTGCGGTTTTCGAGATGTCACTAGGGTTCATTTCAAACTCTTAAAATCCACTCGCTAAATCCAAGGTTGTTAAATATTGACAATTTTCTAAATTATCTAGTGCATCCGATATATTCGGTATTGGGTATTTGTCATTAATGGTTTTTCCATTTAGCTTCCTAAAGTCAACTATGAGTCGCCATTTAGTCTTGCCAGAAGCAACAACTTTTTTATTAACTATCCAGATGGGAGAGCTCCATGAAAATTCGTATGGGCGAATTATAACATGCCCTAACATTTTACTGATTTGTTGTTTAACTTCGTCTCTGTGAATGTAAGGGTATCGATATCTTTTAGTATATTATATCGGTATCTCATCAGTGGTCCGAATGATGTGCTTTATTTTATTAGTAAATATTAGTTGCTCGCCTTCTTTATTAAGAACGTAAGCATATTTGGCACATAATATTTCTAAATTAGCGTGTTCTTAGACATTTAGATGGTCGGTACGTAATCGTGAAAATATTTTTTGTAACGCAGGCGGGAGGTAACGAATTTATCGTTTACAAGTCTCTCTTGTGCTTTTTTCGAGAGTCATTACAAATCGTCCCCATGGAGACACGACATCTTCCAGCCTCTCGAACAAGCCAATTTACGAAAATGCTTTAGTACCATAGACCAAATACATACCCTTCGGCTAATTGTACAGAAGATCGTAAGAGTACAGTTTGCCACTTTAACTTGCTTATGTGGACTATGAGAAAGCCTTGGATTCCGTCGAAGTTTGGGCGGTGCTACAGACCTTTCAGCGGTGCCAGGTTGACTATCGGTATTTGAAGTGCTGAAGTGTTTGTACAATAGGGCTACGATGGCTTTACGAGTAAAGAAACAAAGTACAAAACCTATCCAAAACAAGAAAGCCCATGTTCAGCAGCGGACTTGTGAAGGGCTGTAAAAATGATGATGATAATGAACCGCACTCAGAACCCTTTTACAAAAATTGTTCTGAGTGGTAGTCGCTATAATTATTTGCCGTTAGCATCGTTTCGCTGCACGCCTCATAAAATGCTTTTCACGTAGGCGTAATGTTGTCTTTACATAGTATAAAACAAAGTCGCTTCCCGCCGTCTGTACTCTTAGATCTTTTAAATACGCAATTGATTTTAATGCAGTTTTCATTAGTAAGCAGAACGATTTAAGAGAAAGGTTGATGTGTATAATATATGCATATTATGTATTATATATTTCTTGTGTCCGTGTGTATGTGACTGAACTCCTCCTAAACGGCTGGATCGATTTTGATGAATTTTTTTGTGTGTGATTAAATTGATTAGAGAATGGTTTTGATTCACAATTGGACCCGGTATCCAGAAATCAACCATGCCAAACCGTAGTGGATCGCTAATTGACTACATAAGATTATATAGGTACCACCATTCTTTAATTTTTTGCTGCCAAATAGCAGTCAGTACTTGCAGTGCTGTGTTCCTGTCGCAAGGGTACAGACAACCAGCATAATTCCAGAATGTAAAGCATTACATCTAAGTCCTCAAATGTGACAATGCATCTGTAACATTCTTTATTTGAAATTGGCTGTAGGCACTTACTATCAGGTGGACTCTACTGTGGCTGGTTTGTTATTACAGTCCATAAAAAATAGAATAAATAAGTAGGCATCTTTAGTTAGATAAAGCATACTCTCTCTCTTTTTATATGATCAATCTTTTTATATAATCCTATAACTTAATAGTACTTGATCCCAAGACAGTTTCAATGTACCTAACTCAGAAAATTCTTTATATATACGTTATCTAAAGTAGAAGTTACGAATGACATAAAAGGAATGTAGGGGAGATTAGGTATAAAAAGGTCCAACTTGAAATTTGTTTCCGCCTCGATTCCCGGAAAACCGTAGCTTAAAGCGAAGTATATTTTCAACTTAAATGAAGTTTTTTTGTATCGTACTTGAAAGTAATGATTGCTAGTACAATTTATTTCAAATTTACTATCGTCTGTTTTTTCTCTATAAGCTTTTTGTGCCTTTTTCGCATTTTCTGCCAGTTAGCCCATCTTCATCATCATCATTATCATTACCCTACTTCACAATTCCGCTGCTGAACATAGACCTCATATAAATATGTTGCTGAGCCACATGCATCCATAGACTTCGTGCAACTCACCAGGTTGTCACTCAATCTAGTCTTGTAAAAATATGGTGTGATGAAAATTCCTTTAATTTACTTATACAGTAAATTATACCTAATCATTTAGCATTTAGCTACCTTGGCCGTGTAGTTGCAGCGTAAGAAATTCCACTAGTGTTCATTAATTATCGATTGTTGAAGTATTCGATAGTATTCGATAGTTTCTTATAAGAAAATCGATATATCGATAGACAATCGATTGTTTTTGAGCAGTTATCACAAATAATAATAACAATAAGTAATTATTGCACTTTTCTGTTTGCTCTTCTTTGAGAAATACGCAATTTGTCTCTGACTAGTGTAGAACTGTGAAGGAAAGTCACAATAGGCTTTGTCTTCACCAACTGATTTCTATTAAAATAATTTTTAAAAGAACTTCTAGATTTTTTTGGTTGCACTTCATTTTCAACTTGATGTTCAGGCGATGATCCCTCTTCCGATTCTAGCCTATCTATTTTATCAGCATGTTTTCTTTTCAAGTGATCTCTTAGATTGGTCGTATTTCCTAAATGCTTATATTCTTGATTATAAAAGTTACACTTTATAAACGGACTATTATTGTCCACTATCTAGAAATAACTCCACATTAATGATTGATTTTAAGATAAATTTTCGATTCATTATGAAGTCAAATACAAAACAAATCAGTAAACTATAAAACGCAAGATCAACCGCCCGTTCTAGCACTCGCACAAATAGTGACTTACACCAGCGTAACACGTATTAATTAGCTATTCACACACAGTTTATTTACAGGGATTTCTCTGGCCTTAGACTAAAGGGAGACATCTCTATAGACAAAAATTACGATAAGGATGGCAATCGATAGTTTAACAGAGTCTCGATAGAATTGATAGTGCAAATACTATCGATTAATCGATAGTCTATCGATGTTTAAGGAACACTAAATTCCACTGTCGTACATCAATCATCCCGTGGGTGCCGTAAGAAGCGACAGAGGGAAATGAAACAGTAGATGGGCAGCAGCACCTTCAAATATTTAATTTAATGTAATGCTTAAAATATTAACTGCTATTGTACTATTAACGCGTTTAAAACATTTCTTTATTCTTATTTCAATGTAACCGTTATATGCGTATTCTAATTTAGTACGTTTGTATTGATATAATTATTGACGGCATTATGTTTTATGTAAAAACGTGATTGCATGAACCGCTTCACGTTTGTAGAGAACTGGAGAGCTTTTTTTACTAGAAACGAGGCATTCTATCGCAGTCCTCAGGTGTTACAACGCATCTGCAGTTTGATTCTTAATCGAGGATAAATGTAGATTTCTATGGGCCACAGCATCCACTTATCATCAGGTGGACTCTGTGATCATTTGTCACCCTTATTCTATAAAAAAAATTTAGGCTGCAGCTCGAATCGGTCGGCTCAAACCGGGAAAGGCCACCACGCACAGAATACATGCACGTAAAATAACACTATAATCCTGCTGTTTCGTGTGGTGAGTGTCATGTGATCTAACAAGGATGTCACGCTTCAATAAATTATAATTTAGAAGTGGGAAGATAAAACTAAAAGTTCTTGCCTATGTGGTTAAGGCATTGCCTAGTCCACTCCTAGATTTGTGTATCTCTTATTGAAGTAAGAATTTACGGTAAACGCTATGCCTGGCAGTCGGGTAGGCGATAGCATTTCTATATATATGTATCATTTATTTGACACTACTACCCGTATGTTTCCGTCAGAATTGTCAAAAGTGTACATCAAGTATTTACAAGCTAATGTAATGTAACCTATAGATTATATATATATAAACACTTAAATGTTTAGGTATTAATAGGTTCCTAACTACGTACGTCGATCTAAAGCATTAAAAAAATACTAACTATGCAAACCGTAATGTTCATTTACGAAGTCTATGTTTAATAGGAAGCTAAATTTTAATATACCCACATAATATACTCTAGTATCACAGTTTGACAAAAGATTATTATGTTTTGTAATAATGCTTTGGATTCTTCGAATCGGATTTCATGCTTTTGATGTTGTAACAAAACCTTTAACCGGTCATATCGATCGGTCTACCATGTGATATAGCTATATGAGAATAAAAGCATCTGTGTTTGCTCAGACCTGCGCAGCTTCTGGTGATAACCAGACAATAACAGCATTGTAGTTAGATTTTAGGACTTAACATTTAAAGTAAAAGTAGAATATATAGTTAGGTAATGTTTGAACCTTTTTGTTTTTTGAACTCGGTTAATATGGACACATATAACCGAGTTCAAAAAACGAAAAGGTTTCAATTGGATACGCATGTTTTTATGTACGCTCTCGTAAACAGTTAAGAATATTGAAATAATAATTATTTATTAAATTGGTTATACTTCAAGGGTGGCCTCATATACATTTAAATCAAAAAGTTTATCCAAGAGATGAAGATTTTCATGTTAAACATTCCAGTTAACACATTAAACTGTGAATTAGTGTATTATCTGTGTATTATCCTAACCATAATCCAACAGGGTAGCATAATATTTTTTTTAATAAAAAGTAAAAATTTACAAAACCCAATTATTTCCACATAATAGCTTCTGAAAATGGTTTACTCGTAATTCTTCGATAGATGTCTTAGTACCGACTAGATTATGTGCAAATTATTTTTTTATTTCACTCTTTCGTCGTCACGTCGGTTTTTACTTTTAATTTGTATTGACCTCAACATCAAATTGACGCTAATATCTTATAGTACGAGTACATTACAATTATAGGACATATAGATTCCGTATAAAGCATTCGGAATATTTGAATTATAGAAGCATTCTCTATGATATTTCAAATAATTATATTATTTGTACCTCGTCTTTACGGTGCAATTAAATATGAAAAGTAGGCATTAAATTGTGTTCTATGCCTATTGTGCTTGAGCCTCTCTCACATCTGAGAGAACTTTTGGTGATTTATGATTTTCTTAGAGATTCAGGTAAACTTACGATGCTTACCACCGTGCACGTATTCAATCGACGCATAAAATAGCATCTTACCAAAAAAAAAACTCAAGCCACATACGTTTATATGGTATTTTCATTTTCCAAGCGACTTCAAAAAAGAAGGAGTTTTTCAATTATTCGGATTCTTTTTTTTATGAATGTTCACCGATTACTTAAAGACGCCTGAGACGATTTCGAAAACTTGTTTTATTGTTTCAAAGGTACTTCCCAGGTGGTCCCATTTAAATTTTATCAAAATCAATTGAGGGGTTTTAAAAAAACCAACAATAAATTATATTCACATTGAAGTAGTTTGTACAAAATTTTAAATTTTCCTCTTGTGATTATTTGATTTAAAACATCCGGACGGAATACAACTACTAAGCTATCTCGTAATTTAAAACTCTCGATACGAGTATATATTTTTTTGTTATTATAATTAAAAAAAGTAAATAATTAATTGACGGTATGACATTGGTCCCTTGGGAGAGAGGTAAAGCCCTAGTGTGGGATGCTACTTGCGAAGACACTCTGGCGGTCTCTCATCTCAGGGGTACCTCGTTTAGAGCCGGGGCGGCATCAGAGGCAGCTGAACTGAGTAAGTGGCGCAAATATGAGTCTCTGAGAGATGACAACATATTTGTGCCGTTTGCTGTAGAGACTATCGGTCCGTGGGGTCCACGTGCGGTGAAGTTCCTAAAGGAACTCCATCCGCGGCTGGTCGTTGCTGCTGGTGATAAGAGGGCTGGTTCTTACCTTGCTCAAAGGCTAAGTATAGCCATTCAGCGGGGAAACGCAGCCAGCGTTCTTGGCACGATACCGCGGGGAGTAGGACTATATGATATTTAAGTTTCTAGTTTTAGTTTTTTTTTTTAATTATTATAATAAGGCATCATGTAATGATTGAAACGGTAATGGAATTGTAAGGATAAAGCCTTAGGAGTCCGTTCTCGACTTGCGCGTATACTCGGACACGCAGATTTCCTCTCATTGCTTCTATCACAATTTTATATATTTAAATTTAGGTGCCTATTACGTAATATATTTATAAGTCTGCATAATATGGACCACTCACTTATTCATTTCTGCTGTTAAGCACGATTCAATAATTACTATTATTTTTTGGTTTTAAGGGAACAGATAGCCTTGTTCTAGTCCATCATTTGTTTATAAATGATTGCAGATCATCATTACAGCTAATCATAAATCGTTGTTGAAAACAGGATATTGCCACAAAGTACAGTCCAGAGCCTCCTTCATCCACCAACTCGTCGTCTTCAACTAGTAGGCGGTCGTCCAACGCTATGGTGTGAAGTTTTATTACATTTTATTTTTACATGATTATTCTGTTAACTGTACCTGTGTTAGTTAAATGAAAAAAATGGTAAGTAGCACCAAAGCGCTCTACCTGTAGACTAGTTCAAGAATGTAACATTTGTTTTAATGTCGATGACAAATTCATTCTGAAATTGAAATTTACCTTCTGTCTTTGACACTTTAACTTAGTTCAAAATTGCGTAAAACTTTATGAACGTTGCGATATTTTGTTATATTGCAATTTTATATTTTAGAAGCTCTTTATTTACACTTAACTTTTCTAATATAACGTTTTAATAAATTGCGAAATATTTCATTTTGTTTAAGAAACATGGAAACATCATTTTAATAAAAACGATATTAATTTCAGTCTCCCCCTCGGGATATAAGGCTATTCTGGAGAATTAATTACGTTGTTATTGTTTTTCAAAAGGTTTTCTTTACTCATAAATAACAACTTATACTTTTATGTAATTAAAATTATATTATAAGGAAAAAAAATAAACTTTACTAAGATAATTACACAGTCCCAACTAATTTATTCTTCAACATCAAATTTATAAAAAATACACAAGTATATTTTTAATGAAACCAAAGTCGTTTAATATAATGAGCGCTCGATTAAACTCCCTAATTTGTGCGGATCCTCGAACTTTTTGCAAAGCAAACTCAGCATCTTTAATGTTTTTTTTTACAAACTTCTTTAGTTTTATAACACTGGTATCTAATGGGGCTATATTATAGGACTTACTTTAGAGGTAACTTTATATAATGTGTACAATTATATATCGATATAATATGTAATAAGTAAATATTAATTAAAAGTATTTTCAACATAAGTATATTATAACCATTATTGAAAGTCATCCGCTGCTCGGACAATAGCTCTGACCTGGTTATTCCTAGCAAGAAACCGAGCGGGATTATTAATAAAAGTAGCACTTAATAATGTAGTACGTCATACAAATTATTACAATGGGAAATCGTTTTATAAATAAATTTACCTTATTTCCACGGATTATTATCATCTCTGTATTCGGTTATATTATTATACTCCCTTTATTAATAAACATTCTGTGATTGAAAGGTAGGCACAGCTTTAACGAGTGGTAAAATAAAAAAAATTGTACAATCGACTTCAATATAAATTATTAAAGATAACTCAAATACTACTGGTCAGATTGATCAAATTTATATGGAATCATTGAAATCCGTTCAGCGAGAAAACAGTTATGAGGTAAGTAGGTAACAAGGAGGAACACCTCTGTTCCTTTGAATGAGTTTTTCTGGAAATAGCCATACATTGGAATTATACGATCATAGACGGTTGTATTGATGATTATAATGATTATAATTCTGTAAATACATACTTGTTACGCCCGCGTTAAACATACAACCTGACACTGGCCTGCAAATTGCAAAAAACGTAAGAAAATTTTGCTTCCACCTTAAACTAGAATCTTTTTCACGAACGAAGTCCCGCGGAAATATGCAAACCAAAACGACTTTTATGTAAATTCCATACTTTACAAGATTGGAATACTTTAGAAGTATTGACTTTGACAGATAAAAGTCGAATTTTGATGATTAATTGTGGCTACAAGGCTAAGGGACTTCTTTACCATATACATAAACGGACCCTTCTTAAACCATAGTTTAAATCTGAAACTATCAATTAAATTAAAGTGGTTTTGTAATAAGACGTACTATGGATATTTTATAAGTAGTTTTTTGTAAAAGCGTATACGTTATCTTATACATTATTGATGCTGTGGAGTGTAGAAATTGGTATTACAAGAGTGACTACTCATAATGTTTACACTTGGTATCGTACTTTTTTTTAAATAACATAATTTCGGCTTGACGACCGCAGTGTTTTTATAACATATGAGTTGTTGTCAGGAAAATTCTGCAGACAATTTCACTCTGTCGCCTCTTACGACACCCACGGGATGGTATGAGGCAGTGGAGTAGTAAAGAGACTCTGTTCTTTTGCGCTTATTATATAAGTGTGTGTGCAATAAATGTCAATAAAATAAATACGATGCGTTTCTGTGCGCTGCCAAAACTCGGCACTTTACATAAGGTTATCTAATAATCATTAAATTATAGTTTAAAGAACTAAAGAAACACGCTACAGATAAAATTATTTTGTTTTGTCCAGGTGTTCCTGATCACGACACTAGGATAAAGTCATAAATTATTGTGTTGTCATCGATCTTTGATACGAGTGCAAATTTTCAAGCCGATCGACCGCCTAAAAGTTGATGAAAATTACATTCAAAGATTCCGGTACATTAATGGACACATATGCATGTGATACCTACATAGATATATAGATACACGCGAAGCTAATAAAAACCTGTTGAAAATAACTCCAATTATTTGATTTTTATTACGTGGTAGAGCCAAGCTGCAGCTATATTTATAGTATAGTTATTGGACGAATGGATCAGCTCGACCTGACCACGCTCTCACAGAATACCAGAGTAAAATAGCAGCTTAATGCTGCTGTGTTTCGTATGGCGAGTGCAGAGAACCGGCGACCCTTTTTACTGGAAAAGAGGCATTCCATCTTAGTCCCCAAGGCTGACCACGCATCTGCATTTTGATTCGCAAACGAAGATAGATATAGATGTATATGGACCTCGGCAACCGCTTTCCATCAGGTGGATGTGTACTCGTTTGTCACCTTATTTTGATAAAAAAAATTAAAGGATTTTTATGACTAAAGCCTTAACACAACCATAAGGCAAAAATACTCTAATATTACTGCCAACGTTACCTATGTAAATTAATAGCCTTCATTATTAACTAGGGAGCGCAGGTCTAAACGAGATTTTAAGAACTCTCCGTATAATTACTTCGCAAGGAAGCGATTAGCATTACTCCGAGACAAAAGGCAATCCAAAACCGAGGCCACTAAAAAAAATTTGTACCTGACTTTGTCCTAATGGAGGTCGGTCTTGTGTGAACGACCATTTTTAACAAGAGTTACCTTACAAGATAATTATTTAAAACATCTGGAGGTAGCTAAGAGATCACTAAATATTGTTTTTATCGTTCAAATAATTTTATAACTGCTTTTTTTGACAGATTAAGATATTTTTTTTGTTTTTGTCAATACATAGAATAATATAAAGGATCTGTGGAAGTTCAGTGGATAAGCGCTAAGCTTAATTTTTTGTAATACCCGAGAAAACTAAGTTCGGTCCCACCAATATCCATGAAATTTTTAATTGCAATTTCAAGTGCTGGTTTATCACGTGCTTAGCAGTGTACGTCTGATTACAAATATGATGTGAGTTCAATCAACATGCATTGTTCAGCGTGGCAGACACTTTACTGCTCTAAAAACCCCTCGCTAAAACAGCACTGAGATATAAGATACTCATATGAAAGCCGTTACCGTACATTACCTGATATATAATCTATAGAATAATATACATATTGCTTTAAATTGGCTTTCAACCCATTCATTTTATTATTATTATTGATTTCAAGTTAAAAACGTTACCTTCACACTAGGATTTTCTCCTGTATTGTCTCTGTAAACTGCCCTCGTTTACAAACACCAACTTCTTAAGGACAAACATCCAGATATGGAACAATTACTAATAGCCCATACAAATACTTGTTCCATGCAGGATTAGCACTGCAACTCATTGTAAGAAGCTCTATAAAGTTAGCAGTGAAACGTCAGCAGAAAAATTAAAAATTGTATCTAGGAATTTGTAGCTAATTTGTAGCTAATTTGTTGCTAATTAGTTACCAAAATCGCGATTTTGTTGCTCCAACCGGTTTTGAGAAAATCGATTTACTGCTATCTTTACATTAAGATAGCAGCAAAAACTTTCAATCAACACTGCCGTAGCGGACAAAACGGGATAATTTATTGCTAATTAGTTGCTGAAATGTAATGCAAAATTTAAACAAACAAAAATTAAAAAAAAAATCAAAAATTAAAAAAAAACAGAAATTAATAAAAATCAAGTTATGTTTTAATACTGATTCTGTTTGATTGATTTAATTTTGTTGCTGGCTCTTTATGAGTTGCTGCTTTCGTTACTGACCAGTTATAAAAATCTGCTTACTTTTTTTCTTAAAATGTTCACGTAAGTATAGCATATACACAAAAAATTACTAACTAATAACTTGGAGCAGTTCATAGATCGATTTAATTTGTTTATAGCTCTTTATGACTTGCTGATTCCATAACTGAATAGCAACAATATAACTCTTGTTCTGTTTTTTAGTCTTCCGTATAGGCAGCATGTACACATTTATTATAGTAACTTATATATAACAGTTTATCGACCGATTTTATGTTGTTATAGGCTGTTTGGGAGTTATTGATCTATTTATTAATCAGCAGTAAAATTTTTATTAATTTGGAACTTCAGAATCAGTATTGAAACATAACTTAATTTTTATAATTATTTTTGTATTTTTGATTTTTTTTAATTTTTGTTTTTTTTTAGGTTTTGATTTTTTTTACATTTTTTTGCATTATATTTCAGCAACTAATTAGCAACAAATTATCCCGTTTATCCGCTACGACGTGGTTGATTGAAAGTTTTTAGTGCTATATTAATGTAAAGAGAGCTGTAAATCGATTTTCTTAAAACCGGTTCATCATCATCATCATTACAGCCTTTCACAAGTCCACTGCTGAACAAAGGCCTCCCCCAAGGAATGCCACAAAGCACGGTCCCGAGCCACCTGCATCCATCGACTTCCTGCATGTCTTACCAGGTCGTCACTCCATCTCGTGGGGGGTCGCCCTACACTTCGCCTACCGGTACGAGGCTGCCACTCGAGAACCTTTCTTCCCCATAGGTTGTCGGTTCTTCGAGATATATGGCCGGCCCACTGCCACTTCAGCTTACTAATCCGTTGGGCTATGTCGGTTACTCTAGTTCTACTGCCTTGAGCTTCCTCATACGGCCAGCTGTGAAGGACCACGTCTCAGATCCGTAAGTCATCACTAACAACACGCACTGGTTGTACAATTTCGTTTTAAGGTTTTGAGGTATGTCTGACGAGAAGATGTGTCGTAGCTTTCCGAACGCTGCCCAGCCGAGTTGAATCCGTCGATTGACCTCTCGGTCGGTGTTGGACTTACCTAGTCGGACTATTTGTCCCAGGTAAACATACTCGTCAACAACGTGCGTGAAACGCATGACTTCCTCAACACTGCCGCCGTGAAGTCATTATATAATGCTTTAGTAAGAAGCAATCCAGAAACCAGTGCTATCATCTGGAGTCCTTATGAAACCAAGTATAACCTCATGCTGGAGAAAATACAGAATAAGTTTACGCGGTACCTCTATTTAAAGCAATACGGGGTGTATCCTTTTTATCCTCTTATGTATTCAACCCTTTTTGTAATAGGAATGGTTGGATATTATAAGTTGGAGGTTAGACGGAACTTTACGCTACTTAAGTACATATACTTGATATTACGTGGTAGATTAAACAATCCGGAAATTCTGGAATCACTGCGGTTCCTCGTGCCTAATTCTAAGCTGCGACGGGGGCTAAGGGGCGGGTTGCTGGACGTACCAGTTGCTCGTACAAATATCTTAAAGTACGCACCGGTTGTTCGTGCAGCTAGAATGCTTAACATCGTAGCACAACGATTAGACATATTTAATTGTACATTGGCGGAATTCGAGAGGGTGACATTAAACTATTTGTCTTTTTTAAATTAGTGGCCACATTGTTGCATTAGGCTCCACGCCTGTAAAAACAATTGTGAGTTAGTAAATAAATAAATAAATAATAAATAAAACTTCGAGCTTAGTGCTCCCAACAACTACCGGCATAGGTGTGACATGGACATTAAACATAATCTTTGTTTTGTCCATGTTCATATTAAGACCTATCCGTTGGAAGACACTATTGAGGTCATTGAGCATAGTACTTAGGTCCTCCAGCGATTCTGCCATAAGGACTATATCGTCGCCAAATCGAATGTGAGTGATGAACTCGCCATTGATGTTGATACCGTATCCTTTCCAGCCCAGAAGCTTGAAAACGTCTTCCAATGCAGCGGTGAAGAGTTTCGGGGATATGACGTCACCCTGTCTTACACCTCTCTGCAGTTGGATAGGTTTCTTGCTCTGGTTCTGTACTCGGATAGCCATCGTAGCTTTACTGTACAAACACTTCAGCACTTCGATATACCGATAGTCAACTGGGCACCGCTGAAGGGACTGCAGCACCGCCCAAATTTCGACGGAATCAAAGGCTTTCTCATAGTCCACATACGCCAGACATAGTAACAAATTGTACTCTTCGGACTTCTGTATAATTTGCCGAAGGGTATATATGTGGTCTATGGTGCTAAAGCCCTTTCGGAAACCAGCTAGTTCGGGAGGCTTGAAGTCGTCAAGTCTGCGCGCGAGACGATTCGTCATGACTCTCGAAAGAGCACGTAGACGCAGGTTAGAAGGGAAATCGGTCTGTAGTTCTTCAAGAGAGCGTTGTCACCTTTCTTGAAGAACAAGACCACAGCACTTCTGCTCCACGCCTCCGTTGTAATGCCACCATGGAGGACGGAATTAAAGAGCTTCTGAAGGACTTCAAGTACCGGTCTTCCACCCGCTTTCAGAAGCTCCGCTGTAATTCCATCCTCGCCTGGGGCCTTACCGTTTTTAGGGTGCTGGAGAGCCATTCTAATCTCGCTCAGAATGACGTCCGGGATATCTTCGGAATAGTGTCGGATGAGACTCGCTCTTGGATCGTTACTCAAACTTGCGTGTGGCTCCAACGATGACGTGTACAGCTGCCCATAGAACCTCTCAATCTCACTCAAAATCTCAGGTGTCCCGGAAACGATGCTGCCACACTCTGTCTTCAGCTTTGACAGTTGGCTCTTTCTGGCAGACAGATCTCTGGCAAAGACTTTGGAGCCTTGGTTCCGCTCGATCGCTTCTGCAATACGAGCTGTATTGAAGTTGCGTAAGTCCCACCGCATGCATTTGGAGATCTGTCTGTTCAGTTGCCTGTATGCTGTCAAGTCTGTTGAAAAATGTAGCTTCATCTCCCGTCTAACAGCCATGAGATTAAGAGTGTGATTATAGAGTTTTTGTGTTCTTCTGCGGCGGGTCTTGCAGAACTTAGCTCCGACCGCATGGACAGTTTCCACGAGCTTGTCATTCATATCGTCCACTTCATTGCAGTCTTCTAGGCACTGAAAACGGTTTTGTAACTCGAGCTGAAAGGTTTCGGGACTTTGGAACAGACCACGAGCGGGACGAAGCGTTGACTTCATTAGACGAGACCTCTCCAACTTAACGTTTAGGTTCAGTGTGCCTCTAACCATTCGGTGATCGCTACCAGTTTTCACCCTCGCGATCACGGAGACATCACTAAACAGTTGTCGTCTGGTCGTCATAATGAAGTCAATCTAATTTTTTGTCGAACCGTCGGGGCTCGACCAAGTCCACTTCCTGTGGGGCAGCTTCTGGAAGAAACAGTTCATCATAAAGAGTCCCTCTTTCTCCATGAAGTCGGCCAGCTGCTGTCCTCTTGGGTTCCGTTGCCCTATTCCCAATTTCCCTACTTTCAGCTCACCGTTCTCTCTTTTGCCTAGTTTTGCATTGAAGTCTCCCATTAACACCGTATATTGGGTTTGGAGGAATGCATGGCTCTAAAGATATCCTCATACATTTCCTCCACCTCCTCATCGGGGTGTGCCGAGGTTGGTGCGTCAATCTGTATGACCTTCAGCGAATACCATTTGGTAATTCTGAGTATAAGGTACGCAACTTTCGTCGACACACTCCCGATCTTTACAAAGTTGTTAACGAGAGACTTGTGGACGATAAATCCGACACCTCCTTGGGACAGATGGTCGCACTCCCGTTGATAGAGCAAGTTGCCGGATTCGAGGATTATCGTGTCCTCCCCCTCTCTTCGGACTTCGGATAATCCTATAATATGCCAGCGCAACTTGTCTATCTCTTCTTCCAGCTCCAGGATCTTCTCGTCAGTCCTCAGGGTGCGTGCGTTGTACGTTGCCAGGTCGAGTCGTCTAAGGTGGCAACCGAACCTCCACCGGAGATTCTTAGCACCCCCTGCCCCGCCGTTACCATGGTCGCCACCGTAGCCAGGAATAGCGGGGCCGCCGGGGACTGGGGGCCGTCTGTTTGTTGCTTTAGTCATTGGGGGGTATTTGCCATAGTTGCCACGCTTGGCGAGCGGGTTGGCAACCGCAGTTTTTTATTGAAATTTTGGCTATTATCAGGAAGATGCTGCTGCCCATCTCCTGCCCGTTTCCCTTTGTTGCCTTTTACGACACCCACGGGAGGATATGGGGTAGTGGATATTCTTTACCGCCACTACACGGCAACCGGTTGGTGCAACAAAATCGCGATTTTCGTAACTAATTAGCAACAAATTAGCTACAAATTCCTAGATACAATTTTTATGTTCCTGCTAACTTTTCACTGCTAACTTTATAGAGCTCATCGCAAGGCCGCTCGCCACAGAACCGTCAATTTTTGCAAAGAAGTTCCTTATTGGACGTTACGAATTTGGCGGATGGGAGCTACGCGAGAAAGTGTAAATTTTTTCCGTCACGACCCCTTCTGACATAGTGTAGGCGTAGACGGCTTTAGCGGCTATAAGGAAGCGAGATGCAATAATATCCATCTCCATCGCACTTTTTCTTAAAAGAAATATTATTGTATTTTAAATAACGCTTCATTTTAATAGCCGCCAGTTATTAATTTATTTGTATTTGTTAATCAATAAAATAATACGTTTATCAATAATAATATTCTATGAAAGTAACTTTGTTCTAACCGAGTGTTCTACGACACTGACGTATGTTTTTTTTTAATAATATCTAAGTACAATCGTAATTCTTGGTAGCTTAAACATATAATTTTAATTGTATTATTCCTAAAACATGACAGGTTAAGGACATTAGTAAGTTTTGGTTAATTGACGATATCCCTTCATTATGCTAAATGGCCGGCCCCTTGTCACTTCAGGAAATCAAAGGATGCAGGTCGTTTAGAACCGTCATTTGTGGAATTACTTAGGGGGAACGTTTATGTTTAGCATCATTGGGTTAGTGAAGAGCTGTAATGATAAATCATGATAAATTAACGATATCGTAAATAAAGTTTAATTTTTTCTAATCGACGGATTACTGTTTCGATTTAAACATGAGTTCTTTGTTATATAAGACGCGTGTAATTGGGCTAGACATGTAGAAGAGAAGTATGAACATGTCTGTCAACATACTCTCCACCAAATTCATTCGATATGACGTCTATGTGATAAAATTCGTAGAAGCGATTAAAGGGCAAAAAAAGCCAACTATCAATAATATTCTCTTGTACATAATAAATCGGTGCATTACTCTGTACGTGTTTTAAATAACCATGTATTTAATACCTAACATATACCATATACAAATTTAAGTACACTTTAGTGACTTTATTTCTTTTGTTACAATCAAAAATCTTGACGCACAAAATTGCATTAATAGTTTAATTTTGGTCTAATTCGATACTCTAGTCCGATGTTCAAAATGGCCATCCCCATTGCGCATGTGGTACTTCGACCGTCGCATCCGGAGGATGCTTCCATTATTTATTTTATTTACAGCACACACTTTTGTATTTAGCGCAAGGGAACAAAGTTTCTTTCAGATATTTTACTTTCTGTTGGTACCTATAGATCAATGTGATGGTTAAACATTTCTATCTATATTTGATTATTGAAACGGAAAAATGTAACTATAGATACCAATGGTAGCCATTTTAACTTCCAGTAAGAGATAGATAAGTTATTGAGACCGGCCGTAAGACTACAGCTTAACAAAATTTCTCGCGTGATGATATTTCCTTAATCTCTATCGTAAACTTCAAAGACTGCTTTTGACGCCCTAATTATTTTTCGGTAATCTGCTGATCTATATGACATATAAAACTTTTAATTATTTGGAGTTAGCTTTTTATTAGAAGTCTCTTATGTTTCGTGGAGACCTTTTAAATTCATAGTGGTGTATGAATAAACACTCGGACATGGTAGAGCCACGCTGCAGCTATATTAGAGTTATACCGTGAATGGGTCGACTCGACCGGGGAAGGACCACGCTCTCAAATAATAACAGCGTAAAAAATAAAGAACTGGCGAACCTTTTTACTAGGAACTAGGTATTCCATATTAGTCCTCAGGCTTGACGTGGCATCAGCATATTGATTCTTAATCGAGGATTGATGTAGATTTTCATGGGCCACAGCATTCACTTACAATCAGGTGGACTGTGTACTCCTTTGTCACAATATTCTCTAAAAAACCACTCAGCCCAGAAAAAAAATTGACTAGACATACATGTACTTGTTTTTTTACTCATAAGCCAGTACTTGACTACAACCCCACCTGGTAGTAAGTGGATAAAGTTTTAAATAGTAAAGGGCTCTAATTTAGCTTAACAAAATCCTATTCAGTCTTGCTTTTAAAACGTCCATATTCTAATCGAAAGGACAAAAAGTCGTAGGCAGATCATTCCACTCCTTTGCTGTATGCATTACTTACGATGAAAGAAACTATTTTGTCAGAATGCGAGGAATATCAACAACATCAAGGGGTAAAGAAAGACTCGCCGGCCGCCTGATTGCCCGATGATAGGAAGATGAGGGAGGAATTAAGGCATACTATTTAACATATTATGTTACTTGCGAGAATCGGACTTGCGACTTTCAGTGTCGCTGCCAAGTACTTGGCCACTACGCTATCGAGCCGACAAAGAAGTAAATCGTGAATCAAGAAAAGTTTAGATCGTATTCAAAAATTATCTAATATATAAAATATATATCTAATCTATAAGATTTTTCGATTCGATATATATATATACTAAACCAATTACCCATTTGTGAAAACTTTAAGGTTTACTTTGTGACTTACATATTGATACATATGTAAGTCACAAAGTACAGTGTTAATGAGGACTATTTATCTTCCGCTCACCAATGTCGCTAGTTGCATGCACGTACGTTGTATCTATGTCAATTCTTTAAAAACCGCGTGGCATTATGATCAAGGAACGTCACGGACACTAACCTCTATATATACACGGACCACGCAGGCTCTGGGTTGTCAGAATCAAAGTCAATCATTTGCGAAAAACACGAATTATTTTTTTTGAAGTGAAACTTCTTTATCGACGTAATGGAGGAATTTAGTACGGTATTAAAAAAACAAAAACTTCACGTTTTCTTGTAACGTTTCACCACCAGGGCTGCATGAGTATTTTTTATATTATTAAGTGGCGAAGCTTGCGAAGTCACTTATTGATTTCACGATGTCTGTCCGTCTGTCCGTCTGTCCGTCCGTCCGTCCGTCTGTCCCATGATTATCTCATTATCTCGACAACGGTTTCGAATTTTCAAATTCTGTATTCAGCAATCGATTACTGATCACCCAGGCATCTGAACCTCCTATTTTGAATTTTTTTTTCCGTTAGAAACCGCTACAAAGCTGATTGCTTCGCCACTTTGCTATGCTGTTAGCTTGCTAGATTTATTTAATCTACGTTGGTACACAATTACACGCACATTTTTTTAACTATTTATCTTGTTTCTGACATTGTATTCTAGCCTAACTCGTATCTTATCGCATATAATCAATAATAAGTCATTGCCATAAGTTCTTACGGTGGTAGAGCCACGCAGCAGTTTTTGCGAGCCGGGTTGGTACTACGACCAGAATACCGGCGTGAAGTAGAAGCTCTGTTTATGTGTTTCGTCTGGTGAGTGCAGGTGGCCGGAGGCCCAATCCCCCCCCCCCCATCAACATGGTAGCGGAATTACAAGAAAGACTACCCCAGGAAAGTACCAGTAGCCCTGGAGAATCCCTCGCTGAGCATCCACGACCATGTTATTCTAATCATAAGCGTGGGTGCTCAGGCTGCCCCGCGTATTCTGGGGCGGGGGCAAAATTCCGCTCAAAAACATACCTGCTCGGGGCAAACTGAGCAACAATACCAAGGCGACCCCTGCCACGCTATCCGTGAATTTGTGCAACATCAGGGGACTTCACTCTAACCTGAACGCCGTCCACTACCATCTCGAGACGGCGAAGCCGGCGTTGCTCTTTCTGACCGAGACGCAGGTTTCCTCACCGGCTGATATTTCGTATCTCTCCTACCCGGGGTACAAATTGGAGCACTCCTTTGTGCTTCGGGCTGGAGTTTGCGTGTATGTCAGAGAGGACATCTGTTCTCGACGCCTCGGCAGTCTTGAAGGTTCGGACCTGTCCATCCTTTGGCTACGCGTAGAGAGCTACGACCATCCGCGCGTCTACGGGTGCCTCTATAGGTCCCATAGCGGTAATGCCGAAACAGACCGACTCATCGACCACGTCCAAATGGCTACAGATTCCTTGCTACAACAGGTCCCATCCGCAGAGATCGTGATCCTTGGCGATTATAACGCCCACCATGCCGAATGGCTCGGTTCACGTTTAACCGATCATGCGGGGAGATCTGTTTATGACTTTTCCTTGGCATATGGTCTGACACAACTGGTTACTTTGCCTACGCGGATTCCAGATGTGGAGGATCATACATCTTCCCTGTTGGACCTTCTGTTGACCTCTCATCCGGTCGAATATCAGGTTTCCGTCGATACCCCTCTTGACTCTTCGGACCATTGTCTGATCCGGAGTTTGGTGCTACTCACTCTCCTGAGTTGAAGAATAGAAGTTGAAAGAAATTGAAGTTAGAGAATGAAACTATTTATTCCATCATCTGTGATACCCATCGGAGGCAGATCTCAGCCTTGGTTTGGTCGTTCCTGTAAGACTGCATTACGCAGTAAGCAGGAGTGTTATCAAGCCTGGGCTGCGGCTTCGGCGACTCGGGATGTAATCAGCACACTTAAAAAGAAGTATAACTTCGCCTCCAGGTCCTTCAAAAGGGTTATTACCAAGGCAAAGTCAGAGCACATAGGCAGAATTGGCGAGAAACTAGTTCGCCTTCCTTCGGTAACCCGCGCATTCTGGTCTCTCGCCAAGGCTGTCCAAGGGAATTTCTGTAAGCCATCACTAACATCTCTGAACAGGGAGGATGGCTCACTGGCCCAAGCCGCAAAAGACAAAGCCGACTTTTTAGGCGCCCCTTTTGCGTCCAACTCGATTCTTGATGACGGGGGGAAAATACCGCCGACCATGCCTCGGTGTGAGTGCTCCATGCCGGATGTGCTGTTCTCACAGCGCTTGGTTCGCAAAGCACTCCTCTCCCTGGACATCCAAAAGCCGAGTGGGCCTGACGGAATCCCCCCACTTGTACTGAGGACGTGTGCTCCGAAGTTGGCACCGGTCCTAACGCGTCTTTTCCGGTACTCATACTCCAAAGGCGTAGTCCCGAATTCATGGAAGACGGCTTTTGTCCACCCGATCGCCAAAAAAGGCGACCGCTGAGACTCGTCCAACTATAGGCCTATCGCGATCACCTCTTTGTTCTCCAAAATAATGGAATCCATTATTAACTACCAGCTCATGCGGTACTTTGAGGATCACCAGCTGATTAGTGACCACCAATACGGTTTTCGTCGGGGTCGATCAGCTGGTGATTTTCTGGTCTACCTGACCCATAGATGGGCGGATGCAGTAGAGTCCAAGGGGGAGGCGTTGGCCGTTAGTTTAAACATTGCGAAGGCCTTCGATCGGGTTTGGCACAAAGCGCTTCTTTCGAAGCTCCCTTCCTATAGGCTTCCCGAGAAATTGTGCAATTGGATCACCAGCTTCCTTGCAGATCGGAGCATCAAGGTCGTTTTAGACGGTGCATGCTCCGACTACAAGCATATTAACGCTGGTGTTCCACAAGGCTGTGTGCTATCACCAACGCTGTTTCTTCTGCATATCAATGATATGTTGCTAACTGGTAACATTCATTGCTATGCGGACGACAGCACTGGTGATGCTCTATACACCGGCCGTGCCAATATTTGCCATCAGGTGAGCCGCATGCTCGTTTGCCCCACCTCCTATATAAAAAAAAGTTATTTTAACTTAATGTGGCAAATGAGCACACGGTCCAGCTAATTCTAAATGAATTTTTTCTTAATTTAAAAAAAAAAGAAAACAAAATTGTAAATGAATGCAGTGACTAGACACTTACATACATCTATCATCAATTAAGAATCAAAATACAGATGCGTTGCCACCAGTATGCAATAAGT
Organism: Parnassius glacialis; assembly: GCA_033319125.1. Taxonomy (NCBI): domain Eukaryota; kingdom Metazoa; phylum Arthropoda; class Insecta; order Lepidoptera; family Papilionidae; genus Parnassius; species Parnassius glacialis. The sequence continues at coordinate 29,043,125 of JAVANC010000028.1, read as the reverse complement.
TTCAATGCGTCAATCGTCACTCATCACAAGAGAACCCCACCAATTCAAAAGAAGTCTTCTAGACTTCTAGAGATTATTTGATTATGATTTCTTTAAGAAATTAAATAACTTTTTACTTTTCTACATAAAAAAAAACATAAACACTCACTCCTGTCACCCAGAGGGGTAGGCAGGGATTATGGACTTCCATTCGACACGATCCTGACACACCTCTCTCGCTTCCTCCACATCCATATACCTACGCATACACACTCGTCGGTTAAAGGTAGTCTTGACTTGGCCCATTTTCAATATATCGCCAATTTGGTCGATAAAGTTTCGCCTAGGGCGTCCCTTCCCGACTCTGCCGTTCTCCTTTGCAACATAAATTTGCTTTGTCACTCTTTCCTCATTCATTCTTTCTATATTACTAAACCACCGAAGTATTCCCTTCTTAATCCTGGTCACAACATCTTGCAAACTACACTATTCTCTTATTACACAATTTCTCACTCTGTCATTCAGATTTATCCCTAATATACCTAAGATGTTTTTAAAGTATAGATACGTCATACTCGCTCTAAAATAGCAATACGAAAGTCAGGTAATTACCCGACTCGCATTCAGTCGGGCACGCTCTCGCGTCGTGGCTATACCTTCGCTACAGCGCATAAATCTTCTAGTTATTCGTGATAAAAATGCCTTCCTGTGTTTTAGGTGGTGCACAAATTACACGGCAACTGTTAGAGACAAGAAAAACGTCTCATTAATATTTTGAACATAGATGTTTTGTTCATAATTGGTTTTATTATTTCAACACTAACCGCTTGTGTAAACTTTGACGCTAGCTAGTTTGTTCATTTCCATATCGGTATGTCACGCGCTCGCGCCAATGAGCGCTCAGCAGCAATCAATACGCAACTAATTATGTATATTCATCTTTTTCTAACGATAGGTATGCCGTATCATTTGTCTCTTTTTGTTAGCGCAACGTGTCATAATAAATAACTGTACGTGGATATAGTACTACCTGCGCCACTTTAAAATACAATAATGTTAGTGTGTAACCTGTCTATCTTTTTTAATACGTCTAATATACTCCTTAATGATCGCCTTTTTACAGCATTTATTTCTACTCTCGTGCTTCTTTTGCCAAATCCAACTTTAACTACCATACATTAAAGTAGGGACTAACACAGCATTGTGAATTTCCATACGAGCCTTTTTGGACACATTCTGACTTCTTAAACGAAACAAGTTGTCACTTGTAAAGTGGAATTATTACTAGTAAAAAAGGGTTCTAATCACACGTGACTAATCACAGCAGCAGTATGCTGTTATTTTATGCTGGTGGGTATTTTGTGGGCACACGGTACTTCCCCGGATGAGTCGACCCATTAGTACTTCAGTAATAATAAAACTGTGTCAATAGTCTTAAAAAACTTTTAATTTAAAAATTGTTGCCACAATGAAAACCGATCAAAAGGACGTCCTTATTTAGAAATAATGTAGGTAGTAAAATAATGTATTAGCAAAATTAAAGTGGTTAATGAAATATAAGTACACATTTTTGGTAGGTGTCGTAACGTTTATTTGCATTTTATGAGACGTTTGCTTTGCTTTTGTAATAAAATACTATTTCTGCGAAAACCATGTTTATCTCTAAAGGATTCGAAATTTACGAGAGTTTAATTATTTAACAATTGTACGTTACATTAGGCTCCATGCTCCATTGTTCGCTGGTTTCACGCGGTAACGTGGAATGATTTTTGGCGCGCATCCAGATGATAAAATTTTTTGTGAATTCATTATACTGTTTTTGCATATTAAAAAAAACGCTACTGGTAAATATTATTAAAATAAACTAAATTGAAGTGACTGTACGATATTACCGATATATTTCATTTCGTTAATGTGTTTTAATTTATATATTCGTATGTTATTAAAATTAATGTGATTACTGTTTGTTTCGATTTGATTTAACCAAAAGGCTACAAGGGATACATATTTATATCATTATTATTATAACCTCACTGCTACAAAGGCCGAAACTGTAACAGGAGATGGGCGGTAGCTTCTTCCGAGCGTCCAACCTGCAAAGGTTGCTTTAGGCATATTTGCCTCCTATGTGGCAATCTATGGGAAGGCCTATATTCGAGGTGGACTTCGATGAGCTGTAATGATGAATGATGATGATGATGAATCAACTACTGAACTTCCCACGAATGCGCGAAATGAAGTATGTTTTGATTTACATGCTGAGCGCAATACTCATCTCCATCTCTACCAGCTGGTCCCCATGGGGACCATTTTGGTCCCCACCATAGAGTGTGAGATTGCGATTGGGATTGGTTTTCTATCAAATGTTGACCGCCAGTTAAGATAATAATACAGTGGAGAATGGCATTTGAAAAAAAATATTTTAAATGTGGTATAGTCACGCTGTAGCTATGTTATAGTGGCAACGCGAATAGATGAGCTCAACCGGGGAAGGATCAAGCTTTGTCAGAATTTTAGCGTAAAATAGCAGCTTAATGCTTTTGTATTTCGTATGGCGAGTGTCGATAACCGGGGACTGGTAACGAGGCTTTTCATATTAGGCCCAATGAAAGATTTAGGTCTATGGGCCATATCTTTCCATTACGAGGACTCGATTGTCAGCCTTATTGTATAAAAATTCATTTGCAATCCATTTTTATTCATGTTGTACCGATCTATCATCAATATCATAACCAATAACTAACATGTATCTTTCCTTGATCTTTGCCTGCTATGAACTCCCCGTTCGGCAGACGCGTATGTAATAGCCCTTTCGAGATAGGCATTTACAAAATGTTTCTAGATATTCCATATTACTCATCTTCCCTACGGAATGGGAAAGGACAAAACAATAGTGCGGTTATCAGTCAAATCGTTCAAGAAGTTACACGATCACTAACAGACGCGCCAATGATTATATAACATATAAATATATTATAGTATGAACTGATCTCCAATTTTATCTGAAGTAAAATGAAAGAGTTAAGATTAAAATTCCAATCAAAAATACTCTTCTAGCCCCTTTTTTAATTAATTAATAAGCCTTAATTTAATACAGAAACAGAAACTTTTTTATTCAATGTAGATTATAAATAATACTTATTGAAAGTCACTTTTTTGTATAATTACCACTGGTTTGAAAAAAACCTCTGTCCTGGGAAGAACCAGCAAGAAATCCAGCGAGACTTTTTTTTTAAATAACAGCTTACAATCATGTATGTTACACAAATTAACAACACAACAAATTAGAAATAGCTTGGGAGCGATCACCTCACTTCCAGGGGTTATTATCATCTATAAATTCTTTAATATTATAATAACCCTTTTTATACAAACTTAGTTTAATAAAGTTTTTGAACTTTGAGCAGGTCAAATTTTGTATATTTTCTGGAATTTTGTTGTAAAAGCGTATACATCGCCCCAAGAATGAATTACTGACTCGATGGAGTCGAGTAACTGGTACTACTAGCTTGTGTCTGTTCCTAGTATTTACAGAATGAATATCACTTATTTTTGTAAAACTACTTTTATTTTTGTGTGCGTACATTACATTTTCATAAATGTATTGAGAGGCCAAAGTTAATATATTCATTTCCTTAAATTTTTGTCGCAGCGACTCTTTAGGCTTTAAATCATAAATTGCTCTTATGGCCCTCTTCTGCAAAACAAATATAATTTCAGTGTCAGCTGCGTGTCCCCATAGCAAAATACCATACGACATTATGCTATGGAAATAGCTAAAGTAAACTAGTCTAGCTGTTTCAACACTAGTTAGACTTCTAATCTTTTTTTCTATCTAACGTAATATCATTTATTTTACAGTCAGCAACAGCATTATGAAATAAAATAAATAATAATATGTCTGTGGACGCAACATGTTTTATTTGTTTGTTGCAAAACAAATCGCTGTCAGGAAAAACATATAAACAAGAATTAGTGCGTGACCGTAGGGACTGCTCGTGCGCTCGCGGTAGGTCGCGCTCCGATTAAATAATATATCCGTTTCAAACAATATGTTTCCCTCTCTTTTGCACACTTTAATACATTCTGTAGTTATCTCGCTTTCGAATTCTTTTTTTTCAGCACACTGCCTTTAGTTTTTACGTTAAAACTGTTGCTTTTTATTGTCTGGTATGAAAATTATAATCTCAATTCTAAACAGGTATTCGAGATTTGGGCAGGCATTTAGGGAATGTTAAGGTGAAGTAATCTGTATTTGCAGTCGCTGAATTAATAATGATGATTCGTAACTTTAGAAATAAAAATAAACTAAAAATAAATTGTTATAAATATAGTGATTGGTATTTAAAACGAAATCCAAAAGTTTTAAGGTATATTAAAAGTACTAAAACTAACGTAAAAATTGTGTACATCGATCCAAAAGTTTTAAGGTTTATTTAAAGTTCTAAAACGAACGTAAAAGTTATGTCATATATATATTGAATTATATCAGTTATTTTGATATAGTATTAATTTTGCAAAAAGAAAACTAAATACGTTGACATAAAATGAATTGTTAATAGATTATTATTAAAAACTGGCAGTCGTTTATGCTTCTGTTTCATATGTTTTTTTTTTTTTATAGGATGAGGGTGACAAACGAGCACACAGTGCACCTGATGGTAAGTGGTTGCTGCGACCCATAGACATCTACATCTATCCTCGTTTGCGAATCAAAATGCAGATGCGTTGTCACCCGTGAGGACTAAGATGGAATGCCTCATTTCCAGTAAAAAAGGCCTCCGGCCACCTGCACTCACCAAGCGAAACGCAGAAGTAAACCTCTACTTCACGCTGGTATTCTGTGAGGTCGTGGTACCACCCCGGTTCGAGCCGGCCCATCCGTGCGACAGCAAAAGCTACCGCGTGGCTCTACCACTGTTAAAACTTACTACTACCACTGTTGAGTGTAGAGAAGCGAAGAAGCTTATTACTGATACACAGACATTAAATCTTCATATCAGAAAGACAGTTGTTTTATTTAAAAAAAAGTCTCGCTGAGTTTCTTACTGGTTTTTCCCAGAACAGAGACGTTTTTTCCGGACCAGTGGTAAAAGTAAAAAAATACTTTCATTAAGAATTCTTGTAATCTCTATTGAATAAAAATGATTGTATTCTATTCTGCATTTTACTGCCAAGTGATGGCACCTAGATGTGGGGTTGGCCACAGCATCCACTTACACTTAATGAAAGGTCGACTGTGTTTTTTGACATCCCTCTAAATACACTTAGGAGCTGAGATAGTAAGTTTAGAATATCTTTTATTAACATTCGTCAAACAATACAGCTGCTGTAAGGCTAAACAAATTCAAAGTCCTTATTAAAATAACGATAACAATATTGGCAACGTAAAAGCTATTGTTGATTTAGCCTTATCTTACATTAATAATAAAACAAAGCAATGTTTATATCTTCGCTTATCAAAACCCGTTTATAATATTCTTTACGTAGCCCTATGTAATATTGACGCTATATTTATATCTAAATGCTCACTCTTTCAGCCTACCAAAAGTCCACTGCTAAAGATAGGTCTCTCTTGGTTGTTGCTGCGCTTGACTGACGGGCTGGCAGCACCGGCACTAACCACAGTTTTATTTATTGTTATGAGGAAGACGCTGCTGCCCATCTCCTGGTTTGTTTCCCCCTCCATTTCCTCTTACGTGGGAACGATATGGAGCAGTGGATATTCTTAGATCGCCACTACACGGATGTTCTGCGTCGTACGTGCGTGCTTAATTAGAAAAAAGTCTGTAGGCGTATTACGTATATTGCAGAAGGCTAGCGATAGCGAAATTAGAACAATAATTGCTGATAAATCGTAGATTCGTATTATGTATCAGCGATAACCAAGCTAACTAGCGACATCACTGCCTTATGGTCCCTAGTTAGCTAGGGCTTGGTTATCGCTGGTCCAAAATGACGTATCTGCGATTTATCAGCAATTATTGTTCTAATTTCGCTATCGCTAGCCTTCTTCTGCAAGATACGTAATACGCCTACCGTACGGTTATCAACATTACCAGGCTATCAAAAGTTATTGATCGGTCTAAGTTTTGGTTGGCAAGCAAATTGGTAATTGCAGAAGCAAATTCCTCATCTCATAGATCATAGATGCGAACGTCCTTCTTACCGTTAGTTGCGATATTTTTCTTACGTCTTTTTTGTCAGTAATTTTAATAGATTCCTGAATAAATTAGTTTTCGAGAAATAAAATGAAATTAATTTGTGTGCAGAAATATGATAGGCGAATTTTTTTAATAAAAGGTTTTCCAAGTATTTAATATCGTTTAAATATCTATCGTGGCTTCTCACTGTGGAATTCTCGATGATTTTGCCGCATAAATCTGACTTAAATTAAGCGATGGTCTGGTTTATGTTCACTTTGAGGAAATTGGTCGATTGAGGCTTATTGGAATCAACCTGAAAAACCCTACAAGAAAAAGTTCGGTTGGGTTACATTGCACGACACACACAGAAACAGAAACATAAACAGAAACTTTTTTATTCAATATAGATTATAAATAATACTTATTGAAAGTCACTCTTTTGTATATTTACCACCGGTTCGAAAAAAACCTCTGTCCTGGGAAGAACCAGCAAGAAATCCAGCGAGACTTTTTTTTTAAATAACAGCTTACAATCATGTATGTTACACAAATTAACAACACAACAAATTAGAAATAGCTTGGGAGCGATCACCTCACTTCCAGGGGTTATTATCATCTATAAATTCTTTAATATTATAATAACCCTTTTTATACAAACTTAGTTTAATAAAGTTTTTGAACTTTGAGCAGGTCAAATTTTGTATAGTTTCTGGAATTTTATTGTAAAAGCGTATATATCGCCCCATGAATGAATTACTGACTCGATGGAGTCGAGTAACTGGTACTACTAGCTTGTGTCTGTTCCTAGTATTTACAGAATGAATATCACTTATTTTTGTAAAACTACTTTTATTTTTGTGTACGTACATTACATTTTCATAAATGTATTGAGAGGCCAAAGTTAATATATTAATTTCCTTAAATTTTTGTCGCAGTGACTCTTTAGGCTTTAAATCATTAATTGCTCTAATGGCCCTCTTCTGTAAAACAAATATAATTTCAGTGTCAGCTGCGTGTACCCATAGCAAAATACCATACGACATTATGCTATGGAAATAGCTAAAGTAAACTAGTCTAGCTGTTTCAACACTAGTTAGACTTCTAATTTTTTTACGGCATATGCTGCAGAACTAAGTCTGCTTGCTATTTTTGATATATAAGGGCGCCATTGAAGCTTTGCGTCTAGTGTGATTCCAAGAAAAATGGTGGTATCTACAAGATTCAGTTTCTCCCCATTTAAAATTACATTAGTATTTAATTGTTTGACATTTGGAGTCATGAATTTCATACATTTCGTTTTAGTGCCATTTAAATGCAAATTATTAACATTGAACCAATTTACTAATTTAGATATAGTATTATTTACTTCGTCATATTTTAGCAATTGTCGACTTAATTTGAAAATTAAAGAAGTGTCATCTGCAAATAATACTATATCATGGTTATCTCCTACTATGTAAGGTAAGTCATTAATGTATACAAAAAACAGAAAGGTGCCAAGAATTGAGCCTTGAGGCACGCCCATCTGTACCATCGACCCGGTAGAACTCATACTGTTAATGACAACTTTTTGCGTTCTCTTACTTAAATATGAAATAACTAATTTAAGAGCATCACTTCTTACACCATAATGTTGAAGTTTCCTGATTAATGTTTCATGGTGAACACAATCGAAGGCTTTGGATAGGTCACAAAATATACCCAAAGCATCCTGTGAATTCTCCCATGCATTAAATTTAATCAGCTCAACACCGGCATCAGTTGTCGAGCGACCCCTTGTGAAACCAAATTGATTTTTATGAAGTAAATTATTTATATTAAAGAAATTTAACATTTGATCAAGAATAATTTTTTCAAAAATCTTACTAAGTGTTAGTAGTACAGAAATAGGTCTTAAATTGGCGGGGTCTAATGTACTATCAGATTTAAATAAAGGTATTACTTTACTATACTTCATTAAATCAGGAAACACACCAGATTCGATACCAGTATTAAAAATAATAGCTAAATGAGGCGCGATTGTATCTATTATAGACGCAATAACTTTAACGGAAATCCCTCACAGATCCGCAGTTTATTAACATAAATAGTTTTAAAATATTTTACAATATCTTTTATAAAATATTTTAAAATATTTAACACACGCACACGCACGCACACGCACGCACACGCACGCACACGCACACACACACATTTAAATAACACTTTGCAAATGTAAAGGCGTTTACTGAACTGCATAATCTAAAAATTTTGCCCAAATTTCATCACACTAGTCAGGCGATAGTGAGCGCATTGTTGATCGAAGAGCGCAGAGGTAATGTCTTCACATCGGTGAAGCTATTCCTCATTACCGTTTCTTGAGTTTAGGTTCGGCATTACGAATAATACCGATATACATTGGTCGCCAAAGCCTCATTCTTTGATTAGCAGGGTCATATCATGAGGTAGGCATTTTGACAAAAGGTTGTTTTATCGTAATTACACCTCACAACTCAATATTTTTGGGACAGTAATTTCTAATACCGCTTTATATAAAGCTTATAAAACAAACTGTTTTAGATTTGTATTTGTAACGAAAAATAGGTACTTAATAAAGGTTTAAAATGATTCCATGACCATAAAAATAATTAGTAATAGAAATAATAGATTACTTCTATTGTATCTTAAGAGAAAATACTTATGATGTTCTGGGAAATATTTCATCTCCATTTATTTTTTCTTGCACGATGGAAGTAACTTGTGCATTGTAAAAGAAGGGCGCAAAAAGGTGGGTTATCGCAGAGGGTCCAAAACATAAGTTACTCGACCCTTCGTCTTTCAAAAGATCGATACTGAGGGTTTCATCGATGTGTTTCCAAAATGGAATACTTATAATAATTTGCTGTGAAACTGTGGGTGTAATGTAAAGCATTTAACTCAAACACTTTACTTAAGCATAAAGGCAACAGTGCCTTTATACATTGAATAAAATAAAATCCTGTTAAGAAATAAAATCTATAAAGTTATTTCCATATTTTTAAAAAGATATCACTATGGTAACGACTTCGACGTTTCAATAAACTGTACGCAAACTACATATTATGTAGTTTGCGTACAGTTTATTGAAACAGTTTATTTTTTATTTTTAAATATTATTTAATTTAATAGGAACCGAAACCCTTCTCGTCTTCTGATTCAAAAATGTTGATGCAGAGCATTTAAAGATAATTTGAGCATTAATAACTATTAGTTAAATTATCTTTGCATCTACTTAAAAGTTATTATAAGACTACCTTGGCAGGTTTTATTATCTTTAGAATAGGTCTATAGGTACCTATTCTAAAGATAATAAAACCTGCCAAGTGCGAGTCGGACTCGCGCACTGAGGGTTCCAAACAAATCCGTAGGTATATAAGTATAAAACTATTAAAAATATTTTTATTATATGATTTAACTAAAAATGTATGGTTTTAACAATTTTTCCTTTATCTGTGCTATAAAAAGTTGCTTCGTACCAAATTTCAAGACTCTGAGTTCACAGGAAGTACCCTGTAGGTTTTGATTCCCTTGCGAATGTCGAAAATTTGCGGCTGTTTATAGCTGTATCTTTTGATTGCGTTGGCTTAGAAGTTTGATTTTTTTACAGCTTCAAGGGACAGTAGATGTAAATATTTGATATGAATTTCAGCTTGATACCTCCATGTGTTCCTGAGAAAAAGGGTCTTGATTGACAGACAGACGGACAAAAAAGTGATCCTGTATGGATTCCGTTTTTTCCTTTTGAGGTACAGAACCCTAAAAAACAGCATAATTGGTTATATAACCTGTGAGATATTGTCATTTGTGTACATACAAATAAAATATATTGGTAAATCCAATTGGGCATACCTTAAAAACATTAAAAAAATTACGTATAACATGATTATACGGAATTTTTAAAGTAGTTTAAATACATTTCGACATCACTATCAGCTTTAACACGCTCGAAAACCATGAAAATGACACGCATGATGAAAAAATTTATACCTATTGCAGCCGCCATCATGGATTTACATTTCGACAACACTATCGGCTTCAACACTCTCGAAAACCATGAAAATGACACCCAAGATGAAAAAATTGGTACCTACTTCAGCCGCCATCTTGGATTTACATTCCGACAGCACTATCGGATTCAACATCCTCGAAAACCATGAAAATGACACCCAAGATGAAAAACTTGATATCTATTGCAGCCGCCACCTTGGATTTACATTTCGACAGCACTATCGGCATCAGGACCCCCAAAAACCATGAAAATGACACCAATGATAAAAAAATTATGTCTATTGCAGCCGCCATCTTGGATTTACATTTCGATAGCACTATCGGCTTCAACACCCTCGAAAACCATGAAAATGACACCCATGATGAAAAAATTGGTACCTAATTCAGCCGCCATCTTGGATTTACATTTCGATAGCACTATCGGCTTCAACACCCTCGAAAACCATGAAAATGACACCCATGATGAAAAAATTGGTACCTACTTCAGCCGCCATCTTGGATTTACATTTCGACAACACTATCGGCTTCAACACCATGGAAACCCATGAAAATGACACACATGATGAAAAAATTGATATCCATTACAGCCGCCACCTTGGATTTACATTTCGACAACCCTATCGGCTTCAACTCTCTCGAAAAGCATGAAAATGACACCCATGATGAAAAATTGAGACCTATTGCAGCCGCCATCTTGGATTTACATTTCGACAGCACTATCGGCTTCAGCACCCTCGAAAACCATGAAAATGACACCCAAGATGAAAAAATTGGTACCTACTTCAGCCGCCATCTTGGATTTACATTTTGACAGCACTATCGGCTTTAACACCCCCGAAAACCATGAAAATAACACCCACGATAAACAAATTGGTTCCTAATTCAGCCGCCATCTTGGATTTACATTCCGACAGCACTATCGGATTCAACACCCTCGAAAACCATGAAAATGACACCCAAGATGAAAAACTTGATATCTATTGCAGCCGCCACCTTGGATTTACATTTCGATAGACTTATCGGCATCAGGACCCCCGAAAACCATGAAAATGACACCAATGAAAAAAAAAATTATGTCTATTGCAGCCGCCATCTTGGATTTACATTTCGATAGCACTATCGGCTTCAACACCTTCGAAAACCATGAAAATGACACCCATGATAAAAAAATTGGTACCTACTTCAGCCGCCATCTTGGATTTACATTTCGACAACACTATCGGCTTCAACACCATGTAATGACACACATGATGAAAAAATTGATACCCATTACAGCCGCCACCTTGGATTTACATTTCGACAACCCTATCGGCTTCAACTCTCTCGAAAACCATGAAAATGACACCCATGATGAAAAAATTGATACCTATTGCAGCCGCCATCTTGGATTTACATTTCGACAACACTATCGGCTTCAACACCCTGGAAACCCATGAAAATGACACCCAAGATGAAAAAATTGGTACCCATTACAGCCGCCACCTTGGATTTACATTTCGACAACCCTATCGGCTTCAACTCTCTCGAAAACCATGAAAATAACACCCATGATGAAAAAATTTATACCCATTACAGCCGCCACCTTCGATTTACATTTCGACAACCCTATCGGCTTCAACTCTCTCGAAAACCATGAAAATGACACCCATGATGAAAAAACTGATACCTATTGCAGCCGCCATCTTGGATTTACATTTCGACAGCACTATCGGCTTCAGCACCCTTGAAAACCATGAAAATGACACCCAAGATGAAAAAATTGATATATTTTGCAGCCGCCATCTTGGATTTACATTTTGACAGCCTTATCGGCTTCAACACCCCCGAAAACCATGAAAATGACACCCATGATGAACAAATTTGTACCTAATTCAGCCGTCATCTTGGATTTACATTTCAAAAGCACTATCAGCTTCAACACCCTCGAAAACCATGAAAATGACACCCATGATGAAAAAATTTATACCTATTACAGCCGCCACCTTGGATTTACATTTCGACAGCGCTATCGGCTTCAGCACCCTCGAAAACCATGAAAATGACACCCATGATGAAAAAATTGATACCTATTGCGGCCGCCATCTTGGATTTACATTTCGACAACCCTATCGGTTTCGACACTCGAAAAGCATAAAAATGTCACCCATGACAAAAAAAATTATACTACTTACTTTTAGTACGTACTACTATTATTTATTCTGTGCTTTTAAATATTGTAATAAAAAAATCTCTTATTATTATTATAATCAAGTATTTAAGAAATTTGGTTATTCGAATATTGTGTATTTGTACAGCGATCTTTTTGAGTTTCTGCAAACAACCGAAACGATGTCATATCACGACGGCGACTGAAGCCGAACTAAACTACTCTGTGGCTGTAGCTCCCCATATACAGAAATAATTTATATAGGAGGCAACCAAGTCAACGAAAATTTCGCCATTTAGGAGCCGAAAAAAATTAATTATAGCTAAACAAACCAATATTACACTGTCATTTACATTCAGTGGCTTCCCACATGATAGATGAAGAGACTAAAAAATAGATTGAGTTAAACAATTGATATTTTCAAAAGTTATCGTGTTTACAAGCCACAGGGCCATGATAAATCCACACCATAAGCCACTAAAACCCTTTTTTTATATAAAAATAGCAATTAATCGATTTAAAAAAATTATTAATAAGTTCAACAATCAGTTATCTTTCTAACAATGTGCTATTTATATCATTTATGTGTATAATATGATTGCTAGATACGATTTTATTCGATAAAATGTTGGAATCTTAATTTTTAGGCGATAGTAGAACATACCTTGCGCTTTCGCTTAAGGTATGCAATAGATATGCAGTTGAAGAGATAACCTCAAATTCTTATATGAAATCAGGGTTTGTTATAGTATTACTGCTATCACTGACCCGCTTTTTAATGCCCCTGGTTTTACAGATGTTCATGGGCGACTGTGATTACTTACCAGCAGAGGAACCGTGTGCTCGAATGTTTTCTCTTCAATAAAAAATATGACAAAATTGTTGGACTTCAGATGTTTTACACAACACATTCAGTGTCACATTACGTTCGTGTGTTGCCCATGAAATGTTAATAGTTTCTACAAACCGCGATAACTAACTTATGAAAAAAAAATAATTATATTAGTTTACTGTGACTGAATTCAGGTTTAACTTTCAATGTAGATTTTTAAGAAAGGTTAAAAACAGCTAACATATAGACATAACGTCCATGCTCATGGGCACAAGTCTTTTTTCTAATATGAATTTGTACCAGAGAAGTGTCCACCGCTAAGAAACGAAATAATTTCGTACTCTGATGATCGATTAATTATGGAGAAACCATTCAAACTATTGAACCTATATGCCATCGGATAAGGCAAGCGGCTTTACCAGTGAGAATGTTTCCGCTCACCAAAGCAACTGCCCAGTGTGATAAGTTGAAGTGTAAACTTTCAAGAAATGTATAGCAGTTTGTCCATTAGTGTACGTAAAATAGCTGACAAATATAGAAAAAATACGTAATACCAACACTTTAAAATAGTTTTTATGTCGTAGAGCCGCGCTGCAGCTATATGGTTGTAGCACGAATCGTAGGGCTCGACCGGGGTAGGACCACGCTCTCACAGAACACCAGCATAAAATAGCAGCTTAATGCATCTTTGTTTCGTATGGTGTAAATAAACGGAAATCCATTTTACTGGAAACGAGGCATCTTTTCTTAGTCGTCAAGGGTGACAACGCGTCTGCATTTTGATCGAGGATGGATGTAAATATCTATGGGCCACAGCATATACTTACCATCAGGTGGACTGTGTGCACGTTTGGCACCCTTATTTATATAAAAAGAAGGTAAATTGTTAGTTTCGAGTCAGTGGTCGCTATTGATCTTACTTGTGCCATGACTTTAAATCGAAAGAATTTTCACTGCGGCGTGGGTTCGCTAGAAAGTTGTCAGCAACTTTAATCAGTTTTTGATGACGATGCGCTATCTTGACGCTATCGCAAGTTTTCTTTTTTTTACATAAATATAATTTATTTACATAAGATTTATATATATATATATAATATAAAGAAACCAAAAGTTTTTAGTTTAAAATTTTTAATTATCCTACAGTTCTACTCCCCGCGGCAAAGTGCCAACATCGCTGATTGCGTTTCTTCGCTCAAAGGCTATACTTAGCCTTTGAGTGAAAAAAGAACCAGTAGCGATGACCAGGTGCGGTTACAGTTCCTCTAGAAATTTCACTACACATGGACCCCACGGACCAATAATCTCTACAGCATATGACACAATGTAGTCATCTCTTTCAGACACTCATTCTGGTACAAATAATTCAGATGGGAAGTTATTTGTTAATACTGTGACTGTAACTGAAAGAGCAATATGTACTTTAAGCCGTGGTAGCTCAGGTGATTAGCGCTTATTAGCAAATACTCTCTAAATTATTTAAATAAACGACATATTTCTGTATGTTATAAATTATTTATGAAACAGTGAACAGTTAGAAGAAAATACAAGATAATATCAAAATAGATTGAATATGCGAACCAGTAACAACGCCAACTTATATATTTGATTACTTCTTCTTCGCCCAAAGAAGACTGATGCTTTAGGTTGGTTTCCATTCATCTTAAAAAAAAGATTTCCAACAGAGAGACATTAGACAAGTAGTCAATACAACGTTTTTTCAAAACGGAGAATTAAGCTTTATTATATAAAAAGTCTTCCTTCTAAAATACAAGACATTTACTTATATTATGTACCTATTCTAATAGCTCATGATAGGTTTTATCTTTCTAAATATAAATCACTAGTTGTTTTTGCTTGAATAAATATTTTAATGATATTTTCCTAACATACTACGTAAATCAAGACTTTTAATTATAGCTTAGGGGTGTTTACCTGTAAGTAATTGTGCAATTAGTATATGACTATATTATACTTTTAGATTTTGTATGTTAAATTGTAACAATGGTAAGTAAACCTTTTTAATAAATTTAATTTTATTAAAATTATAAATACAAAATAAAATTTCATGCCCTACTGAAAATATTAATTGCAATTTTAAGTGCTGATTTACATTTGCTCTGCGGTCAAGGAAAACATTAGGTGGACATGTGAAGTCGGCCAACAAACATTGGTGCAGCGTGGCCAACCCTTGCTTGCCCTAAATTTTCTTAGGAATGAAAAGAAACCGGTGCCCAATAGTAGAACGTGTAGGCTGATACTTTATCTTTTAATGATCCGCGTTGTCTCTTTAAAATTTTCATCTATCTTTTGTAACACATACAGAGTATTATTTCAATATGTCATAGCATAGGTTAAGAATTTAATAAAAAGTTTATGCAGTTGCAAATGCCACGCGTTAATGTTTCTTGTAGTCTATCTGGGGGCATGGCAGTGCCCCCGCCAAGTCGAGCAAAAAAGCGGCACGGCCGTACCATCCTTTTCTCAAAGCAGTTCAGGCCATTTTCGTAACCCTATAACTTCGTTGTGGATAAAACTAGAAACCTAAATATTCATTAACCAAGTAGGCATTGTATAAACTCGATGTATGGCAAATTTTATTAAAATTGAAACAGTAGTTTAAGAGTTATAACTAGTCAAAGTTTCTTATTTTTGTCACTCACTGACTGACCGATCATCAAAACTATAAGGCACTTCTAGCAGACATAGAAGCTTCAAATTTGGAATACAATTATTGTTAAGTATATTAATCAAGGAAAAATTAAAATATTTTGCAATTTCGGTCCAGCTTTTGAGATACACCAACTGCATAAATAACTTTGTAATCCCATATAAATATACAGGATTACAAAGTTACATTTGCAGTGAATGAATCAGTGTACCTTTATATGTATAATGTAATAGAATAATAGGTTTAGATAGGTAGGATGTGTTTTAATCCCGTCGATAGAGAATTCATGGGCCTAGACTGGATAAAAATACAAATTGTACAACTTTTATATCTCTTGTAAACATTTGTACAATGGCAATTTGCCAACTGGTGCTCATCTAAGAAGGCTGTGATTGTACCAACTACATAAAAACTCATAAGGCGCAGAACTTTAAAAATATTTACTCACTCTCAAATTTTTAAAAATTTAAGGAAATATAAAATGCCATCAAAAACATAACTTGTAAAAGAAACCAAGTCTCGCAACTCAGTTCTTCTACCATAAAAATTTGTGAGATCCATGTTTAGTACCACCAACTTATCTGTTCAGGTGGACAAAATTGGAACTCCGTGGCGCAGTGGCTTAGCAATCAGTTGTTGCGCTGGGGGCTGCGGGTTTGAATCCCACACGGAACAAGTATTTGTATGACCTACAAATAATTGTTCCGGGTCTGGATGTTTGTCCTTGTGCAGTTTATGTTTGTAAACTGCCTCCACGACACAGGAGAAAATCCTAGTGTGGGAGTAACGTTTTTTAAAAAAAAAGAAGAAAATAAAAGCCGCCATTTTGTAAATGACATTTCGCGGTCAGCTATTAATTATTCTGAGCTATCAGGTGAGTGTTTTTAAAAAGTGTAAATAAAATGCCAAAAGCTCTTAAAAGTGATGCGCGACAAATTATCATAAAATTTAATCTTTCATGAAAGAAGAAAAATGTGTAGAAGCCCCAAATATACCATTTGAAAAGCTGTATGAACGCGTCGCTGCCGTGACAGGTTAATATTGCCAGATATGGAAAATTAAAATCACCAAATAATGTACTTGTGAAACATAGTAAAAAACTATCTCAATTTACTGCAATTCCTCTAAAGTACCTAGCTTTGTAGTTTGTGGTCTGTGAAGTAGTTTTAGTGACGGCATATTCACGGGCTTATATTTATTTAATATTACCTATACAATAATTATTGGTCGTTTTGTTACAGTTCTTTCTGAGCGATTTGTACACAAACTCTTCAATGAAGAAAAACACGCTGAAGAATCCAATTCTCAAATTTCTACCCCTGGCAAAAAAGGCAAAGAAAAACCGGGAAACAAGAAATTGATAATTTTGACATTGGTGTTATAAAAAGAAAAATTCACGAATTTTATTCAGGGAAAAAAGAAATTCCTACCATACCCAAATTACTGAGCATTTTAAAGAAAGAGTTAATAAACAAAATAAACCTGCTCCGGAATATGAAATTGATAACCTGATGAACAGTCATAGCCATGTTATTCTTAGATTGCCGCCTTATCATTGCGACTTGAATGCAATTAAAATGATATGGAGCTCTTAGAAAAGGTACATAACAGACAAAAATGTTGGAAAATCTAATGTTCTAATGCCCCAATTAATTGAAGATGCATTCTATAAAATTACACGGGTGCAGTGAAAAAACATTTGTAATCATGTAAAAAAATTGAAAATGAATACAGACCAAAAGACGCGTATTTAGATTAACCCATTATTATAGAGTGTCAGAGCGATAGCGAAAGCGATTCCAGTGACTCGGAAGATGAATTATTGGAACCAGTAGCTAACGCGGGTACATTTTTCAAAACAGAAATTCCTGGAGTTCGGCCGCTTGAACTCCGACCACAATTATTTTAATAAAATATAAATAATTTATATAATAACACTAACTCTCACTAATGTTAATATATTAACACGAAATTTGTTTTATTTTATATTATGTGTAATGATATGTAGTAACATATTTCCTCGGTGAATTTCTTAAATGGCAATAGTAAGCACTCTACAAGCGATTCTGTCAACTGAACAGATAAGTTGGTGGCATTATTTCAATTTTCAATTTCAATTTCAATTTAGTTTATTTATCTCTTCACAACTTAGTGCCTGGTTAACAATATCAATGTACACAGTAAGGGCCTAGCGTTGTGAGAGACTGGTGCCTATTATAGGTTTTATATTCAAAACCTGGGTTACAGGTCACCAGCCCCCCCTCGCGGATAGGTTACATATAATACAAAGAAATAATACAGAGAGGAATATATCATAAAAGAGATAATAAAAAGTTAATATTATAAGGCAAATTGCTGGATCCATTCAATGGATATGGACGTGTATGTATGTGTGTATGTGTGTGTGTGTGTGTGTGTGTTTGTATGTGTGTTTTAATGGTTGTGCAGAACAATCCTGGAGTAACATTATTGGAGGTTTTGAGATTGTGATAAGAGTGATTTACGTTTCTGAGTAAATTAAAAGTATTAGTATTGGATTAAAAGGAGATTCTCAGTTTCTTGGTAGTTAAGGGTTTTTAGGAATTTTTTTACTGTTATTTTACAACTAGATTTAGATTTGGGATATATGTCTAAAATTTTATTTAGTTTGTTATAAAGAAAAGGTCCCAAGAAGCAGAAAAACTTATGTGAAAGAGCTGTGTTGAAAGTTAGAGTTTTGCATATTATATCTTTGCGGCGTTTATTTTTAAAAAGATCTGGGTTATAACGTAGATGAGAGTGTTGTTTAAGCATGATATGCAGAATGAAAGTTTGTCTAACCGTTAGTACATCCCATTTTTTATACAGCTCGTATGTAGGAAAACGGAAAGGGAGACCAGCACCTGCTTTAAGAATTGCACGTTGTGCTCTCTCTACTTCAATGAGGTATGTTTTAGCTCCTCCTCCCCATGATGTAATGCAATATTCAATTATGGATTGACATAAAGCGAAGTAAACTACCATTATAACACGGCGTTCAGCTATATGTTTTAAGGTTCTGAATATATATATGAGCTTTCGCAGTCGGGTTACTAAAACCTCAAAGTGGGATTTAAATGTTAAGGTCTGATCAATCAAAATACCAAGATATTTGATTTTATTGGTTCTTTCAATTAAGGGACAGTGACACCCTGAAAGTCTAAGACCACAGGTGTGGGATGTGATTGTCAAAGATAGTGGTGGAAGGAGGTTAGCTCTATGACCAAATGCAATGTACTTTGTTTTATTAATATTTAGTGTTAAAACATTATAGCTAAGCCATTTACAGACCCTATTAAATCCCAACTGAGCATTCTTAAAAACATTATCCCAAGAGTCATCAACGAAAGAAAGGGCAGTGTCATCAGCATAGGTGATTATTTTTCCTTTAGAAAGTTGAAGCTCGCATAGGTCATTAATATACACCAAGAAGAGTGTCGGACCGAGAATGCTACCTTGAGGCACACCGAATTTGACAGATAATTCGTCACTTAATGTATAATGATCTACACGAACTCGCTGCCTTCTATCAGTTAAATAATCTTCCATCAATTTTAGTGGAATACCCCTTATACCGGCCCTTTCCAGTTTTTTTAGCAGATGAGGAATAGAGACTGTGTCAAAGGCTTTAGACAAATCAAGGAACACTGTTAGACACTTGCTTCTTTTATCTAAATTAAGAATTGTCGAGTTAATGAGTTCATGAACAGCATCATCAGTAGTCTTGCCGCGTCGGAAACCAAATTGGTTGGGTGAAATAAAATTATTTGACTCCAAAAAGCTAACTAATCTTTGATTGACTAGTCGTTCCAAAATTTTTGACAAGGTCGGCAAAATAGAGATCGGACGGTAATTATCGACAGAATCTCTATCGCCTCCCTTAAAAATGGGTGTGATAAGGGCTGTTTTAAATGCACTTGGAAATACACCGGTTTCTAAGGCCAGGTTGCATATTCGTAAGATTGGGGGTATTAGTACGTTTAAATACCTCTTGATAATTTTTCCGGAGATCAGATCACTTCCCGCAACACAGTTATCTTTTAACCCCTTAATGAGCTGGGAGATTTCTGCTTCATCGGCAGGAAGCATAACAAATGAGTTAAGAGAGGTCTTACTTAAGAGAGGAGAAAAATGGTCGACCGGTTCTGCTAATTGTCGGTTTGTACAAATAATTTGCTCGGCCAGTAGAGATCCTACATTGGCAAAATAACTGTTGATATTATTTACACTCTCCTTTCTCTCTTTGGGATTGACGGAAGATACCTGAAAAGAGGATTGATCAGGTGTGTTACACCGGCTAATTTTCTTTATAACTTCCCACAGTTTCTTATTGTTGCCTTTAGAATTTTGTATCTCTTGTTTTTCGTAGCTTCGTTTCGCTTTTTTTAATAATGTATTACAAAAATTCCTGTAACGTTTGTAAGTAATTATAATATTTTCGTCCGTAGGACTTTTTTTAAATTTTTTATAGAGGTTGTCTCTATTCCTCATACAGCGAAGAAGACCTTTGGTTATCCACGGCTTATTAATTCGTTGTCTAATGGGAGTTTTAACCAACCTAGTGTTGCTTGTAATGGCACTATATAAATATGATACGAGAGTATTAGTTGCTAAGTTAGTATCAGTACTTTCAGTAATTGGCCGGAAGTTTATAGTAGATATAGATTTATCTAGTCCCGCAAAATCGATTATGTATTTTTTATTGAATTTCGAAGAGTAGGTGGTTTGATTGAGACTGACAGCTACGCTCTCATGGTCAGTAATTGATGATTTAAAAACGAAACAGGTAGCTTCCAGATTGCTTTTAATCATAATATGATCTAAACATGTTCGTCCATGGGTGGGTACAGTATGGCCAGGTAGAATGCAATGACTTGCTAGTAAGTTTAGATAATCATGCGAGCGCTTATCGGGGGTGTTAAAGACTATATCTATATTAATATCACCACAAATAATGATATTTTTATAGCTGCTAAGTTTTAAAAGAAGTGAGTCCAAAGAGTTAACAAAATCATATATGTTAGTTTTACTCGGCGGGCGGTATATACCAATAATGCAAGTATCTGAATTTAATTTTAGTAAGAGGCAGTTAGCATCACTTACTTGCGGTTCCTCATAAGTCATGTTAATATTTTTATTGTAATATATTACAACACCTTCATTTTGAGAATTATGAAAAGTTGTTGCTATAACATGATAATTCTCAAGTTCAGGTATTTGCCTCGTTGAAGAAAGCCAACATTCTGTTAGGACTATAATATCCCAGGATATTTCTGATCGGTGGAGAAGTGTGATTAAATTGGGCATGTTGTAGTTAATGCTACGTATATTTTGACACAAAAGATTTAGTTTACATTTGTTATTTATGTGGTTTTTTACATCATCGATGTTACATATAATCGCCTCAGCCATTTGAAAAGTGTCCAGATCGAGGTTTAAAGTTTCAATACTTTGCATTCTTATCTACGAAATATAATAATATCTAATAAAATATGTACTGTCACGACACGACAGTAACTTAAGAATTTTAAATTGCTTAAAAAAATTAAACCCCAATCCGAAACAAAAATAGCTGTGGCGCCTGATGTATGTTATGCTGCAAAAAACCATATCGACGAATGAGAAGTGTTCCTTGCCGTTATATTCTTGTGTCAAAGTTTGATAACCTGCAGTGTAATGTGTATTATGTATGGAATGTATGTGATGTTTGTTTGAGATGTATGTGTGTGCTGGCCTGCAATTCGCTAATGAACAAAAAAAGTAATTGTAGCATTCAACAGAAAAATACATTATTAAAAAAATTAGGCATAACTTATGTAGTAATGTAAAATAGAAAAAACAATACGACAAAACAAATATTAGTCACAAAGTAAGTTTATATAGCTCTGATTCGTCGTCAACACGAATTGGCTTAGAACCCTCTTCTTTCTTCACATAGATCTTTCCATAAGCAGTCCATGCAGCGAATAGCTTTTTACTCTTGACACTTTCACGGGCTATATAGAAAACTCTTCTTAATTTGGTTGTCAAGTATTCCGAAATGTAAATTATGCGCAGTACACCAGGTAAATTAATGTGTTCCGAGTTTAATAGTGTCTCTCCGTTTTGCCGTTTGGATTTATTATACTTTTATAATTTAAAAGAAATGTTTCCTTCCTTAGTGTTGAAGTGAAATCAACAACTATAGCTTCTGATTTTGTACGGAATATATCTCTTATCTCTGAGTCCGAAATGGGAGTATCCAAACCCAAAGTTAAGCCATTTTTATGAATTATATTGTTAAGTACTATCTTATTTTCGTTGGACTGTACCGGCAAGTTGCGTATTTCAATTGAAGTACCTCGCGCGCATTTTTCAAGGAGGTCTATTTTAGATTCCAAGGTGAGGATTCGCTGCTTATATTCATTATTTTCTAGCTCTAAATTATTTATTTTTGATAATAAGTCTTGATGTTGGTAAGAAAGAGTCTCAACTGATTTTTGTATTTCTTGATTTTGGGTCACGATGGTCATGAGGGCGGTATTCAGTAATTCAAATTTCTGGTCTTGTTGAGATTTCAGCTCAGCAAACATAACTTTGATTTCAAAGATGGATGACAGAGGCTGCAATGGGAGATCGCCTAACGTACGTTTAAGACTCTTTGTATACATAATATGATTATTGTCATCCGAATCAGGGTTACTTGACGTGTTAAGGGCTGAGTCTGAGTTATAATGTATTGTAGTATTTTGAGTATTCAGTTGCCCGCGAGAGCCGGGCGGAGTGCGTTTCATCGACATCATCAATTGATAAAATTAATTAAGAGGTAGGTATACGTAAAAACTTAAGGCTAAAACAGCCGTGATAGCGAAACGCAAGGTGCGTAGAATATGACGTATGTATAACTAAGCGAAAGCAGCACAACGTGTAAAATAAGGACAGCAAAAATGCAGCTTGAGTACGTAAGTGCAGTCTGTAATGAAGTGACTCACGTTGTTATTCTCGTCTTCGTCCCACGACGTATTGTACCACTCTTTCACAGCAAGTTAGCACACCGTTTGCTATGTGCGCCCAGTAAGTTGAAGAGAATATTGTACTATTTGCCTTCGTAACTTCTTCTTGATATTATGTGCGCTTAGTACTATATCCGTTCACTGTCATCGACTATATCTCTTGAGGGACTGACTTTCTATGGTCGCACTGATCCTAAATGATATGCACTCCTAATATTTAACTTGTTAATTTTCCTCTTTCAAAAAATTGATTTTGCAATTTTATAATACACTAAAGACACGTCTGTATAATGCAGAATCCGCGAAGGAAGGGGGAATTATAATTAATAATTATAATACCAAGTCGGTTAATTTATTCAGTCCCTACTTAAGGGTCCTTCTGTTTTAAGTTATTACGTAATTAGCTAACCTAACAACATCTTATATTGACCATATCAATACTAAAAATCTTTCTTTTTTATAGGATAAGGCTGGCCAACGAGCACACAGTCCACCTGATGGTAAGTGGTTGCTGTGGACCATAGACATCTACATCTATCCTCGTTTGCGAATCAAAATGCAGATGCGTTGTCACCCGTGAGGATTAAGATGGAATGCCTCATTTCCAGTAAAAAGGGCCTCCGGCCACCTGCACTCACAAAGCGAAACGCAGAGGTAAACATCTACTTCACGCTGGTATTATGTGAGGCCGTGGTACCACCCCGGTTCGAGCCGGCCCATCCGTGCGACAGCAAAAGCTGCCGCGTGGCTCTACCACTGTTAAATCTTTTATGCTTTAAATAAATTGACTTGGCAATCGCACTAAACAATCTAATTTAATGTAATATGTATTACTTGAGAGATACATTTTGTTTTCATGCTACGACCAAGTCAATCTATTTAAAACATAAAAGATTTTTAGTATTGATATGGTCACTATAAGATGTTGTTAGGTTAGCTAATTACGTAATAACTTAAAACAGAAGCACCCTTAAGTAGGGACTGAATAAATTAACCGACTTGGTATTACATGGATCTCACAACATTTTATGGCAGAAGAACTGAGTTGCGAGACTTGGTTTTTTTACAAGTTATGTTTTTGATGGCATTTTATATTTCCTTAAATTTTTCAAAATTTGATAGTGAGTAAATATTTTTAAAGTTATGCGCCTTATGAGTTTTTATGTAGTTGGTACAATCACAGCCTTCTTAGATGAGCACCAGTTGGCAAATTGCCATTTTACAAATGTTTACAAGAGATATAAAAGTTGTACAATTTGTATTTTTATCCAGTCTAGGCCCGTGAATCCTCTATCGACGGGATTGAAACACATCCAATTTGGTAAATATCCTCCCCGAAATGGAAAATAGTGCCTAAAATGCGATTCGCCAAAACCTACAATTTACATCCTCCTCTAAAACTTGTTATTTATGCAAATATTTCGATCTTCACGGTGGCTTTTATGTTGGTATAGATAAAAATAACCTACTAGTTAGCCTTTTGCGTTATTGATTATAAACTTAGTAGTGTAGTTATGAATCTGCTCACCCTAGTAATCCACAGAGGCATATAAGCTCACTTGGTGTGTCGAGAACTTAGAGTATTAAACTAATACTCTAAGGTCGAGAATAGTGGATATATTATTAGAATATTTTAAAAAATAAGAATTGAATCCACATGATGATATATTTGAACTTTTTTTTACTTTACCCATATGCAACTTATAATAATGGACTTTCGCAAAGTAACGCCTGATTTTATTAATTATTCACATGAAAAAGTTATTATTCGTGAATATTTAAAGGTTACTTAATTTTATCCAATTCACTGGCTTACCAAATTCATTATCACGGAAATTGTATGAATAAAAATAAGGTTGTATGGAAGAAATCTATAATCCCATTTCAAAGCGTGGGTATCGAGACAACCACAGAGTACTTATGCAGCTGAAAGAGACTACAAAGTTTAATCTCAAAAACAGCTAATGGGTTCCGATAGATGGCGGTATAAATAACAGTTTAAGCTAATTACGCTTTACTATTCTTTTATACAGTAAAGCACATAGCTTCATATGCAAGCAATCCAATCCTATATAATATAGCACAGTGTAAAAGTATCCATATAAAAAGTAATTTTATTGAATAATAAGGACTTGTTGAGACCTCCTTTTAAGTATTTAAAATATTTGTGCCCAAGACCACACTCCCCCATAGCCTTATTCTATTTTAAACTTATTATTAAAGAATGCTGAGAGATTTTTTGTGCTATATAATGTTTGCTGTATTATATATTTGTTCGTTATATAGTGTCGTCTGAACTGAAATTAATTATGTCTGAAATCTATACCCTATTTCGAATCTTGGGTATCGTAAGAGACGACCACAGAGTAATTTATATATACCTGAAATAGACGACTAACGTCTGAATTGAGTTTTGTTTTTATATCATATACAAAATATACACCCAGACTGTAAACGGGAAGTAGCATCAGATATGCTAGACATCTGGGAATGCGATAACCAATCTACAACGGAAGAGCCCATTTTTCAGCAATGAACTTTTATGGGCTGATGGAATTAATTGAAATGTATTTATAATTGATTTCTTCAACGTAATAAATTAATATTCACGTTTAGTAAACTTTTTTTTAAATTCTACTATCTTTTATAAATATTGATCCTATGAAAAGAATATTTTCTGAATCATCATCATCAATACAGCCCTTCACAAGTCCACAGCTGATAATTGTCCTCCCCAAGAATAGCCACAAAGCATAGTTCTGCGCCAGCTGCATCCATCGATTTCCTGCCTATGTTTCCAGGTAGTCACTCCTTCTAGTGGGGGACCGCCCTACACTTCGCCTACCGGTACGAGGTTGTCACTCGAGAACCTTTCTTCCCCATCGCTTCTCGGTTCTTGTAGCTCTATGGCTAGCCCATTGACACTTCAGCTTACTTATCCGCTGGGCTATGTCGGTTACTCTGGTTCTAATGCAGATATCCTCATTTCCTCTTATGAAACATGAGGAAGATATAAACGAAAATTATTATTTTTCCATATTTCCCTCACCGTATACGAATTAATTGCTTATTTATCCCAAGTAATTATCAGAGTTACGGATGCCTTAGAAATCTGTACGCTCGTAATTCCTGGAACTGTCATAATGGTGACCTTTGAGGGAAAGAAATTCGGTACAATAAGACTTTCAATCTCAGTAATGTTATATTGGATATTTTTCTCATAAACACGCCTAATCGTGATAATTCCTCCTCCTCTGCCCTATTTCTGCAGTTAAATAGCAGTGCTTGCACTGCTGAGTTCCGCTCTGGAGGTTATAGAGAGTCGGTATAACTACAGGCTGTGAGGAATTCTACATTAGTCGTCAGAAGTGACAATCCACCTGCAGACCTGCACGCCACCACTACACGGCACAAGTAAAAAAATTAAAACATTGGATTTTATAATTTAATTATATTCTCTGAAGTCGATTTCTATAAAACCACACGAGAAGAGTAAAATAAAAAGCGTTTACAAAGGAGTAAGCTCTTGTAATAAATATGCTTTGTTGGCACTTTATTTACTTCGGCTTATCACTTGCACAAATGATAACTTAGGTTCGTATTTAATTCAATGAACGCTGAAAGGAGACGGTCCAAACTTGTATGAAGCGTAGGCCTAGTTTTGTATTAGTATGGACATAAATTAAAATAAAATATTAAACCACTTTTGATCATTCACATCCACGAATTTGCCTTACATTCAGTGGTGTTAATATTTTATTCTCACCAAAAAAATGCAACACTAATGGCGGATTGACGTTGTTTTGATTTGATGTTAGCTGTCATCTCTGAAATATACTCATATCACCTATAGCCTATCAGGTAGATAAATGTCTCGACACTAGTAGGAAAGTAGGACAAAAAAGTTGTATTTTTTAATCAAAACACGAATAAAGTATATAAATATAGATTGTGTATATGCTTTCTTGGTCTTAAAACAACTAACGTTCTTGTTGATATTTGCATATCATAAATGCAGTTAAAGAGAAAACAAATGTAAAAAGTACTACCTAATTCCAGACAAGAAGATTGTTGAGATAAATCAACGGTGCCTACGCACAAAATTATTTCTTTGCATTTATTAGTGTGAACTAATGCACACTTCAGTGCCAGGGGCATCCAGGTCTTTTTTTGTTTTACATGGGGAAATGAGGCTTAGGTGTTTTGTTAGTTTTTACAAAAATTTAGTGCCAGATAGCTCAAAGCCGAGATTATATGTGAATAGCGGGTAACTCCGTTTCTCTACCCTAAAAAATCCACTCTGAGATACTACTTTATTGCACTAATAATAAAGAATACATTTAACTTATTTTACCTTAGAGTGGCTGTTTCAAGGTGGATAAACATAATAATCCTGAATACTAATTTCTGTTCAAGTATATGTGTCTATCTGGGTTGCTGCAGTGCTAGGGTACAATCATAGATAATATATTTGTTATAATATGGTATATTATAGTTGTTACAAAAGAATTCGCAGCCTAAATAATCTGTCGTTTCCGGCGTACAAATATTTTCATATAACAGGTCCTCAGCGTGCCAGAGTATGCCTTGAGCCTTGACAGATATTTAAGGCCTGGATAATGTCATAACAAAGGTTAACAGTCCTGTGAATTATAGAAAGTGAAACATTAGGTCAATCATGTTTTGGATACTTAAGGTAATATAAATAAAACAACTTAGTTTTTTTATTTTTTATTTATTTATCCTACTTCAATATCCTCTCTTACTAAAATGCCATCCAGAATTGAGGCCGGTGCGGTTATGGAATTTTGATACCGAGCCCAACACAAATACCAGACAACAGTCATTATGTGGGTACAGCAACCCACTCTCTTTTGTCCAGAAGTGCAACTGCAATTATCTCATCCCAACTTGTTCCTTGTCTCGCCAACAGTATATATGTATAATAAGCTCTGCCCGAGTGATGGCGAGATTTTACACGGCCTCTTATTAAAACAGAGTCTTGTTGGGATGATATTAACTGGGTCACAAGTTATCTGCTACCCAGTCTTCGTTAACACCAAACATGCAATGTACTGATAGTATTAGCATTTGAGCGCTGGAGCTCATTTTCATGATTTGTGCCGACAGATAATTCTTGTAATTCGTTTGCAAAACATTGTGAACATATTGGTGCATTTTCATCTATATAGAAAAAAACAATCTTATTTTAATAAACTATCTATATTGCAGAAGCGCATTTTAAACAATGCAACATGTTTTAACATGTGAACTGAAAGATAATTACATCATATTAAGATTTTGCAGCCATTATGAACTTAATAATTATTAACAGACTACAGATAGAAGCATGTCATTCAAATGCGTTTAATAGAGCAAGTAACTATCTTTCTTTAGTACATACATGCTAACTAATTCAAAATGTGATTCTACAGAATACAGATGTCCGATATCAAAAAAATCAAAATCTCACGTATATCATTAAATCCATAAAACATAATTAATTATAATTTAAAATTAAAAATTTTGTACAGCCGACTTCAATATAGGTTATTTGAGAATAACTCAATAACCATTGGTCTGACCTTGATCAAATTCATATGGGACCACACGAGAACTATCAGCTTTCATATAAAAAAAGAATCATCGAAATCGGTTCGCCCAGTACAAAGTTATGAGGTAACACACATAAAAAAAAAACGAAAAAAAGAAAAAACAAACACTTGAATTGAGTACCGTCTCCTTTTTGGAAGTCGGCAGAAAAGCAGAGTCAAACAAGTAGTAACTGATCCAAAGTCCAAACAAAAAACCAAATCGCCAAAGAAATCCACAATTAAATGCTTTCACGAGTTCAGAACTACACAACCAAGCTCATCATCATCATCATTACAGCCCTTCACAAGTTCACTGCTGAACATAGGCCTCCCCCAAAGAATGCCACAAAGCACGGTCCTGAGCCACCTGCATCCATCGACTTCCTGCATGTCTTACCAGGTCGTCACTCCATCTTGTGGGGGGATGCCCTACACTTCGCCTACCGGTAGGAGGCTGCGACTCGAGAACCTTTCTTCCCCATCGGTTGTCAGTTCTTCGAGCTATATGGCCGGCCCACTGCCACTTAAGCTTACTAATCCGTTGGGCTATGTCGGTTACTCTGGTTCTACTGCGGATATCCTCATTCCTAAGTTTATCACGCAGAGATACTCCGAGCATAGCCCTCTCCATAGCTCGCTGAGCGACCTTGAGCTTCCTCATACGGCCAGCAGTGAAGGACCACGTCTCAGTTCCGTAAGTCATCACTGGCATTACGCACTGGTTGTACAATTTTGTTTTAAGGTTTTGAGGTATTTCTGACAAGAAGATGTGTCGTAGCT
The DNA here is from genome assembly GCA_033319125.1 of Parnassius glacialis. Lineage (NCBI taxonomy): Eukaryota > Metazoa > Arthropoda > Insecta > Lepidoptera > Papilionidae > Parnassius > Parnassius glacialis. The sequence goes on along the minus strand of JAVANC010000028.1, from coordinate 29,013,944 downwards.
TCCCGAACGCTGCCCAGCCGAGTTGAATCCGTCGATTGACCTCTCGGTCGAAGTTGGACTTACCTAGTCGGACTATTTGTCCCAGGTAAACATACTTGTCAACAACTTCGAGCTTAGTGCTCCCAACAACTACCGGCATAGGTGTTACATGGACATTAAACATAATCTTTGTTTTGTCCATGTTCATCTTAAGACCTATCCGTTGGAAGATACTATTGACGTCATTGAGCATAGTGCTTAGTTCCTCCAGCGATTCTGCCATGAGGACTATATCGTCGGCAAATCGAAGGTGAGTGATGTACTCGCCATTGATGTTAATACCGTATCCTTTCCAGTCCAGAAGCTTGAAAACGTCTTCCAATGCAGTGGTGAAGAGTTTCGGGGAATAACGTCACCCTGTCTTACACCTCTCTGCAATTGGATAGGTTTCGTACTCTGGTTCTGTACTCGGATAGCCATCGTAGCTTTACTGTACAAACACTTCAGCACTTCGATATACCGACAGTCAACTTGGCACCGCTGAAGGGACTGCAGCACCGCCCAAATTTCGACGGAATCAAAGGCTTTCTCATAGTCCACATACGCCAGACATATTGGCAAATTGTACTCTTCGGACTTCTGTACAATTTGCCGTAGGGTATGTATGTGGTCTATGGTGCTAAAGCCCTTTCGGAAACCGGCTTGTTCGGGAGGCTGGAAGTCGTCAAGTCTGCGCGCGAGACGATTCGTAATGACTCTCGAAAACAGCACGTTGACGCGGCTCAGAAGGGAAATCGGTCTGTAGTTCTTCAAGAGAGCGTTGTCACCTTTCTTGAAGAACAAGACCACTGCACTTCTGCTCCACGCCTCCGGTGTAATGCCACCATGGAGGACGGAATTAAAGAGTTTCTGAAGGACTTCAAGTACCGGTCTTCCACCTGCTTTCAGAAGCTCCGCAGTTATTCCATCCACACCCGGGGACTTGCCATTTTAAGGGTATTAGAGAGCCATTCTAATCTCGCTCAGACTGACGTCGGGGATATATTTAGAATAGTGTCAGATAAGACTTGCTCTTGGATCGTTACACACACTTGCGTGTAGCTCCAACGATGACGTGTACAGCTGCCCATAGAACCTCTCAATCTCACTCAAAATCTCAGGTGCCCCGAAAACGATGCTGCCACATTCGGTCTTCAGCTTTGAAAGTTGGCTCTTTCTGGCAGACAGATCTCTGGCAAAGACTTTGGAGCCTTAGTTCCGCTGGATCGCTTCTTCAATACGAGCTGTATTGAAGTTGCGTAAGTCTCGCCGCATGCATTTGGAGATCTGTCTGTTCAGTTGCCTGTATGCTGTCAAATCTGTTGAAGAATGTAGCCTCATCTCCCGTCTAACAGCCATGAGATTAAGAGTGTGATCGGAGAGTTTTTTTGTTCTTCTGCGGCGGGTCTTGCAGAACTTAGCTCCGACCGCATAGACAGTTTCCACGAGCTTGTCATTCATATCGTCCACTTCATTGCAATCTTCTAGGCACTGAAAACGGTTTTGTAACTCGAGCTGAAAGGTTTCGGGACTTTGGATTAGAGCACGAGGGGGACGGAGCGTTGACTTCATTAGACGAGACCTCTCCAACTTAACATTTAGGTTCAGTGTGCCTCTAATCATTCGGTGATCGCTGCTGGTGTTCACCCTCGCGATCACTGAGACATCACTGAACAGTTGTCGCCTGGTCGTCATAATGAAGTCTATCTCATTTTTTGTCGAACCGTCGGGGCTCGACCAGGTCCACTTCCTGTGGGGCCGCTTCTTGAAGAAAGAGTTCATCATAAAGAGTCCCTCTTTCTCCATGAAGTCGGCCAGCTGCTGGCCCCTTGGGTTCCGTTGCCCTAATCCAAATTTCCCTACTTTCAGCTCACCGTTCTCTCTTGTGCCTAGTTTTGCATTGAAGTCTCCCATTAACACCGTATATTGGGTTTTGGAGGAATGCATGGCTCTAGAGATATCCTCATACATTTCCTCCACCTTCTCATCGGGGTGTGCCGAGGTTGGTGCGTAAACCTGTATGACCTTCAGCGAATACCGTTTGGTGGTTCTGAGTATAAGGTACGCAACCCTCGTCGACACACTCCCGATCTTTACAACGTTGTTAACGAGAGACTTGTGGACGATAAATCCGACACCTCCTTGGGACAGATGGTCGCCTTCACGGTGATAGAGCAAGTTGCCGGATTCGAGGATTACCGTGTCCTCCCCCTCTCTTCGGACTTCGGATAATCCTATAATATGCCAGCGCAACTTGTCTATCTCTTCTTCCAGCTCCACGATCTTCTCGTCAGTCCTCAGGGTGCGTGCGTTGTACGTTGCCAGGTCGAGTCGTCGTAGGTGGCAACCGAACCTCCACCGGAGATTCTTAGCACCCCCTGCCCCGCCGTTACCATGGTCGCCACCGTAGCCAGGAATAGCGGGGCCGCCGGGGACTGGGGGCCGTCTGTTTGTTGTTTTGATCATTGGGGGGTATTTGCCATAGTTGCCACGCTTGGCGAGCGGGTTGGCAACCGCAGTTTTTTTATTGTAATTTTGGCTATTATTAGGAAGATGCTGCTGCCCATCTCCCGCCTTTTTCCCTTTGTCGCCTTTTACGACACCCACGGGAGGATATGGGGTAGTGGATATTCTTGACCGCCACTACACGGCAACACCAAACAACCAAGCTCGGGATAAATAAAAATATCATTTGACAAAAATGACGTTTGTCAAATAACCGTGTCTTTTTTATTTTTTTATGCCTGGGACCATCTTGTAAAACCATCAAAAACTTGGGATTGCAATTTTATTTTTAGCAATTTATTTAGTTTGATTTATTCTCTTATTTTAATTTTAAAAAAATCCCTGAATTTTTCTTTTTTTTACGGTATACTGTACATAGACTGGGCCAGAAATGGACCGTCTCCTTTTTAAACAATTTTACTATCGGCGTCGCTATTAAGCGCTGTACGATGTGGGGATAAGGAATTCCACTACCCCATATCAACACACGAGTGTTGAAAAAAGCGACAGTAGGAAACTGAAACACAGATTAACTGAGACAGACAGAAGAAGACAGCAACATCTTCTTGATATCACTTCAAAATAATAAAAACAACTGCGGTTACTAACCCGTCTGTCTAGCGTGGCAACACTGATAGAGGATGAGTCAATTTATTAGGAAGACTAATGTTCAAATGTGGACTTTTGATAAGGTGTAATAACTGAATGAATAAATGATCGCTACTAAAGCGTTCGTTAACCCCAATATAATAAATAAATATATATTCATACGCGGGAACATGACTTCTTAATAATTTTCTTCTTCCTTTGTCCTTAAAATGTTCTTTTGTATATTTGGAATGATGGCGTGATAAGTTTTTGTATTATCTCAAAGGACTATGGCTATGGGACAAAGTGGTTGCTTTCCGTCCTCTCTTTATTAAAGATCCACAAAAATCTATTAAAACAATTCACAGAATCAGGCGCTAATTTGCGTAAATATTAAAAATGTTAATACTAATTAGCTAAGATTCGTGTGTAAAAATAAAATTGTTCATTAGAAATTCATATACGTTGTTGAAGTGTAAATCTCTCCTTCCCTCAACTAGGTGCACTATCATTGTCACCACTAAGCCCATCACCACTACAATGCGAAAGATACACCACGGTGCATAATACGACACGAGATATATATATATATATATATATATATATATATATATATATATATATATATATACTAGATAATAGACTCTGTAATGGCTCACGCAGAGTTTATTTATTTAATTTATTTATTTAATATGTTCAATCTATTAAAAACATTTCTACACATAATTTAAAATTTGTTTTGTTTTGTTTTGTTTTATCTTCACGCACAATCCCTGACGGGGTAGCCAGAGAGAACAGATCGCCAAGTCTCACGATCCTTACATACCTCTTTCGCTTCTTTCAGATTCATTATCTTCTTCATACATGCACGTCTAGGTATCCGAGTACTCTTGACCCTCCCCTCTTCGAGCAGTTTGCTCACATGGTCTTCGAAAGTTAGTCTCGGTCTACCTCGACACCTTTTAATATTAACTTTCGCGCTATATATTTTCTTCACCATTCGGTCTTCACTCATTCGCTCAACGTGCCCAAACCATCGAAGCACGCCCTTATCAATTTTTGTGATAAGGTCATCTTTCAAACCTGCCATATTGCGAATCTCTTCGTTTCGCTTTCGGTCGGCCATGGTAACGCCGCACATTTTACGAAGAGATCGCATCTCCACTGCATTCAACTTGCTTTTATGCTTCTTCTGGCACACCCAGGTTTCGCTGCCATATAACAAAGTCGGTACCAACACTGCGTTATGTATTGCAAGGCGTGCACTCTTCACTACGCCTTGCCTTTTGACTAACGCAGTCAGGGCACCATTGACTTTGTTCCCGGCAGCGACACGCCTGTCCACATCTAAATCACATCTTCCATCCCGGCTAAAAGCACTCCCCAAGTATACAATTTCATTTACCTGTTCTAGACATTCCTGATTTACCCATATTTCACACTTCGTTCTCTCTTCGTCCCTTTTAAATACCAGAACCTTAGTTTTATTAGCATTCAAACGGAGACCTTTAATTTCACATTCCTCTTTCATACACGTGACTAATGCCTGAAGTTCTGCCTCTGATGGTGCAATAATCACTGCATCATCAGCATACAGCAGACAATTTACTTTTATGTCACCCAATTTCACACCCAAACAGCTATCTTTCAGCTTCTGTAAACAGCTGTCGAGATACAGTATGAACAGCCAGGGTGACCATGGGTGACAGGTCATGCCCTACCCGCACACAGGCTTTACAGTCAAAGTAAAGTGACTGCACAGCCCTTAGCAATCGACCATCCACACCGTACCCCGGCAACAGTTCCCACATTTTCTTCCTTACAACTTTATCAAATGCTTTCTCAAGATCCACAAAAGCACAGAAACTCCTCTGGTTAGCAGCCAGAAGCCTTTCCGTGATCATGCGTAAAGAAAACATTTGATCCGTGCATCCTCTTCCAGGTCTAAATCCGCATTGTGCCTCCCATAGAAATCTTTCCGATTTCTCTTGCATCCTACGTGTCAAAACTTTCGAGTAAACTTTACTTGCTAAACTGGTCAAGCTGATCGCCCGATAGCACCCGCAGTCAAAATGTGAACCTTTACCTTTTTTATAAAGGCACAATGACTGCGGATCGCCAATCATCCGGGACATCCCCCGTCCGCCAGCACAAATTGCACAGCAGATAAAAGCTGTCCCAAACGCGAGGCCGACCATACTTGACCATTTCAGCAGTAACTCTGTCTAGTCCCACAGCCTTACCACATTTCAAACTTCGAATCGCACGTTCAATCTCTTTCATACTGATGACCTCAGTGTCATCGAGGTCCAGGTCTGGCGTACCAGTCACGGCGTCATCCCCGGATCCCTCACTAAGATCATCACACGCATACATTTCTCTATAAAATTCGCTCCATCGCTGCATGACGTCCGATTTTTCAGTGAGGACGTCATTAGTTCTCGAAAGCACTTTGTTCATTCTTAAGGCCGTCGCACCACTTCGGGTCCTTCCAACCTCTTTCCAGAAGAGTTTGGAGTTCTCCTTAAAGTTGTGCGACAACCTTTCGTCCGCTTCCATTCTACACCTTTCACGCATTTCCTCAATCAATGCTTTCGTGTGAACTTTCTGCAGCTTATATCTTTCTTTCATCTTCTCTCTCATATCCTTATCATTACTAGAGGCCAAGTAGTCTAACCATGCTTTCTTCTTCTTCTCTACAGCTTCTTTCACTTCATCATTCCACCATGCATCTCTTCTTTTACTACTGCCTCTTTTTATTGTTCCCCACACTTCTTCCGCTGCACTTACCATTCCATCCCTAAGGTTCTGCCATGTTCTTTCCACACATTCATTTCTGCCATCGATGGTGTCAAGCTTTTCGGCTACCCTCGCATGATATTTGTCCCTAGTATTCGCTTCCTGAAGCTTCCAGCTTCGGATGCGACAGACCGACTGTGGTTCTGTTACCGCCGTCCGGTAGCGCCAACCCGCGAACAGACCCCTAAATGTAGTAATCACTAGATAGTGATCCGTTCCCAGGTCAGCACCCCTGAACACTCGCGTATCCATCACCTGTTTTCGCAGTCGGTCATCCACCAGAAACAAATCGATCATACTTCTCTCATTCTTTCTTTCTCTAGTATACATATGGATTTTCTTGTCATTAAACTTAGTGTTTGTCACAAGAAGACCCTTTTCCTTGCATACCGCCAGTATAAGCTTGCCAGAATCATTAACCCTTTTATCGCCAAACTTTCCAAGCACCGACTCGTACCCTGGTCGAGCGGTACCAACCCATCCATTCAAATCACCACACACAACAATTCTTTCGTTTCCCCTAGCCAAATCTAGAACTTCTCTTACATTCTCCTAAAACTCCTCCAGCTCAGCCCTGGACGACGAAGCTACCGGCGCATAAACAGCCAAAAGGAATAACTTCGTCAGTCCCAATTTAAAGCGAACCCAGAGAAGTCTTGAGTTCACAACCTTATATTCAGTCATAACATCGACCAACCGAGACGACAGCAGCACCCCCACTCCCTGGCGGGCGCTCTCGCTCTCCGGGACTCCGGACCATAGAGCTAACGCCCCGCCAGGGAGCTCTTCAGTACCACTGCCCTTCCGTTTGGTCTCCGACATACACACGACATCTAATTCTCTTTCTTTCATTATTTCAATCAACTCATTCATCTTATCTTTCATGCCTCCTCTAACATTCCACGTGCCAACTCTGCACTCTGTCCTCCACCTTCCGCCGTGTCGGGCTGTGCGTGACGGGTGGTGGTCCCCATCGCCGCTTTGCGCGCTGCATTCCACACCAACGGGGACTAGCTGGTGTGCGTCGCCTTGGGGGGACGCCCTAACCCTCGTTGGCATGGGTGCGCAGCTGAGTAGAAATGCAGCCCTGAAAAGGGCTGGCCGGGGTCGCGACAAGCACGCTTCTACAATGACCCAAAAAAAATGCTTCTAAAATGAACTAAAAATATCCTCTATACCGGATTTCGGTCACGACGCGGCGCCCAGTCTTCAATGGATACTAAACATCTGCGCAGGACATGATTATAGTGCCCGAGTGTAATCACAGATGCACTCTCTATTCCCTCACTCTCATAGTCCGGTAGGACGGTAGTTCAACATGACCGGAGAGGGATCAGGCACGGAACGAACGGCTTAACGTGTTTTTCGAGGCAGGGGGGTGAATGAAACAGCCTAAAATTCCTGACTCCGGGCTTCTACTGAGAATTTTTTGGCAGAAAAACCCAAAAACTAATTTTGGTCCGACCCGGGACTCGAACCCGCGACCTCATTCATGATCAGCAGTCGCATTAAGGACTACTAGACCAACGAGACAGTCTGCGATTGAAATTAATGTAAAATAAACTTAGAGCCATGGTAGCGCAGAGAGTTAGTTCGCTGCAATTTTGATATTACGGGAGAAAATCACGATCCTTCTTCGCCGTCACCACCTGCTCTGCGGAGGCGGAAACATAAAATATTTCGAGGACATGAGAAGTACACCAACACCCACTGCAACAGCGCGGTGTTCTTTAATATATATCTCTTAGTAATCAGTGGAGGCCAGTGACCGGCAAAAGGACGTATACATTTATTGGATACAAAGCCATTTATTACATAGGCAATTAAAATTATGCACGTGTAGGTTGTAATTATTTAAAACAATATTATCATTTTTTCTCTTAAAACATCGATTTCTGGAATCGTTACTATTATTAACATAACTGAATCAAATGTTTTGACGTTCTTCTAGATTCACATACATACGCATATATATATATATATATATATATATTATAGGATTATAAATTATACAACAGTATAAAGCTGCCATTTTACGATATTCAGATAGAAATAGCTTTTGGATTACATATTGGGACTGACTTATATATCATCGACCCACACATATACTCGTACTCTAAATTATACCTAAAATATAACTTGTCTTTATTTTCAAAGCTTCAACAGTATTCCAAAAATAAAATAGCCTATAACCAATATGGAGGATCTGGTGAATCTTGAGCTACACGGCAGTATATATGTACTCGTATCTAATGCTATTTGATACATTATCATATTCATACCCTTGATTTAATCGATACTACCGGTGGAATATCGTGCTATTGTTGAAAAGTCTCTTGCGATCGCGAGTCACGTCGATGATAACTTAACCGCTTGTTATACTCACTTGTGCCAATTCAAGTGGACGGGCGCGGCTTCGTTACAACTCCTCTTAACCAATTACAGTGTGCGAGAGGAATCTGACAACAGAGCTAAAGATTTGTAATGATTTTTTTTTTGATTATGGGCTATATAAATAATTAAGTATTTATCAACTCTATATCTGTTTCAAATAGGTCGAATTAAGCGGGGAAGGACCACGCTCTCATAGAATAAGCTTAATGCTGATGTGTTTCGTATGTAGAATTTAGAGAACTGGAGACACAACGATCCATTAGATTTTAGTTCTTCCTCAGATGTGACAGACAAAGCATGTGTATTTTGATTCTTAGAAGGGAATAGATGAAGATGTGTTTAGGCCGCACCATCCACTTACCATCAGGTGAAGTGTTTGCTCGTTTATCATCCTTCTTCTATAATAATATTTAAGTTATTTTTATAGGATAGAGTGACAAACGAGCACACAGTCCACCTAATGGTAAGTGGTTACTGTAGCCCATAGACATCTACACCTATCCTCGATTACGAATCAAAATGCAGATGTGTTGTCACCCGTGAGAACTAAGATGGAATGCCTCTTTTCCAGTAAAAAGGGTCTCCGGTTCTCTACACTCACCATACGAATCACAGCAGTGTCATGATGCCATTTTACGCTGGTATTCTGTGAGAGCGTGGTCCTTCCCCGGTCGAGCCGACCCATTCGTACTACAACTAGACTACTAATATAGCTGCAGCATAGCTCTACCACGTAATAACATTTTTAATAATTAAGCAATTAGTAATTGTTTCTTCCAGTATATCTCAATAAAATTCCCATATGTATTTTTTATTATATAACATTAACTCGTTATATTAGGCTTTACAATTCGATAACTTTTAATTGGCCCTCTTTTACAACCTTTATGTATTACTTGGATGTATTTGCTGTTTTCCTGTTGGAAGACCCTCGGGAGGTGGTAGTGATTCACCACTGAAAATTACTTTAAATGTTGGGATTAAAAACAAATTAAAGTTAAAATCGATAAAATCCGTAAAATTAGCTTTATTTCAATTATTTACTACATTTAATTTAATCACAAAAGTAAAGTTATAGTAGTGAGTATAAGTACATCTTACATATTTGAGAAGGTTAAACAGTAATAAGTCAGCCGCGCTGCTCCAGTGCCTGTTACTGCCTGCACTCGACTTCACATGTCTTCAAATATTTTTCTTTCCTAGACATGCAAGTTTTATCATGATGTTTTATTGTACTGCTGAGCCACATGCTCGGCACTTATTATTGCAACTAGCAATTTATTGGACGATGGGGATCGAACCCAGATTGCTCATGTAAAATGTGATTTACGGCGAGCACTTGGCTCCTCAATTGCAATTTTAATTATGTTTAATTAAAAAGAAAGGTTATTATTCAGTGAAATACGTTTTTGAGGAAAATATCTTGATGTAAACGTAGTAAAACCTTTTATATAGATACAAAGTTGCGTTTCCTTACTCCTTATATAAGAAAACATAAACATCTGAACAGTGGTAGAGCCACGCGGCAGCTTTTGCTGTCGTACGGATGGGCCGGCTCGAACCGAGGTGGTACCACGACCTCACAGAAAACCAGCGTGAAGTAGAGATTTACCTCTGCGTTTCGCTTGGTGAGTGCAGGTGGCCGGAGGCCCTTTTTACTAGAAATGAGGCATTCCATCTTAGTGCTCACGGGTGACAACACATCTACATTTTGATTTGTAATAGAGGATAGATGTAGATGTCTATGGGCCGCAGCAACCACTTACCATCAGGTGGACTGTGTGCCCGTTTGTCACCCTTATCCTATAAAAAAAAACATATATATATTTTATTATTAATTGTAATTCACGGTTTGTACGTTTACTTATAGCATCGTTCATATTGGTAAAACGTTCCAAACATTATATTATAGCTTCATAAAATGTCAGAGGTATAAGTAGGTGGAGTAAGTGGATTAGGAATGCCCGATCTGAATCAATTTTCCGGAAGATCGATTCACGGCCATACGATCTGCCGATTTTTTGAATCGATTTAAGGAAATGCGATCTTCACCCAGATCGATTCGTATGGTTATAAGATCGTATGAAAAAATCGTATCAACTAAAACCTAAACACCAACGAAACCGTTACATCCTAACGTATGAACTGATTTTTGCATACCTATCGTATTGCCTAGGAGGGGACAGCTTACTTTGTTTTAGTTACTGTTTTACCTAGTACCTACACATTAAATGAGAGTAGATTCGAGATACATCTAAAACTGTGGTGTATGAAATATGAAGGTAGGTTTTTTTATATGATATGGTGACAAACGGGCACACATCTTATGGTAAGAGGTTGCTGTGACCCATAGACATTTATATTTATCCTCAATAAATAATGAAAATGCAGATGCGTCTTACCCGTGCGGACGTATGATAATATTTTATTTATTTTATTATCGGGTACCTATGTAAGTATTTTATGATCTTTCATTCTTTGTATTATTGCGATACAAAAAGTTGAGCTGTTCTGTGAATGTAAACTATTACTTTAAAATACTTTCTAATATGGCCCCGCCAACCAAATCGAACGCTCGGGATTTTCTTAATTAAATGTTACATTAGTGGACGAGAAATATTACTAATTTAAAAAATCATCTCAAGCCTCATCACATAGGCACTTATTCTGAACTAAGCAAAAGTGAAGAAAGTTCTACTACAGCAATTTCCGAAATCGTAAGTATTTATCTTCTATACAAATAAATAAAATTGAAGGAACTGTTTGTAATGTCAAAATAACAGCTTTTTAGTGAATACATATCAAAGTATATACGATACTAATAACAAAAAGTTAATTAAAAAAAATTATGTCTGTCTGTCTGTTCGTCGGTCTGTCTGTTTATTCTGGCTCATCTCAGAAACGGATGTGATGATTTTGACGGGGCTTTCACTGGCAGATAGCACATATTATGGGGAATAACTTACACAATTTTATTTTAGAAAAAAATTAAATGTAGATAGCTGGAATTTGTAATGTAAAATCTGTTTATACTTTTCAAAAAGAATAATTTAGAAAACTCACTGAATACCATAATAGGCATTGTTAAAATAAATAATTTTATGCTTACTGTATACTGTGCTTTTCTTTATTTTTATTAAATTACGATACGATTTTCCGAGATCGAATAAGATCGATTCAATTGAATATGATTAAATCGTGAATCGATTCATGAGGTTACGACCCATTACGATCCAGAAGATCGATTCAAAACAAAAAATCAGGCATCCGTAAAGTGGATCAACGGTTTCAGATTTAGCGGGCAGCCCAGCATTACCAATGAGGGCATTCACGACTTTTTCTGCCACCAGGGCGGCGCCATTTTAGAGTGAGGTAAAATATTTGACAGATTTCATAGCGGGGACAATAATTTCTTAGGAAAATGTAATATTTAAGGTTTCTTTCTGTATTATTAGTTATATTTTATATTAATTACGTTGGAAATGAATTAACCAAACTATAAATATAACTAAAAGACGACTTTTTAAAAAAAGAGTTATAATATGTAAAATATTAAAAATCAAACCACTGACACATTGTGTTGTGTGTTAATATAATACTCTAGAATATGATAAACTATTATTTAAAACTAATTTCTCAATTAACTGACACTGTGTAAAAAAAAACTTTACCTCAGTCACACCTAGCGACATCTGGTGAGTGGAAAATTATTAGCCCTCATTGTAATCCGTCATTGTAAATCATTTTTGAAATAGTCCTGCAGTCTTGTGTTCGTACATCTCATATTACTTACATATCCAAGCTGTTTACTATTTCGTATTGCTTTGATGTACTCGTATTATAATTAATAACAGACTTCGATATTTTTATTCACCTATTTATTTTTAATATTACAGACGTATCTTTAATCAAATAATAAGGATACGAGTCACGGAAATAATTCGTTGTTTCGTATCTCTCATTCGACTATTGTCATAAATTGCTCCGAGTACAAGTACAATTCAGCTTAGTTGAAGTGGTTAACGGAACAATAAAAAAGTCAATAGCGCTGCTAGTACTCCTAAAAACCTGCTCTCACGTTTCACTGATGAATTATGTAGGCATAGAAAAAATTGGCAAACATTATTACAATAAATGTATTGGATCGTAATAATACAAAATGGTTTATACAAATAATAATCTTAGGCATAAACTAGTCTGTTTTAAATAAGAAGTCCCGCGGAAAATATGCGAACTACTAAAATGTAAAGTATTATTGACAGCAAAATGTTAAATCTCGCGAAGAATGGCGTCGTGGTATAGTTACTTCTTTAATAAAAAACACACATTTTAAACCATAGTTTAGGTAAACCCAAAGTTACTAGAAGCAGATGTTACTTTGCAGAAATCCTTTATTATACATTTTTATCCTAAAAATGAATTTACTAAGATCCGCGTAATAAAATAAAATAATGTTTCGGTTACACTTTAAAACATAAAGCGGGCTCTGCTTATTGCCTAATTAAACTAGTAAATTTGTACCATATTCTGAATCAAAATCTAATCTAATGAAATAAAGTAAACAAAAGACTAGCTAAGAGAATATGTCAGTACATCTTATTCCGCTCTTTGTCAACTGTATATGCCGTAAGTCGAATTTAAGCCATCTAACAGATAGCGGATTAAGGCTGGAAAATCGTCGAATCTGCTTTGTGAAGCGGAATCAAATTTTGATCACTCAATCAGCCTGTGGAGGTTGTAAATATACGGTAGGTTAAACTGAATAGCAAATAAATAGCAGGAAGTTTTTTTTACAATACTACAATATAAGCAGATGAACGAGTACTAACAGTTTGCTTGTTGGTAATTATTTTCTTAAGTATTTGACCATCTGCGGTGACCTACAAAGATTGTTAGAGAGCATTATTTTATAGCAAACGATCACACAGTACTGTGTGAATGTTTGTCACCCTTATTACCAGGTATATTATCAAGTAGACCTGATGGTAAGTGAATACTGTGGCCCATTCAACATCTAAATCTATACTTGATTCAGAATCAAATGCTCGACCGAGGAACGACCACGCTCTCACAGAATACCAGCGTAAAATATCAGCTTGACACTAATGTGTTTCATATGGTGAGTGTATCATCTCAACTGCGGATGTCTAACACTTGGAAATGAAAATATCTCCGTTGACTGCGGGTGTCGAAGTGTTAGACATTTTTACTCGCTTTTTTAATGACGAAACAAAGCATTAAGCACTATTTCTAACTCATTCTTCCATATGTCGATGTATACATGATAAAAAAGGATAGCATAAAAACCCCACAGCTTACAACACACTTTAGTAGGATTTTATATCAATATCATGTGTTGATTTCGTCTGTCCCTTGAGTGCAATGTAATGCCAGCCATCAATGTAATTGACGCGCGCTAACATCGGAGTTGTTTACAATTATTTCGTACATCTCTTGATTGATTGTGTGGTTAGTTATGTTAAAACAACGCCTGGGTAACTAACCTTCCTATTTGTAACCTCATTTTGTGTTTCATCTCATTTTGTAAGTGTGAAATGTTTTTTTTAATTTGTATGAAGCAAACCGCTATCTTAGAACTAACATTATTCTGGGACTTTATTAAATTTATATACACATTTGTAGGAAATTTCATATAAAATTCAGAAATGTATACATGTTATAGTATTTGATATACCAGAATCGAGAAATTCGCTTTAAGATGGACTGCGCCCAATCAGCCGTCCATTTTATTAAACAGCTCCGCAGTCAACGGAGTAGGGCGGTTAGAGTCTCCGCAGTCGAAAGGGTATATAACCGGAGACCCATTACTGGAAAAGAGGCATTCCATCTTAGGCCTCACGGGTGACAACGAATCTGCATTTTGATTCTTTGTTGAGGATAAATGTAGATATCTATGGGCCGCAGCAACCCCTTACCATCAGGTGGACTGTGTGCTCATTTGTCACCCTATCCTATAAAAAAAAAGTGAAAAGGGTCTCCGTTCCCTACACTCACCATACGAAACACAGCAGTGTCAAGATGCCATTTTAAGCTGATATTCTGTGAAAACGTGGTCCTTCCCTGGTCGAGCCAACTCATTTATGCTACAATCATAATGTAGCTGTAGCATGGTTCTACTACGTTTGATCGTTTATCGGGAAGATGCTGCTGCTTATTTTCTTTTTCATTTCCCTCTGTCGCCTTGTATGACACATAGTTCTGCTATCATATGAATATAAATATATTATATTATATTTTGGGATTCTCGAAAATGGCTTTCGATGAAATTTTGTATCTAGATAACGTTTTCCTTTCTTTATATACAGTAGGTGTCATCCTTGAGAAAAATATATTTTATTTTTATAACGCCGAGCAAAGCTCGGTCAGCCAGTTTTTTTTTATTCTACTAAGCCAGCGCTTATCTACGATCCCACCTCATGGTAAGTGGTGATGTAGCCTAAGATGGTGAAGCGCATTGACTTAACAAAAGCCTATTCACTCTTGTCTTGAAGACACCCACACTGTAATCGGATGGAAAGACAGATGCTGGCAACTTATTCCACTCCTTTGCTGTACGCATGATGAACGACGTGGCGAAACGTTTGGTTCGAATGCGTGGTAAGTCAACAACGAAAGGGTGGAGACTGGCCGAACGTCTGGTTGTCCGATGGTGTAAGGGAGAGGGTGGAATTAAGTTATGTAATTCCTGCGCACACTCTCCGAAATGCATCCTGTAGAAAACCGAAAGGCTGGCTACTTTACGTCTGCGTTCGAGGCTGGTAAGATTGGTTTTAACCAAATTCGGGTCACCAATAAGCCTCATAGCACGCCTTTCCATCGAGTCCAAAGCTCCTAGGTGGCATTTTGCAGCACCAGCCTATATATGGCAGCAATACTCCATGCACGACCGGACTTGCGCTTTATATAAAGTAAGCAGCTGTCCCGGCGTGAAGTATCGCCGCACCTTTGCAAGGACTCCCAGCTTCCTTGCAGCTGCTTTGGCCTTGGACTCAATGAACCGCCCGAAGTTCAAATTTGAGGATATTTCAAACACTAACAACTGAAGGCGGTCGGTATACCCCAGTGATACATTTCGGAAAGAAGGAGCCAAGGTGAGCTGGCTCCTTTTTGCAGTGAAGAGACACGCTTGTGTTTTGGAGGCGTTGAACTTCACAAGATTGGCATAACAGTTATTATTCAGTTACTATTTAATTAAATTAGAAACTGATTTGTTGTTGGTTAGGGAAATATAAATTTCATGGTGAACCTTCTAGTGACGATGTAGGAATGTCCTACTCGTATACTCCATATCGGCCCTTGGGAGTCGAAAGAGGCAATAAAAGATAACAAACCAGGAGAGGGGCAGCAGCGTCTTCTTAAGAAAATAACCAGAAAATAAAAAAAATGCGGTTGCCTACTCGCCTGCCAGGCATAGTAATTGTGGTAAATATCTAGCTGTAACGGTACTTAAAGGTATAATTGGACGTAGTTATGCAAAAAGGATCCAACCCGAGTTTGTGTCAAAAAATGTTGACTTGAAAAATAATGTCTGTGGTCTATACTATTATGTGATGTAACAATTTTAGCAAACGTAACACAAATAAGAAGAAAAATTACAAACAGACAGAAACCATACCGATAATTTGAGTTTATGATATTTGAAGTATGGATACTTCAAATATCATAAACTCAAATTAACTTAATGCGGGTTGGATCCTTTTTGCATAACTACGTCCAATTACAAGGTATGATAAGTTGGAATTGACATATCTACATAGTAGTGTTGTCTACTTAAATCCCTAAATAAATAAAGAAAACATTTTCTTTAAAATGTTTCAAGCAGCCGGCATGCATCATTAATTAAACCTTAAAGCTTAATTATAATACGCTTATGTGCTGCGGTCTTACTATAGAGACAGAGGTAGGGTTAGGGCTAACGTTGTATCTAAAATGTGTGTTCTTAACTAAGGATTTTGCAATAAGCTAGATTATAAGTTATTCCATAATCCTCACAAACTCAACAGGGACACGGAAACATGAATAAGTAACAATTATTATGAGTAGTCGCGCCGAACATGCGCTTGAATTAATCTATTCGTATTTATCATAGATGGTGGTGGTGTGAGTAAAAATTGTCACTCCACTTCACCTTCAAAAGGAAAAGGGTCGTTAGTTCAATATAGTCTTCGCTAATCCGCGCCCGCTGTTGCACCATGTTGTGCTCCTACCGCATTATCAATTTAAATAGTTTTAATTTTTAAAATCTCTAGTGTTTTCGGCTATACACTATCATACATACAGTAACACATACAACATTACACACCACAATATTTAGAACGAAAGCCGATTAGTGATTGCGAGTACGAGCTTCTCGGTAAGTAAATTTAATTCCTCTAATTTAAGATACATACATATATTCTCCCGCGCAATCACATAATTAACGGCCACGAGGTGATAGCCAGTGCCTAGCGTGATTATTTTTCTGGTGCCTTCTGTGAGGTCTTCGATTTCTTACCGAAATTTAAATTTTCTCACATAGAGTCGGTTAATTTCTTCGCTTACCGCCCGTCATTTTTATTTCCCGCAACTATTATTCATGTGTTCTGGATGACGTTGATCATTTTATAGTGTGTGTGACTTGTTAAAATATTGCATTTATTATTATTTGAACCGTTATTTGTGCGGATACTGGTATAAATATTTTGTATGTTTTGTAATTTTACATCATTAATTTGGACTCCGTTTTCATTAGTTCGAAAATATGGCAGCCACTCGCAAAACTCTGACTAAGGAATTACTTATTAAGGAAACATGCCGTGATGGTTATTTTACTCGCATGCAACGTATTTTCGATCTTTAAAAACAATAAACGATGCCGCTATTCAGGATATGTTTATACTACAGTGCGAAACCATCGATGATATCAGGAGTGAATATCACAAGTGCATTCATGATATTAATACTATAAATATGGAACTAGATCCCGAATTTACTCCTGATTTCAACGCCTGGTGTAGCTTTGAAGACCTGTACTGCCATGTTAGACGTATTAAGAACAAAATATGCAAGCCGCAAACGATGAATGCCTTGAAGCCTAAGATCGCGTTACCTAAGTTGTCTCCCATAGAAATTCCAGAGTTCCACGGAGACCCTTCCAAATGGAGTCTCTTTTATGAAACATTTAATTCGACGATTTATTCTAATACTGAGTTAACGAACTCGGAAAAAATCTAATATCTAGTTAGCAAACTTAAAGGCAAAGCGCAACATTTTTTTTGGGTATTAACCCCACCGCTGATAAATACGATTCTGTATGGGATGCTTTAATATTTTTTATTAATTGCTGGGGAAGAAAGGTTCTCGAGTGGCAGCCTCGTACCGGCAGGCGAAGTGTAGGGCGTCCCCCCACTAGATGGAGTGATGACCTGGTAAGATATGCAGGAAGTCGATGGATGCAGGTGGCTCAGGACCGTGCTTTGTGGCATTCTTTGGGGGAGGCCATGTTCAGCAGTGGACTTGTAAAGGGCTGTAATGATGATGATGATGATGATGATGATGATGATGATGATGATGATGGGATGCTTGAATAAAAAAATATCAGGACAAGCGTTACCTCGCGAGCACCTTTCTCGACTAAATATTAGAGATGAAAGCTTTACCTAATCCCGCAAATTCAACTCAATTGGAAGCATTAATTGATAAATATGCCGCATCTATCGCTGCTCTTAAATAATTAAATATACCAAATCTTTGTGATTACGTGTTTATTCATTTGCGCTCAAGCGCTTAGATCGCGACACTTCGAAGGCATTTGAAATGTCTGTTCGAGACGTGGACTTACATACTTATGACAGCTTTATTCATTTTGTAAAAGGTCAAGTCAAAATAATGCAACGCGTAAACGCACCCGCATACAAAGTGTCAACGAAAGAAAGTGATAAACGCAAGTTGCCTGCCATTCCAAAGATCTCGCATTCTTATATTACATCGAATTCTAATGACGTCACATTGACATGTAGACTTTGTAGTAAATCGCACGACCATATTTATAATCGTTGCGAATTCATGAATTTGTCACCCGAGCAACGCCATAAATTTGTGAAAGAAAATCTTTTATGCACAAATTGTCTCAGTTCTAAACATATTTGGAACGCTTGCAAAAGCACTAATGTTTGTCGTATATGTGGGTCACGCCATCATTCGTTAATTCATTTGCAAAAATTAAATTATATCAATAAGCGAGATAAACATTCTCAAATTGTTACAAATCCCGACACGGTTGCAACGCGCCCGCGCTCTCCCGCTCCAACTCGACAGCCAGAGCTAAGGATACATCCGGTGGTGTAGCCTTTCTGTCGGCTGACAGCGTAGACAACAAACTATGTCTTATTTCAAAGCCACAAAATATTAACACAATATTAGGTACTGCGCAAGTTAATGTGCTAGACCGCCATAATAACATGGTTACTTGTAGGTGCATCATTGATCCAGGTTCGCAAAATAATTTTATCACGACCGCATGTTGCCGCAAATTAGGGATGAATATTAAACAGTTAAATCGCAAAACTATCATAAAAGGATTAGGCGATCATTCGAGTCTTGCAAAAGGAAAGGTGAACATCAACTTATTTAGCCGAATTAATCCCTCCAAAACATACGCTATTGAAGGTTTGGTTTTAAATCAAATTACGGGTAATTTACCTACCGCGCCCATTAATACCACGTCGCTAGATTATCTTAAATGCCTACCGCTGGCGGATGAAGAATTTTCTAAGCCGCCAGAAGTCGAGATACTTCTCGGGGCAAAATTATTTATTAAACTGTTGCTGCCCGTTAAAGTAACCGGACCCCCGCAACAACCCTCTGCGTTTTTTACGACATTAGGCTACGTAGTCATGGGAGACGCGCAGGTTGAAGTCAACGACTCCGTTGACGTATCTCACTCTTATCTGTCCAGCGTTTCCTCCCCGCATTCAATTCATGACCAGTTAAGCAAGTTTTTTGAAATAGAGGACCTCGGCGATGCCCCGATTCTCTCCGAACAAGACATATATTGCGAGGAGTTTTATTCTATCACAACACAACGTGAGGAGACCGGGCGCTTTGTTGTAGGTTTACCTTTCAAGGACGAAACTATCCTCTTAGGAGATTCGTTACAAACGGCTCGTAAACGTTTCCTTCATTTAGAACGCAAATTTTATAAAAATCTAGCATTTAAATCGCAATATGATGAAGTCATCCGTGAGTACCTATCTAAGGGTTATCTTAAACAAATTTTGGAACCGCAAAATTATAGCAAGGGTTACGTTATACCGCACCATGGGGTGATCCGCGATGATAAGCTCACTTCCAAACTGCGCATCGTCCTTGACGCAAGCACTCACACCGACTCCGGAGTATCGTTAAACGATATTTTACACGTCGGACCGCCGCTACAGTGTAATTTATTTCAAATCTTATTAAACTTTCGCCTTTTCAAAATCGCCGCAACTGCTGATATACGTCAAATGTATTTACAGATTGTAATTCGTGAGGAAGATCGACCTTATCAGCAAATAATATACCGCTTTAATAATAGAGAACCGCTTAGATATTTCGCTTTCCAACGCGTATGCTTTGGTTTACGATCTACTAGAGTAGTCCCTTCATAGCCATCCAAACCATTCGTGAATTAGCTAAACGCGAGGAAACTAATTTTCCCCTCGCCGCGCAACTCGCTACTACCCAACTATACGTTGACGATATAGGCTGCTCTTTTCCCAATAAAGATGTTGCGCTAGACGGATTACAACAGCTCATCAAAATGTTCGTATCGGGTGGTTTCTTAATTGGTAAAGTGGTCCAGTAACTCCCAAGAGTTAATAGAAAATGATCCCGAATCGCATCGGTTAGCTAAACCAATTGACTTTACAAATGATGAGTCTCTTAAAATTCTTGGCATGCAATGGTTGCCGACTTGCGATAAATTTTCGTTTACTATTTTACCATCCGACCGCACTTGCACGAAACGCAATATGTTATCAACAGTGGTTCGCTTGTGGGATATACTTGGGCTGGTAGGTCCGGTTATTACATACGCCGAACTCCTGATCAAGAAAGTTTGCTTAATGAAGTTAGATTGGGATGATACCCCTCCCGACTATCTTGTTAGTGCATGGACTCAGTTTCAGTCAGAGTTATCGCTTATCACAGATTTAAAAATACCGCGGCATGTGAAGGTGTTCGAGAATACCAATATCACCCTTTTAGGTTTTTGTGACGCAAGCCAGCGTGCATATGGAGCCGCTGTATATTTACATGCGAACAACCACGGCAAGTGAACGACTAAGGTAGTCGTTGTTTTTTAGTGGTTTTTTTTTATTTTATTTATAGCAGAGGGGGCAAACGAGCATGCGGCTCACCTGATGGTAAGTGACTACCGCCGCCCGTGAACAACTGCAACACCAGGGAGGGAATTGCAGATGCGTTGCCGGCCTTTTAAAAAGGGGTACGCTCTTTTCTTGAAGGTCCCTAAGTCGTATCGGTCCGGAAAAATCGCTGATGGTAATCGATTCCACAAGGAAGTCGTGCGAGGAAGAAAACATCTTCTAAATCGCACAGTGGTGGACCGCCAATCATCCAGATGGTGTGGATGGTATCGGGAGTTCTGCCGCGATGTGCGTTCATGAAATTTGGCGGCTGGGATTAATCCGAACAATTCCTCAGAGCATTCGCCATGGTAGATGCGAAAGAAAATGCAAAGGGATGCAACATCTCTTCGCAGTACCAATGAATCGAGCCGATCGGAAAGGGCTCGGTCGTCGACGATTCGAGCCGCTCTGCGCTAGATGCGGTCAAGTGGAAGGAACTGGCACTGGGGAGCCCCTGCCCAAAGATGGGAACAGTATCCCATGTGAGGCCGAACCTGTGCCTTGTAAAGTTGCAGGCGGTGTGCCGGCATGAAATAAATATATAAAATAAAAAATAAATAGTGTGCGCAAAATCCAAAGTCTCGCCTAGTAATCGGGTTATTACGACGCCGCGACTCGAACTTATAGCCGACTTTCTACTTGCAAAGCTACTACGCGCTGTGTCAGATAGCTATTCATCGCGTTGTAACATTAACCGCATTTATGCATTCTCTGACTCCACCGTAGCACTACACTGGATTACCACATATCCATATCGCCTGCAGGTTTTTGTCGCTAACAGGGTTTCCAAAATTCAATATCTCTTACCTGCGAAACATTTTTATCACATTCCTGGGTGTGACAACCCCAGCGAATGTTTAACCCGCGGTCTATCACCTTCGCAACTTTTAGTTCATCCACTATGGATGGGCGGTCCTAGCTGGACACAAAGAGATGAGACTGATTGGCCCATATCATGTTTTAATCTGGAATCTTCTTACGGCGTTCCAGAAATGAAATCGGTTTCTCTCACCACAATCACCGAAGATATCCAATTATTGTGTCATATCGCTTCTCTTGCTTCGCCGTGTAGTGGCAGTCAAGAATATCCAATACCACATATACACCCGTGGGTGTCGTAAAAGGCGACAAAGGGAAACAGGCAGGAGATGGGCAGCAGCATCTTCCTGATAACAACAAACTTAAAATAAAAAAACTACAGTTGCCAACCCGCTCGCCAAGCGTGGCAACTATGGCGAATAACACCCTTATGATGAGAGTAACAAAGAGACGGCCCCCAGTCCCCGGCGGCCCCGCTATTCCTTGCTACGGTGGCGACCATGGTAACGGCGGGGCAGGGGGTGCTAAGAATCTCCGGTGGAGGTTCGGTTGCCACCTTAGACGACTCGACCTGGCAACGTACAACGCACGCACAGGACTGACGAGAAGATCGTGGAGCTGGAAGAAGAGATAGACAAGTTGCGCTGGCATATTATAGGATTATTCGAAGTCCGAAGAGAGGGGGAGGACACGGTAATCCTGGAATCCGGCAACTTGCTCTATCACCGGGAGGGCGATCATTTGTCCCAAGGAGGTGTCGGATTTATCGTCCACAAGTCTCTCGTTAACAACGTTGTAAAGATCGGGAGTGTGTCGACGAAAGTTGCGTACCTTATACTCAGAATCACCAAATGGTATTCGCTGAAGGTCATACAGGTTTACGCACCAACCTCGGCACACCCCGATGAGGAGGTGGAGGAAATGTATGAGGATATCTCTAGAGACATGCATTCCTCCAAAACCCAATATACGGTGTTAATGGGAGACTTCAATGCAAAACTAGGCACAAGAGAAGAACGTTGAGCTGAAAGTAGGGAAATTTGGAATAGGGCAACGGAACCCAAGGGGCCAGCAGCTGGCCGACTTCATGGAGAAAGAGGGACTCTTTATGTTGAACTCTTTCTTCCAGAAGCGGCCCCACAGGAAGTGGACCTGGTCTAGCCCCGACGGTTCGACAAAAAATGAGATTGACTTCATTATGACGACCAGACGACAACTGTTTAGTGATGTCTCCGTGATCGCGAGGGTGAAAACTGGTAGCGATCACCGAATGGTTAGAGGCACACTGAACCTAAAATTAAGTTGGAGAGGTTTCGTCTAATGAAGTCAACGCTCCGTCCCCCTCGTAATCTGTTCCAAAGTCCCGAAACCTTTCAGCTCGAGTTACAAAACCGTTTTCAGTGCCTAGAAGACTGCAATGAAGTGGACGATATGAATGACAAGCTCGTGGAAACTGTGCATGCGGTCGGAGCTAAGTTCTGCAAGACCCGCCGCAGAAGAACACAAAAACTCTCCGATCACACTCTTAATCTCATGGCTGTTAGACGGGAGATGAAGCTACATTCTTCAATAGACTTGATAGCATACAGGCAACTGAACAGACAAATCTCCAAATGCATGCGGCAGGACTTACGCAACTTCAATACAGCTTGTATTGAAGAAGCGATCGAGCGGAACCAAGGCTCCAAAGTCTTTGCCATCTGTCTGCCAGAAAGAGCCAACTGTCAAAGCTGAAGACAGAGTGTGGCAGCATCGTTTCCGGGACACCTGAGATTTTGAGTGAGATTCAGAGGTTCTATGGGCAGCTGTACACGTCATCGTTGGAGCCACACGCAAGTGTGAGTAACGATCCAAGAGCGAGTCTCATCCGACACTATTCCGAAGATATCCCGGACGTCAGTCTGAGCGAGATTAGAATGGCTCTCCAGCACCTTAAAAACGGTAAGGCTCCAGGCGAGGATGGAATTACAGCGGAGCTTCTGAAAGCGGGTGGAAGACCGGTACTTGAAGTCTTTCAGAAGCTATTTAATTCCGTCTTCCATGGTGGCATTACACCGGAGGCGTGGAGCAGAAGTGCGGTGGTCTTGTTCTTCAGGAAAGGTGACAACGCTCTCTTGAAGAACTACAGACCGATTTCCCTTCTGAGCCGCGTCTACGTGCTGTTTTCGAGAGTCATTAAGAATCGTCTCACGCGCAGACTTGACGACATCCAGCCTCCCGAACAAGCTGGTTTCTGAAAGGGCTTTAGCACCATAGACCACATACATACCCTACGGCAAATTGTACAGAAGTCCGAAGAGTACAATTTGCCACTATGTCTGGCGTATGTGGACTATGAGAAAGCCTTTGATTCCGTCGAAGTTTGGGCGGTGCTGCAGTCCCTTCAGCGGTGTCAAGTTGACTGTCGGTAAATCGAAGTGCTGAAGTGTTTGTACAGTAGAGCTACGATGGCTATCCGAGTACAGAACCAGAGTACGAAACCTATCCAATTGCAGAGAGGTGTAAGACAGGGTGACGTCATATCCCCGAAACTCTTCACCGCTGCATTGGAAGACGTTTTCAAGCTTCTGGACTGGAAAGGATACGGTATCAACATCAATCGCGAGTACATTACTCACCTTCGATTTGCCGACGATATAGTCCTTATGGCAGAATCGCTGGAGGAACTAAGTACTATGCTCACTGACCTCAATAGTGTCTCTCAACGGATAGGTCTTAAGATGAACATGGACAAAACAAAGATTATATTTAATGTCCATGTCACACCTATGCCGGTAGTTGTTGGGAGCACTAAGCTCGACGTTGTTGACGAGTATGTTTACCTGGGACAAATAGTTCGACTAGGTAAGTCCAATTTCGACCGAGAGGTCAATCGACGGATTTATCTCGGCTGGGCAACGTTCGGGAAGCTACGACACATCTTCTCGTCAGACATACCTCAAAACCTTAAAACGAAATTGTACAACCAGTGCGTGTTGCCAGTGATGACTTACGGAACTGAGACGTGGTCCTTCACAGCTGGCCGTATGAGGAAGCTCAAGTTCGCTCAGCGAGCTATGGAGAGGGCTATGCTCGGAGTTTCTCTGCGTGATAAACTTAGGAATGAGGATATCTGCAGTAGAACTAGAGTAACCGACATAGCCCAACAGATTAGTAAGCTGAAGTGGCAGTGGGCCGGCCATATAGCTCGAAGAATCGACAACCGATGGAGAAGAAAGGTTCTCGAGTGGCAGCCTCGTACCGGTAGGCGAAGTGTAGGGCGACCCCCCACGAGATGGAGTGACGACCTGTTAAGACATGCAGGAAGTCGATGGATGCAGGTGGCTCAGGACCGTGCTTTGTGGCATTCTTAGGGGGAGGCCTATTTTCAGCAGTGGACTTGTAAAGGGCTGTAGTGAATGTGTGTGAGTTAGTGAAAAATCGCTTCTCGACATTCTAAATGGACCAAACTTTTGAACACTGTTGTGTATATTTATAGATTTCTTAAATATTTACCTCGTAGTAATTTGATTTCCGTTTCCGATTTAGAGTTTGCTGAAAGTAAACTTCTTACCGCTGTGCAAATATCCCATTTCCGCGAAGAATTTAAGCTATTAAAATCGGGCAATAAATGCCAGAAACACGTACAGAAATTAAATCCGTTTTTTCACAACGGACTTATTGGAGGAAGATTAAGTAACGCTAACTTAACCTTCGACCATTGGCATCCTATTTTGTTACCTAGGAAAGATCATGTAGTGAACCTCATTGTAGATCATTATCATCGCATGCATTGCTATACTGGTCCTAATTTATTAGATAGTTTATTACGACAGAGGTATTGGATTATTTCCGCTAGACGAACGATCTAGTTCTAATATCTTGAACTAATATCGTTCTAGATCTAATAGATCTAGAACGATATTAGTTTTTAAAATAACACAATACTAGATTAGAGTATCTTTTGACAATACATAGTTATGTTTATCTATGATTACAATCATTAGCAATCATTAGCTATATCAAAGATTTGATTTGCCATATCTACAAATTCATAACAAGACAAAATTTGATTTGCAATACCTATCAAACTCATGATGTTTTGTTTAGTATAAACAGTGGTAGAGCTAAGCGGTGGCTTTTGCTGTCGCTTGGATGGGCCAGCTTGAACCGGGGTGGTACCACGACCTCACAGAATACCAGCGTGAAGTAGAGGTTTACTTCTGCGTTGCGCTTGGTGAGTGCAGGTGGCCGGAGGCCCAATTCCCCCCCCCCCCCATCAACATGGTAGTGGAATTAAATAAAAGACTACCCCAGGAGGGTACCAACACCCCTGGAGAATCCCTCGCTGAGCATCCACGACCAAACTACTCCACTCCTGGGCGTGGGTGCTCAGGCTGCCCCGCGTATTCTGGGGGGGGCGAAATTCCGCTCAAGACGAAACCTGCTCGGGGCAAGCGGAGCAAGAAGACAAAGGCAACCCCTGCCACGCTTACCGTGGATTTCTGCAATATCAGGGGACTTCATTCAAACCTTAACGCCGTCCACTACCATCTGGAGATAGCGAAGCCGGCCTTGCTCTTTCTTACCGAGACACAGGTGTCCTCTTCGGCTGATACTTCGTATCTCTCCTACCCGGGGTACAAATTAGAACACTCGTTTGTGCCCCGGGCTGGAGTTTGCGTGTATGTCAGAGAGGACATCTGTTTTCGACGCCTCGGCAGCCTTGAAGGTACGGACCTGTCCATCCTATGGCTGCGCGTAGACAGCGACGACCATCCCCGCGTCTACGGGTGCCTCTATAGGTCCCATAGCGGTAATGCCGACACAGACTGACTCATAGACCACGTCCAAATGGCTGCAGACTCCGTGCTACAACAGGTCCCATCCGCAGAGATCGTGATACTCGGTGATTTCAACGCCCACCACGCTGAAAGGCTTGGTTCTCGTTTAACCGATCATGCGGGTAGATCTGTCTATTACTTTGCTTTGGCATATGGTCTAACACAACTGGTTACTTCGCCTACGCGGATCCCAGATGTGGAAGACCATGTACCTTCCCTGTTGGACCTTCTGCTGACCTCCCATCCGGACGGATATCAGGTCTCCGTCGATGCCCCTCTGGGCTCTTCGGACCATTGTCTGATCCGGAGTACGGTGCCACTCACGCTCCAATCGCAGTTGTGATCTACAGCTTACCGCCGTGTTTGGCACTATAGGTCAGCTGATTGGGAAGGGATGCGGTCTTTTTTTGCATCCTACCCTTGGGGGCGGGTTTGCTTCTCGCCGGAAGATCCCAGCGTTGTTGCCGATTCTGTTGCTGATGTGGTACTTCAGGGTATGGAACTTTTTATTCCATTTTCTGTGGTGCCCATCGGAGGCAGATCCCAGCCATGGTTTGGTCGCTCCTGTAAAATAGCATCACGCTATAAGCAGGAGTGCTACCAGGCCTGGGCTGACGCATCAACGTCTCGGGATGTAAACACCAGCGCATTAAAAAAGAAGTATAATTCCGCCTCCAGGTCCTTCAAAAGCGTCATTGCCAAGGCAAGGTCTGAGCACATCGGCAGCCTTCCTTCGGGAACCCGTGCATTCTGGTCTCTCGCCAAGGCTGTCCAAGGGAAGTTCTGTCAGCCATCTCTTCCATCTCTGCACAGAGAGGACGACTCACTGGCCCATGCCGCAAAGGAGAAAGCCGATCTGTTGAGCTCTCTTTTTGCGTCCAACTCGACTCTAGATGACGGGGGGAACACACCGCCGACCATCCCGCGATGTGAGTGCTCCATGCCGGATGTGCGATTTACACAGCGCTCGGTCCGCAAAGCACTCTTCTCCCTGGACGTCAACAAGTCGAGTGGGCCCGATGGAGTCCCTCCCATTGTGCTGAAGACGTGTGCTCCGGAGTTGGCACCGGTTTTAACGCGTCTTTTCCGGTACTCCTACTCCCAAGGCGTAGTCCCGAACTCATGGAAGACAGCTTTGGTGCACCCGATCCCTAAAAAAGGCGACCGCTCAGACCCGTCCAACTACAGGCCTATCGCCATCACCTCCTTGTTCTCCAAAATAATGGAAGCCATTATAAACTGCTAGCTCGTGAGGTACCTTGAGGATCACCAGCTGATTAGTGACCGCCAGTACGGTTTTCGTCGGGGTCGATCAGCTGGTGATCTTCTAGTCTACTTAACTCATAGATGGGCGGAGGCAGTAGAGTCCAAGGGGGAGGCATTAGCCGTTAGTTTGGACGTAGCGAAGGCCTTTGATCGGGTCTGGCACAAAGCGCTTCTTTCGAAGCTTCCTTCCTATGGGCTTCCCGAGAAATTGTGCAAATGGATCACCAGTTTCCTTGCTGATCGGAGCATCAAGGTCGTAGTAGACGGTGAAAGCTCTGATTTCAAGCCTATCAACGCTGGTGTTCCACAAGGCTGCGTGCTATCACCAACGCTGTTTCTCCTGCATATCAATGATATGTTGCAAACCAGTAACATTCATTGCTACGCGGACGACAGCACTGGTGATGCCTTATATACCGGCCGTGCCAATATTTCTCGGGAAAACGTCGCCGAGTACCGGGACAAACTTGTGTCTGAAGTCGAGTCTTTGCTTAACAAAGTCTCGAATTGGGGGCGACTAAATCTAGTCCAGTTCAATCCCCAGAAGACACAAGTTTGCGCGTTTACCGCTAAAATGAACCCCTTTGTCGTATCTCCTCAGTTTCAAGGCACTCCCCTTACTGCCTCAGCCAGTATCGGAATCCTTGGCGTCGACATATCGAATAGTGTGCAGTTTCGTGGTCACTTGGAAGTGAAGGCCAAATTGGCCTCTAAAAAGCTTGGCGTGCCCAGCAGAGCGAGACAGTATTTCATGCCGGCTCATCGCTTCCAACTTTACAAAGCGCAAGTTCGGCCCCACATGGAATACTGTTCTCATCTCTGGGCCGGGGCACCCCAGTGCCAGCTTCTTCCACTTGACCGCATCCAGCGCAGAGCGGTTCGAATCGTCGACGACCGAGTTATTTCTGATCGGCTCGATACACTGGCATTGCGTAGAGATGTTGCATCTCTTTGCGTATTTTATCGCATTTATCACGGGGAGTGCTCTGAGAAATTGTTCGGACTAATTCCAGCCGCTCAATTTCACCATCGCACATCGCGACAGAACTTGCGATACCATCCATATCATCTAGATGATTGGCGGTCCACCACTGTGCGATTCAGAAGAAGTTTTCTCCCTCGCACAACTTCCTTGTGGAATCGATTACCACCAGCGATTTTTCCGGACCGATACGACTTAGGGACCTTCAAGAAAAGAGCCTACTCCTTTTTAAAAGGCCGGCAACGCATCTGCGATTCCCCTGGTGTTGCAGTTGTTCATGGGCGGCGGTAGTCACTTATCATCAGGTGAGCCGCATGCTCGTTTGCCCCCTCTCCTATAAAAAAAAAGTGGGACGTATATAGGCTGCACCAGCATCAGACTTTACGGATCACCACAATAAAACTTGTTTTTACGGATTATACTCCGTAAAATACTCGAAACGTCGGGAATATAATTTAAGTTAATATACATGATAAATTACGTAAAACCTAGTTTTATTTAAATGTGAATTGTTCGCGTAAACATTTATAATCGTTATGTGGGCTACCAGAAGCACACACGAGGACATAGATCTATCTGATAAATCACCACAAACCTCGGTTCTCAGCCTCCTGTTTGCATTGACTTTGCATGTTTTATCAGTTCAATACTACGCTTATCGTCACATAGTTGAGAACCTTTGTTTCTCATGAGTTCCTCAAACTGTTTAGTCAGCCTATTGTCATTTCAGCTTACAACTTATTGGGCTATTTCAGTTATTTTGATTATACTGGAGATTCTTAGGAAAGCCTATCGTTGGTGTTTCTCTGCGTAGTAGATAGTAACTACACACAAAATATGTCACAAATGTACCGAACATATTCGCCTCCACATGTACCACCTGTTCACAACTACGGCGCGTGTTTATTGAATCAAATAGATATTTTTTACTTTCAAGGTACGACCGGATAAAACTCAAGCGTCTTACAAAGTTGATTAAAATTGTATAAAGTCCAGAAGATCATGAGCAGAAACTCAGACTCTTGACACGCACTCACGCACACACCCTTTTCATTTCTTTCTTGTCAGCCCGTAAAAGTTCACCGCTGGCACACAAGTGTTATATGTGTCTTATATCGTGTGTTGCAGATAATTTTAGGAGCATGACATGTGTACGTGAGTGCGTGTTTTACAATAAGTTGAGCATGGTTTTTTTGCATCATTTTTATATGTGGTGGAGCCAGTGGAGACAAGGCATTCCATTTTAGTACTCACGAGCAACAACGCATCTGCATTTTATTTTATTCTTTTTGGAAAACTTACAGCTAACATTAACAATAAATAAATGACTAACAACTAGAATGCCATTTAAAAGTTTTCACCTATAAGCAATATGAAATTAAAAACAATAATTCTAGTCGGTAAAAGATAAACATCGATTAAGACAAATACAGTAAATTAACAAAATTAAACAGAAGAACACTCAACAAAAGAATTTTTGCGCTAAAATATTTTTTAATTGAGAAATACTGGTATTAAACAGATCCAAGTCAACGCTATTGGAAATGTCATTTCAGTTTTGCATGCACGTATTATAAAAGAATTTTGCCTGTATTTATTTATATTTTTGATTCTTAATCGAGGATAAATGTAGATGTCTATGGGTCACAGTATCCACTTACCTTCAGTTGGATTGTGTGCTCGTTTGTTACCCTTATTCTATAAAAATTACTTGAAATGTACGCAGCGCTCTGTTTTTGGTCTAGGAGTAGAACATATTATTGGCTACAATGATGACGATGAGTGTCTGGTGGCATGTTTCAGTTGTTGCCCTGGAATTAATTTAAATGTTGTGCAGTTTAAGTAGAAAT
This sequence comes from Parnassius glacialis, assembly GCA_033319125.1. Taxonomy (NCBI): domain Eukaryota; kingdom Metazoa; phylum Arthropoda; class Insecta; order Lepidoptera; family Papilionidae; genus Parnassius; species Parnassius glacialis. The sequence goes on along the minus strand of JAVANC010000028.1, from coordinate 28,983,490 downwards.
AAAAAAGCTATTAAAAAATTAAGAACGAAGATAGAACTATTAAGTAATTTAACTGGCGACGTTAACTTGGTTGAAACAATTGCAAAATTTAGCAGGAACAATTTAATCCCTTGCGACTGGCGGGAATTTGAACTCACTATCACAGAACACTATTATAATTTGGAATGCTTTTACAATTTCATCCATTAGAGTCTCTACATAATAACTTTCATAATGATTTCTTATATTTACGCCCAAAAATAATAAATAACAATAATTTTACAGTTTTTATCGCGGTTAAAATTAAATAATCTTTTTCACTTCTTCAATATAAATGATTAAGAATAACTCAAAAACTATTGGTCAAACCTTGATCAAATTTATATGGGACCACATGAGAAGTACCAGCTTTCAAATAGTTTCAAAGAATCATCGAAATCGAATCACCTAGAAAAAAATTATCCGGTACACACACATAAAAACCTACAGTCGAATTAAGTACCTCCTCCTTTTTGAAGTCGGCTAAAAAGAAGCAACATTTGATTGAAAGATATTTTGGGAATTCACCACATTATTTTGTTATGCTTATTTTTTATTTAATAATTTAACCACCACATAAACTTCCGCTAAAACATAAATTATTAAAAGAATTCAAATTAAAAACAGAAACTGTTCTCTTCTTTAAAACTATCGGAACTTACTGTGCCATAATTGTTACAATGACGGGTGATGGTCACATAACGACGCATCCAAGTAATTAAGTTTATAACTAAGATAAGACTTATTTAAATTTGTTTTAAAAAACGATATAAAATATATGTTTTATTTGTTTATGGCTTTTGTGACTTAAGAACAATCATTAACCCAGTTCTTTCGTATTCGTTTAACTTTCTTAAATTATTTCTGATCAGAAATATTTACGAAGCTCATTTATGTTAATTTACTGCGTTTTATTTTCATCTGTCAAAGTTTGAAATGAAATGGAAGATGGGCCATCACAAAGGAAAAAGTAACTTTTAAATTATATGGCCTTAAGTCAAGGTTCAAGTGCAAGGGCCTTGTAAAAGCTTAATAAAATAAGCATTCTCCCAGCAGGGCAACAAAACCGCAGCTTGCCGAAGATTTATGTTAACCCCTATCTTTAATACATTATACAGAAACATATCTACCAAGAAATATTTATATGGGACCACATGTGAAGCACCAGCTTTCATCATAATTAAAGAATCATCGAAATCGGTTCACCCAGTAAAAAGTTATGAGGTAACACACATAAAAAACATACAGTCAAATTGAGTACCGTTTCCTTTTTGAAGTCGGTAGAAAATAACAAGCTTGCCCATGCTTTGCTTATTTCTAGAAATCATTTTCTTTTAACATATAAATAATTGCTATTCAGTTTTATTCCAAAAGCCTAATAGTGTAACGTTTTAAGATGTGTATAACATTGTAAGATATAACTAGCTCGCTGTTAAAGAAGCTTCTGGTAAAAAAGTTATAACATAATCATTTTCTGTATGACAAAGGTTTCTCTTTTTACTCAACCTTTTTTTGATACATGAATGCCGGTTCTGCAAATATGTTAGTTAGCCAAATTATTTACAAAGGTAATTGTTGACAGTTTGTATTTAATTACATTTTTAATCACCAATAAAACATAATAAAAAACGTTTGATGTTGTTGATTAATTTTTACGCGCGCTTGCACTACGTTTGTATTTAGATTCGGATGGTTATTTTAAGTTCACATTTCTTCAGTCGGTTACTGCAGCGATCAATGGCATTAGAAAAAGATGTTTCCTGTATATTTCAACGATATTAATTTAAAAGAGATGTCGCAGCTCCTTCGCGCGGTTATTTTATCCGCTCATTTATGATCCTGTTATTGTAACAACGTTCTTTGAATGAAGTCGGTCTGCCACAAACGTTATTTCAAAGTTTTGAAATGTTATCAATTTGGAAAGTAAGATGGAAAACCTAAAATGTAATTTCATATTTTATTTAAAAAAAAACTATCTTCTTGTTCTTCAATAGCGCGTGAATATTTGACAAATGTACAAAAAAGTTGAAGTTGCTCTCAGTCGTTGGATAGAGTATTCTACATTTGGCATCTGGTACAATGAGGTAGGTATATCGTCATTTATTATCATAAGATCGGTCATAAGATCTTTTCGGCAATTTTCACAGTTCTCCCTTACGACTATTTCTTTACTAATTATAAGCCAGTGATTGATTACAATCCCACCTGGTGAAGCCCTAGATGGCTAATCGCATTGTCTTATCGTAACAAAAGCCTATTCACTCTTGCCTTGATAACGCCCTGATTGTTTTCGGATAGAAAGTCTCTCAATCTTTTGCTGTAAGCATTACGGAACTCTAGTGGGATGCTCCTAGGTGATGAATTGGTACACGCCTACAATACGAAGCATTTTATTTTACCTACCCATGTTGAAACAATATTTTTCTCTTTTGTTTTTTAGGTCTTTTACTCTTGTTTCAAATCTTAATTTCACCAAAACGACATCATTACGTTATTCATAAGCTGTAATATATCGCATTATCTATTATATTTTGTTGACGTCGTTGTAACCCAGTTCTGATTTATTAATGTTCAAAGGTATAAATGTCAAATATTACTGAGTACAGGAATTGTAATTATAAATGATCCATGAATATAGACCTATTTTAATGATTAACTTCATGTATATAATCGCCATAGGAGTGCACAATTGACAAGTTAATTGGAAAGTATTTTTTTTATAGGATAAGGGTGATAAACGAGCACACAGTCCACCTGATGGTAAGTGGTTGCTGTGGCCCATAGACATCTACATCTATCCTCGCTTGCGAATCAAAATGCAGATGCGTTATCACCCGTGAGGACTAAGATGGAATGCCTCATTTCCAGTAAAAAGGGCTATAAAAGTACTTAACTTTAAAGTAGGTGTTTTGCTGCAACACATGCTGAATGATAATTTTTTTTGGCACGCCTTAGGTTTTCAAAGCTAAATTATTTAAAATTACATCATTAGTTATAAATTAGTATTTTGTGTACGTCAATGGTCGTGCTTTTTCTTATAAAAGTGTAAGTTCCATTATCACATTTTTTTTATAGGATAAGGGTGACAAACGGGCACACAGTCCACCTGATGGTAAGTGGTTGCTGCGGCCCATAGACATCTACATCTATCTTCTATTACAAATCAAAATGTAGATGCGTTGTCACCCGTGAGGACTAGGATAGAATGCCTCATGTCCAGTAAAAAGGGCCTCCGGCCACCTGCACTCACCAAGCGAAACGCAGAGGTGAACCTCTACTTCACGCTGGTTTTCTGTGAGGTCGTGGTACCACCCCGGTTCGAGCCGGCCCTACCGTGCGACGGCAAAAGCTGCCGCGTGGCTCTACCACTGTTTTGTGACTAAATATTCCGTTGTTTAATAACCCTTAAAGCTTCGAACCCTGCAAATAATACAAATAATCTTTCTAAATCGTTTCCTTGCTGGGCACAGGAGAGGCTTTTACGGTAAAATAGAATGCGAACGATACTTTAATATGTGTTGGCAGACTCTACTTAACCTCCTCGAAAACTTTTTAATTTTATTTTTAGACATGCATTCAATTGACATACGTGTTTGTTAACTGAAATGGCAATGCGCTGGTCTCGTCTACAGTAGAAGTGATTACCGGTGGAGTAGTAGAGTAGTGGATTTCCACAAACTGATGATGATTGTGATTACTTACTTCATTGGCAGAGATCAAACTTTGGGAGTCCAGCGTTTATCTACTACTTTTTTTATAGGAGAGGGGGCAAACGAGCATTCGGTTCAACTGATGGTAAGTGACTACCGCCGCCCATGAATAACTGCAACACCAGTAAATTGCAGATGCGTTGCCGGCCTTTTAAAAAGGAGTAGGCTCTTTTCTTGAAGGTAACAGTGGTAGAGCCACGCGGCAGCTTTTGCCGTCGCACGGATGGGCCGGCTCGAACCGGGGTGGTACCACGACCTCACAGAAAACCAGCGTGAAGTAGAGGTTTACCTCTGCGTTTCGCTTGGTGAGTGCAGGTGGCCGGAGGCCCTTTTTACTGGACATGAGGCATTCTATCCTAGTCCTCACGGGTGACAACGCATCTACATTTTGATTTGTAATAGAAGATAGATGTAGATGTCTATGGGCCCCAGCAACCACTTACCATCAGGTGGACTGTGTGCTCGTTTGTCAAAAAAAAGGTCCCTAAGTCGTATCGGTCCGGAAAAATCGCTGATGGTAATCCATTCCACAAGAAGGTTGTGCGAGGAAGAAAACATCTTCTAAACCACAGACGGTGGACCGCCAATCATCCAGATGGTGTAGATGGTATCCGTGGTAAGTGCGAAAGAAAATGCAAAGGGATGCAACCTCTCTTCGCAGTGCCAATGAATCGAGCCGATCGGAAAGGACACGCTTACAATTAGCCTACTAAAAACTAGTTTAATTCTTAAATATTCAGCAATAAATAATATAAAATAATTGTAATGAAGTATATATTTGGTCTTCTTTTTAACAATAGCGTAACAATTTACGTTTTGTAATGTATTTCTTCAATTCCTCTTCATGTGCTTTAGTTGCTTCAGGCGTTTTATTTTATGGGTAATTTTGCTTTTATTACGTGTCGTAAGCAGTCCGGAAGAGTTCAATGATGACCCGATAGGCGTGGAATAAGGTCATTTATTGCGTGTGTTCGGAAAGTGAAATGTCTAATTGTACTATGACTGTTATAATATTCATTCAGAACTTAACTGTAATGGAGATAAACCGTCTTCTATATTGTATTTTACTTTTATATATTTTTTATTATTTATCTGTTGTTTAATACTTAAGAGGAAATCTTTGAAAAAAATGATGAGAACGAATTAATCACAATTGTTTCTAAATATAACAGTGGTAGAGCCACGCGGCAGCTTTTGCTGTCGCACGGATGGGCCGGCTCGAACCGGGGTGGTACCACGACCTCACAGAATACCAGCGTGAAGTAGAGGTTTACCTCTGCGTTTCGCTTGGTGAGTGCAGGTGGCCGGAGGCCCTTTTTACTGGAAATGAGGCATTTCATCTTAGTCCTCACGGGTAACAACGCATCTGCATTTTGATTCGCAAACGAGGATATATGTAGATGTCTATGGGCCGCGGCAAAAAACTTACCATCAGGTGGACTATGTGCTCGTTTGTCACCCTTATCCTATATAAAAAAAAATTTTTCTTAAATTATATTATGTGAATCATATGAAGAAATATATTCTCTTATAAACGATATCAGCCTCTTGGTGTATAGACTCTATTTTGAAAATGAATCCAGTTTATAACTGTTTCAAGATTAGTAATTTCCTTTTTTGATTTATATTATCTTGACCTGTATTTATATATTTTTCCATATTCTCATAACATCCTGTCAAAGTCCTGCACACAGGCCACCCGATAGATTACCTCATACGAAGGATAATTGCCATGGTTGTCACGCTCGGCAGGCGGGGTTTCAATCGCAGTTTTATATTTCCTAATTGTTTTTAGAACGATTCTGCTGCCCATTATCTTGTTTCCCACTGTCATCTCTTACGACACCTATTTAAAAAAAAAGAAAACCTTTAAATAAAACGAGAAATCTTTAATTCTTTGAATTCCTACTAAAAATTTTCAAATTTATGAAAATCATAAGAAGAAATATATGCCCCACTACACGGTATCGGCGTAGGATTAAACCCATTTTGAAAATTTAACCCAGTTAATAGCTAGTTCATAATCAGACACTTCCTCTTTACACATCCTGATATTAGCGCAGTTTGAATATTAGCTTGTACTGTATGTACGAGTATCTATGTATGTACAAAATGGAGTTTTATAATTCAGATTTGCACCACTTCTAGACGTCTGAATTTTCTGAAATATTGCAGATGTAGACACTAGTAACCGATGACAATTTTTTTTTCATTCTCTTCATAGCTCATGATCAATTCGTGGACGTTTACGAGCTGGTGATGAAGAAGAAGGAGAAACAATTTAACATAAAACATCAGTATTATAATTTCCTATTCTTAAAGCTTTGGATAATTCTATGTTATATTTTTTATCTTAATAATTTTAATAGGGTGCCATTGCACCCTAAGAGGTGATAACGTGTCTGTAGCTTTTTATATTAAAAATTGGCTGTAGGTGGCCTATGACTGCAGTTTTCACTAACGACCAGATGAACTATAAGTTCGTTAGTTACTTCGTTTTCTATTATACAGGTTTATTTTGCAATAATCGGTCAAATTTGCAGATAAGGTTCAGAATAAATAATATAGGCAAACGGGGAAGAAAAATTAATTAAAAGAAAATCTCAAATATGCTGTCCTTTTTATCTTTTCATTTCAAAATGCGTTGTAATTCATTATTTTAACCGATTTTATTGCACACGCACACATTAGAAAATTGGATGGGTAAGCAAAAACGTTGTTGCCCCTAAATCACATTCAAATTGGGATAATTTCCAATAAAAGAAGAAGTCTTATTTAGGTACTCCTATTTTCAAAAACTACAATAACGGATTATAATAATTTATATATTTGAACTTAAGTTTAAAATTTGGCCACTCTTTTAGGAACAAACCTGTATATTCTAGTTGAAACAGAAACAGAAAAAGAAACAGAAACTTTTTTATTCAATATAGATTATAAATAATGCTTATTGAAAGTCACTCCTTTGTATAATTACCACTGGTTCGAAAAAAAAACCTCTGTCCTGGGAAGAACCAGCAAGAAACCCAGCGGGACTTTTTTTTTAAAAATAACAGCTTACAATCATGTATGTTACACAAATTAACAACACAACAAATTAGAAATAGCTTGGTAGCGATCACCTCATTTCCAGGGGTTATTATCATCTATAAATTCTTTAATACTATAATAACCTTTTTTATACAAACTTAGTTTAATAAAGTTTTTTAAACTTTGAGCAGGTCAAATTTTGTATATTTTCTGGAATTTTGTTGTAAAAGCGTATACGCGATGTATACGCTTTTTCAAAGAATTTACCAAGAATGAATTACTGACTCGATGGAGTCGAGTAACCGGTACTACTAGCTTGTGTCTGTTCCTAGTATTTACAGAATGAATATCACTTATTTTTGTAAAACTACTTTTATTTTTGTGTATGTACATTACATTTTCATAAATGTATTGAGAGGCCAAAGTTAATATATTAATTTCCTTAAATTTTTGTCGCAGCGACTCTTTAGGCTTTAATTCATAAATTGCTCTTATGGCCCTCTTCTGTAAAACAAATATAATTTCAGTGTCAGCTGCGTGTCCCCATAGCAAAATACCATACGACATTATGCTATGGAAATAGCTAAAGTAAACTAGTCTAGCTGTTTCAACACTAGTTAGACTTCTAATCTTTTTTACAGCATATGCTGCAGAACTAAGTCTGCTTGCTAGTTTTGATATATGGGGGCTCCATTGAAGCTTCGCGTCTAGTGTGATTCCAAGAAAAATGGTGGTATCTACAAGACTTAGTTTCTCCCCATTTAAAATTACATTAGTATTTAATTGTTTGACATTTGGAGTCATAAATTTCATACATTTCGTTTTAGTGCCATTTAAATGCAAATTATTAACATTGAACCAATTTACTAATTTAGATATAGTATTATTTACTTCGTCATATTTTAGCAATTGTCGACTTAATTTGAAAATTAAAGAAGTGTCATCTGCAAATAATACTATATCATGGTTATCTCCTACTATGTAAGGTTAGTCATTAATGTATACAAGAAACAGAAAGGGGCCGAGAATTGAGCCTTGAGGCACGCCCATCTGTACCATCGACCCGGAAGAACTCATACTGTTAATGACAACTTTTTGCGTTCTCTTACTTAAATATGAAATAATTAATTTAAGAGCATCACTTCTTACACCGTAGTGTTTAAGTTTCCTGATTAATGTTTCATGGTGAACACAATCGAAGGCTTTGGATAGGTCACAAAATATACCCAAAGCATCCTGTGAATTCTCCCATGCATTAAATATATATTTAATCAGCTCAACACCGGCATCAGTTGTCGAGCGACCCTTTGTGAAACCAAATTGATTTTTATGAAGTAAATTATTTATATTAAAGAAATTTAACATTAGATGAAGAATATTTTTTTCAAAAATCTTACTAAGTGTTGGTAGTACAGAAATAGGTCTAAAATTAGCGGGGTCTAATGTACTACCAGATTTAAATAAAGGTATTACTTTACTATACTTCATTAAATCAGGAAACACACCAGATTCGATACTAGTATTAAAAATAGTAGCTAAATGAGGCGCGATTGTATCTATTATAGACGCAATAACTTTAACGGAAATCCCCCACAGATCCGCAGTTTTCTTAACATCAATAGTTTTAAAATATTTTACAATATCTTTTGATGATACTTTATGAAATGTAAAATTCTTTGTACACGCATTTACATTTTGTTTAAGTAATGATTCGGCGACCGAAGGAGAAGAATTCAGTGACTTAGTGGTTAATATCGGAATATCAGTAAAATATTTCTCAAAAACCATTGCAACGTCCTGATCTGATTCGGTTAATTTGTTATTAACACTTAACTGGTAGTTTGAATTGCGAGAGTTAATCTTACCAGTTTCGCTATTAATTATACTCCATGTCATTTTAATTTTATTAGAAGCCGTCTTAATTTTGTTGCTCAAATGCAAAGACTTGGCTGTGGAGCACACTCTTTTAAATATTTTTGAATATTTTTTTACATATTCCCTAAATTAGACGCTATGATTATATGACCTTTCATGGTAAAGATCATATAACCTATGTCTGCTCTTATGGACTCCTACTGTCGCCCATTCATTAAATGACTTCCGACAGTTCAAGGAGAATGTCTTAGAAGTAAAAGTATTATTAAATTCATTGCAAATAAGCTTAAATAATGTTCCATACAAAAAATTTGGATCATTTTGGTATGTAAGTGATGGAAGTTTTTTCACTATGTTACTTCTAAATTTCTCCAAGCGACGTGCATTTACTGGAACAAACACAACTTTCTTATCTACTTGCTTTTTGTGAACATATGGTAACGAAACTACTTGTCCACAGTGATCAGAACTTAATTTTTGAATTATACATTTATGCAACGGCTTCACATTTGTAAAAATGTTATCTATACATGTTGCACTAGATTGAGCAATACGCGTTGGCTCTAAAAATAAATTAAAAAGACCATATGATTTAAACAATGATCTAAATTTAATATTGATTGAGGAAGCTTCTAGGAGATTGATGTTAAAGTCTCCACATATTACAACAGATTTATTCCGTTTATTAAGCTTAGCAAAAACTTCCTCCATAATTTTTTCAAAAGTATCGTATATAGAACATGGGGGTCTGTAGACGCTCACAACAATGAGGTGCTCAAACTCAACACATGCTATTTCTACAGTTCGCTCAACAGAGAGGCTCACAATATTTTTACGTTCTTTACATGACAATAATTTACTAGCTAATATTAAGGAGCCACCTCTTAAAACCGTTTCTCTATTGAAAGAACTGACCACCTGGTGATTACTGAAGTTAAACATTAAGTTATAAGCTTTTAACCAATGTTCAGTAATACATAAAATATGAATATTGTTGCTATTTAAGAACAACTCAATTTCTAACTCTTTGCCTACCATGCTTTGTATATTTTGATGCACCAGGTGTATACAATTTTCATTATCATTCTGTGGAGTCATACAATTAAAGATTTGTAAGCTACATTCTAAATTATTTAAATTATTACAAAATTACCTCTATTGTCTCATTTTCTAATTTAAATTACTTGGAACTGATTCCAAATTACATATTAAGTCATTACACTGCTCAAAAGGAGCAGATGTCTGTGTAGCCAAGTCCTTGGCTGAGTTAATATATAAACAATAAGATAGCACATTTGCTATCTGTCTTAAAATATATTTAGATAGGTAATACCTATCATTAGTCAAAAATTTCTTAAGTAAATTATTTATGTCTATTAAATTACATTTATTATTATAATTATAACAATTAAATGTCAAGTTTATATTATTATTACATGAAAAGTTATTCATTAATAAATTTAAATCATATCTTATTTTATTTTCCTGCGGCCAACCCTGTATGTAAGGCAATGTAAACAAGATAATTTTATGTACATTTAAATTATTAAGATTATCAATATATTTAAATAATTGATTTTTGTTTAGATTGCCTCTTCTCCCAACAAGAATTATTAATGTGCTATTAGGGCAAAATTTACTAGCTAAAACTTTATTCATTATATGACTAAAGGATGCTCCTGGCATGCAATAATTACTAATCATATGTCCTTCTAAACAGTTATTTAACATCATGCCCAAATTTTTGCCTATGTCATCACAATACATAATAACTTTATTTTTTTTTAATATTTACATTGCTTTTTAAGTTTATATCCTTTGTCATGGCACTGTCATAGAGTGTAGGTGAAAATAATGATGATGTTATGTGATGTTGTTATCTTGACTTTGAGTTGTTGCTTTGTCCACTTAAATGGGTACGTTTTTACTTTGATCACTTAAATGAACATTCAATAAAATTTAGAATCCAGCTTCAAAAACTAAAAAGAATAATATAATTTCAACCTGCGAGCTTCTGGAGCCGGGAGTTTCATTCTTTAGTACACTGCGTATTAAACCTTATTTTATTCCGTTAAGTTTAACTGTTTTAACTATTTAACAAAAGTTAGTTTAAGTCCCCTTTCCGAAAGTACATACATGGTAACAATATCTTCCAGACCTAGTTTCGGTCACGGTGGCAAGTCTCAATGGAAAGTAGCTATCTGCGCGGGACAGAATTATATTGAAAGTGTGTGTGTGTGTGTGTGTATTTTTTTAGAATAGCCATAGCTCGCTTCCTAATTCAACTATGACTGCAAATTGTTTACTGAAATTAGGAAAGTAAAAAAGACCCGAGGGCCGGGGGAACGGGGAAGGTCGTGAACTTGACGTTCGCGTGGAGGTGCGTCGTCGCGTGGATGAATGTTTGGTTGTCTAGGGTTAAATTAAAATAATTTACTAAGGAATGCAACTTTGATGCGGCGTTATTTTTATTACGTTCATGGTACAACGACTCTAAAAATATTAAGTTATTATTGATAGTTATCAACTGTTTTGTCAAACGATATCAAATTAAGGTGTCCCAGTTTATAAAATCGTTACCGTCATGATATAACGTCATTTACAAATGACTTATTTTAAAAGAGACGACTTGTTGATTTACTGAACTTGTAATATTTATGCAGGATCCAATTTCAAACCCTAATCGGAAATTCGTTCAAAATATAATAACTACAAAACATAACTTGTTGATTTCTTATCGTGTTATGTTTGTTTCTTTCTCAGATATTACATTCATATCTACCTGCCCTACTAGCTTAGGACAACTCAATCTTTCTTCTAAGTTTTCTTCTAAAGTGCCAACGTCCATCTGCGCGTTGTTTACCCTATTAATTAATCAACGAGGCTCAGCGACTAACAAACAATCCTAATGAAAATTCATTAGAAAATGCCCAACTGGAATCCCACTGATTGATGATGAAAAGGAGCATTGCCAGTATAAAAACATCGGATATTTGCAAATTTTAAGTTATTAAAGTTACTCATATTTTTTTTAAATCGTTATTCTGAATTTTACATTTTACATAATTATACATATCAGATTTCTCCCTACATAAATATGCATGGCATATTTATGGAAGTGGGAAATGATCCGGTAACCGGACGAATTATTTCGTTTTATTTATATTGTGATTTTACCACTTATAGTTGATGCAACCGACCGTGGTTAGTTAAAATTAAGTTTTGATTTGTTTTTAACTAAAAGTCCTATACGTGGTAGAGCCATGTTGCAGCTATATTAGTAGTATTAGCACGAATGGATCGGCTCGACCGGGGAAGGAACTTGTTCTCACAGAATAGCAGCGTAAAATAGCAGCTTAACACTGCTATGTTTTGTCTGGTGAGTGTAGAGAACCGGAGACTCTTTTTACCGGAAAAGAGGCATTCTATCTTAGTCCTCACGGGTGATAACGAATTTGCATATTGATTCACAAACTAGGGCAGATATAGATGTCTATAGGACACAGCAACCACTTACCATCAGGTGGACTGTGTGCTCGTTTGTCACCCTAACCTATAAAAAAGTAGCTATAAGTGTAAGCAGTTACATTAAAAAAAAAAAACTAAAAACAGGCATGAATCATGAGCTGTGATAATTCCAGAAAATATTTATTGGTGATTCTGATCAGGATACTAGGATAAAGTTATTAAATTATTTAATTGTGCTGGGTCCTGGTTAAGAGTCAATCCGCGGTCTGTAAGTTGGTGAATATTATATTAAAAAAATCCGTTACATTGATAGATAGATAGATAGATACAGTAAAGCTAATAAAAGCGTGTTATTACTACGACAACTGTAGACTTTGTCCAAAAAAAAACGAAAGTAATTCGTTAGGAAATATCATTGAACTTAAGTTCAGCCGCTGATATTTATATCATTTGTTAATTATTTGTATTTTACCTTTGCTTACTATTTTTTTGGTATTACCAATACCATGATTGAATCGAATACACCCTAAATTTAACAAACCACAATTGGCTACACCTAAGTGTAACAAGCTAAACTTACGTCAATTTAAAATTTTAGAAAAATAGTAGCCGAATAATGAAATTAATTTAATTCGCACGGTTAGTTATTTATAAAGTTTGTCTTTTAGTTAATAAAATAGATGAACTTTTCTAGTACATCAAGTCGCACGCACAGTTTCTTCAAAATAAAAAATAAAACAATGATAACATCCTACTTTCCTACCAGATAATATTGGGTTACCTAAAATAATAGGTCAGGGAAAAAGTTTCTTCGTATTTTGTTTGTACAAAATTGAAGAAAAATCTCTTTGATTGTACTGTTTGTATCTAGCTGGTTTTAATATAAATACATATAAGATATTAATAAAAAAATAAAAACACTTTTCCATCATTTTTCAATTGTTTTTCTGTCCGCCAAAATGAGTGAATCTAACGAAGAAATCGATAAATTCTGAAGTTTCATTCCAAAAATAAGAAAATGCGACTCAAACCGCGACAAAATTTTTGAAATGTTTATGGACATAATACGGTATCAGTAAGACCAGAACAAGTTGGTTCCAGCGTTTTCAGTCCGGTAATGTTGTTGTCATAAATGCAACTCACTCTGGTCATACGAATAAAGTTGATGCCATTTTTGAAATAGATCGGAATATTAGCAGTTACAACATAGCCAAAGTATTGAGGATTGACCACAAAATAGTTCTGACCCCTTTGAAAAATAGGCTATACAAAAAAAGCTCGACATTTGGATACCAAACGAGCTCATTGAAAGAATCCTAAGGAATCGTGTACTCATTTGCGATTATCTATAGAAAGGTAATGAAACCGAACCATTTTTGAATAAATTGATCACTGGTGATGAAAGAACTATGAAAAGAACGTGGGAAAAAGATCGTGGACTTGTAGCAAAACCCGGATTAATAAGCAATAATGTGATGCTGTGAGTATGCTGATTATGGGGAGAGTGTATGGATCTCTTCTATATATATATATCTTCAATAAACTGCATCTGTTACTGACAGTGAATAAAACTTGGCCATTTTTCATTTTGATTTTTTTTAAATTATTTTTAATTAAAATTATGCCAGGACAAGAAAAACATATCCGACTAGATTATGATAAGATTAAGGACATAAAAAAAAACACAAAATGCGCAGACACGATTACAGTATTAAATACCTACAAACTAAAATCCTATTGCGTATAGCAGAGTAGTGGAACATATGTATATATATATATATATATTGTGCGGTTTTTAGGAGCTATCTACTTCTTATTTAAAAGATATATCAACAAATAAAAAACACATTATATTTCTACATAATCTTGATTTCATAAGAGCTATATCCAATTTTTTTTTAAAGGAATAAATATTAATATAATCTCCTTACAACGAAACCACATAAATGTGAAATTATTATTGATAACATGCATCTCCTCGTAAAGTAAGTATTATTTTATTTTGCGATTTACACCAATGGATAGGCAATTTATTAATGAACATTTCTATTGTAAAATTTTTTTCGAAAGACCAAAGGAGATGGTCCATTTCTGGCCCAGTCTATGTACAATATAACGTAAAAATGAGAAGAATTCAGGGATTTTGTTAAAAATAAAATGAGAGAATAAATCAAAACAAATAACTTGCAAAAAATAAAAATGCAATCCCAAGTTTCTGATGGTTTTACAAGATGGTGCCCTTCAAATCATAAAAAAGTAAAAAAGACACGGTTATTTGTCAAATGTCATTTCTGTCAAATGATATTTTTATTTATTTCGAGCTTGGTTGTGTAGTTCAGAACTCTATTCTCTACTTGTTTGACTCTGCTTTTGTTTTTGGACTTAATGATTTACGTGACATTTTGATTTCGTTCGACAAAGAGCAGACGTCATATGCTATGCGGATGATACAGCCATTATATTTAATGATTTAACTTGGGACAGCGTACTCGAGACGGCTCAAAAAGGCATGGTAGTGTTGAATAAATGGTTAAGTTCCAATTTACTAACTCTAAATTATAAAAAAACTAAGTTCATAGCCTTTCACAAAACTCTCGCATCAAAACCATTTTCGCTGGTAAACTTAGTAATTCACACTTGCGAATCTGAAGTACCCTCTTGCGGATGTAATATAATCAGCAACACAGATAACATCAGGTATCTAGGAGTGATCATTGATGATAAGCTATCATTTAAAAACCATCTAAGCCGCTTGTCGGGTAGTGTTAGGAAAACCATTTACATAATGAAAGCTTTGCGACGTTGTGCTACTAAAGAAACAATGAAAATGGTTTACAAAGCACTAACCCAATCCCTACTATACTACTGCACGCTGGCTTGGGGTGGAGCTATCAAAACAAAAATGCTTGAAGTCGAGAGGGCCCAGCGAGCAGTACTAAAAGTAATGCTGTCTAAAAACTTTAGATTTCCTACTGACGAACTGTACAAGGAATGTAAGGTGCTACGGGTTCGCCAAATCTACATTTTAAAGGCAGTAATACTAACCCACAGAAAAATAATAAATTCCCCGAATTATCTTAGCCTGTGCCAACGTCGGATCTTTCGAGTGCCGATTACCAATTCACACAGTAGCTTTATCAAACGCCACTCACCATTTCTTCTGCCTAGCATTTACAACAAATTCTGCTGTCTCTTCCCAGATTTGAGGTCTTTGTCCACAAGTAAAGTCAAACACAAAATAACAACCTGGTTGCTACATGCTTCTTATCAGGAAACGGAAAACTTACTTTCCTTTCATAGTTGACCCTATACATGCACACGCGTAGACTTACACTCACTCACACACACGCGCAAGCACGAACCCCCCCCCCCCACACAAACACACTCACACAGACACACACACCACATACACACACGCACGCACACACACACGTTCGCACGCACGCAAGCACTCCTAGAGTAAATTAGCTATTTTTTTTCTTTCTGTCATGCATTCATTTATACAAAAAAAAAGATTTATTTTTCGCTTTATTTTAATTTAATCGGAGTTCTATGTATTTATCGGTGTAAACGGTGTCAGTAAATGTTCTTGGTTCCTGCGATACAAGCCTAGAGCTTAGTGCAGAAACCAGTGTATTGCTTAATTATGTAATGTTTTTTTTGGTTAAATAAATACATTTTCTATTTTCTATTTTCTAAATGAAAAACTCATAACTGACCTTTTGGCCCGACCCAGGATTCGAACCCGGGTCCTCATGATCAGCAGTCGCGCTACTACAACCACTAGACCAACAAGGCAGTAGTATACCTAATAAGATATTGTGGTTGGGTATTAGAATTATTTTTAACTGTATACTATACTGATAATATTGAATTAGCCTTTTATAAATTATAATATTTGTCGAAATGTTAATTATGGATTCGAACCTTACATGCTAATGGTGCTTCATTTTTTATTTGCATTTACTTCAAAGAAAGTACACGCAAAAAGCTTCATCGCGCAGTAAAAAACACAACAAATATATGTATAATTAATACGAAAAATTATACCCAAAACAAACAAATAATACTACCTATAAATAACCTAATAAGTAATAATATTATCGACTGATAAGATAACGTGAGCGTGTGCGCTGGCAGACGCTTTAATGACACGGGTGTCACGTCAAAGAGCTCAGCGCTCACTCACCGTGGGCAGTGAATACGCCCATATTTTAATATAATTTCTTAATAAAATCAAAGGAGACGGTCCAAAATTGTATGGAGCGTAGGCCTAGTTTATGTACTAGTATGGAAATAAATTAAAATACAATATTAAACCACTTTTGATCATTCAAATCCACGAATTTGCCTTAATTTCAGTGCAATTAATATTTTATTCTCACCAATATAAGCAACACTAATGGCGGATTGATGTTGTTTTGATTTGACGTTAGCTGTCATCTCTGAAATATACACCGATATACACTCGGGTAGAATCTATTAGTTAGTCTGTGATATACTCATATCACCAGCCTATCAGGTAGATTTATTATGTAAAATAGCTAAAATGTCTCAAAACTAGTGGGAACATAGGGCAAAAAAGTTGTATTTTTTTATCAAAACACGAATAAAGTGTATTATAGATTGTGTATGTGCTTTTTTGGTCTTAAAACAACTAACGTTCTTGTTCATATTTGCATATCATAAATGCAGTTCAGGAGAAAACAAATGTAAAAAGTACTACCTAATTCCAGACATGAAGATTGTTGAGATAAATCAACGGTGCCTACGCACAAAATTATTTCATTGCATTCATTAGAGTGTACTAATGCACACTTCGCCTCAATTTAGTGCCAGATAGCTCAAAGCCGAGATTATATGTTAATAGAGGGTAACTCCGTTTCTCTACCCTAAAAAATCCACCCTGAGATACTTCTTTATTGCACTAATCTTATAGAGTATATTTAATTTATTTTACCTTAGAGTGGCTGTCTTAAGTTGGATAAACAGAATAATCCTGAATACTAATTTCTGTTTAGGTATATGTGTCTATCTGGGCTGCTGAAGTGCTAGCGTACAATCATAGATTATATAATTTATTTGTCATAATATGGTACATTACAGTTGTTACAAAAGAATTGGCATCCTAAATATTCTGCCGTTTCCGGCGTACAAATATTTTCATATAACAGGTCCTCAGCGTGTCAGAGTATGCCTTGAGCCTTGACAGACATTTGAAGCCTGGATAATGTCATAACAAAGGTTAACAGTCCTATGAATTATAGAAAGTGAAACATTAGGTCAGTCATGTTTTGGATACTAAACATAAATAAAACAGCTTAATTTTTTATTTTTTATTTATTTATCCTACTTCAAAATCCTCTCTTACTAAAACGCCATCCAGAATTGAGGCCGGTGCGGTTATAGAATGTTGATACCGAGCCCAACACAAATACCAGACAACGGTCATTATGTGGGCACAGCAACCCACTGTCTGTTGACCAGAAGAGCAACTGCAATAATAACCTGCAATCATCTCATCCCAACTTGTCCCTTGTCTTGCCAACAGTATATAATATGTATAACAAGCTCTTCCCGAGTGATGCCGAGATGTTAAACGGCCTCTTATTAAAACAGTCTTGTTGAGATGATATTAATTGGGTCACATTTTATCTGTTACCCAGTCTTCGTTGACACCAAATATACAATATACTGATAGTATTGGCATTAGGGCACTGGAGCTCATTTTCAAGATTTGTGCCGACAGATAATTCTTGTAATACGTTTGCAAAACATTGTGGACATATTGGTGCATATTCATCCATCTAGAACAAAACAATCTTATTTTAATAAACTATCTATATTGCAGAAATGCATTTTAAACAGTGCAACATGTTTTAATAGGTGAATTGAAAGATAATTACATCATATTAAGATTTTGCAGCCCTTATGAACTTATTTATTTATTTATTTATTTAACTTTTTTGAACCTTATAAACTATATAAGTACAAAAGGCGGACATAATGCTTAAAGCATTCTCTGCCTGTTAACCTTGAGGAGTGGAAAAACATCGAAGGCGGTTATTATAATACATAACAGTAAAGAATAAGAAATATAATGAATTTAGAAATTATAGCATATAAACATAAAGGTAAAAAAATACATATACCATACATACATATATACATATATATACATACCACATACACACCTATATATGTACACATATACACATATAAATACATATATACACACAAATATACATATAAACGTAAAAAACATTTGATGGTGAAATTAGCTACTAACACAGATTAACTAAGATGATGACGCCAACTTAGGAATTCTTTACGACTTTCAAAAAATGTTCTTTAACATACTTTTAAATGTTACTTTGTTGGAGCGTTGTCTCAAAGTTTCATGCAGTGCATTCCAAAGTAGCGCAGCTCGTACAGCAAACGAGGAAGAAGAGAAACCGGAGGGTCCCGGGTTCGCAGGAACCAAGAACATTTACTGACACCGTTTACACCGATAAATACATAGAACTCCGATTAAATTAAAATAAAGCGAAAAATAAATCTTTTTTTTTGTATAAATTAATGCATGACAGAAAGAAAAAAAATAGCTAATTTACTCTAGGAGTGCTTGCGTGCGTGCGAACGTGTGTGTGTGCGTGCGTGTGTGTATGTGGTGTGTGTGTCTGTGTGAGTGTGTTTGTGGGGGGGGGGGGGGTTCGTGCTTGCGCGTGTGGGTGAGTGAGTGTATGTCTACGCGTGTGCATGTATAGGGTCAACTATGAAAGGAAAGTAAGTTTTCCGTTTCCTGATAAGAAGCATGTAGCAACCAGGTTGTTATTTTGTGTTTGACTTTACTTGTGGACAAAGACCTCAAATCTGGGAAGAGACAGCAGAATTTGTTGTAAATGCTAGGCAGAAGAAATGGTGAGTGGCGTTTGATAAAGCTACTGTGTGAATTGGTAATCGGCACTCGAAAGATCCGACGTTGGCACAGGCTAAGATAATTCGGGGAATTTATTATTTTTCTGTGGGTTAGTATTACTACCTTTAAAATGTAGATTTGGCGAACCCGTAGCACCTTACATTCCTTGTACAGTTCGTCAGTAGGAAATCTAAAGTTTTTAGACAGCATTACTTTTAGTACTGCTCGCTGGGCCCTCTCGACTTCAAGCATTTTTGTTTTGATAGCTCCACCCCAAGCCAGCGTGCAGTAGTATAGTAGGGATTGGGTTAGTGCTTTGTAAACCATTTTCATTGTTTCTTTAGTAGCATAACGTCGCAAAGCTTTCATTATGTAAATGGTTTTCCTAACACTACCCGACAAGCGGCTTAGATGGTTTTTAAATGATAGCTTATCATCAATGATCACTCCTAGATACCTGATGTTATCTGTGTTGCTGATTATATTACATCCGCAAGAGGGTACATCAGATTCGCAAGTGTGAATTACTAAGTTTACCAGCGAAAATGGTTTTGATGCGAGAGTTTTGTGAAAGGCTATGAACTTAGTTTTTTTATAATTTAGAGTTAGTAAATTGGAACTTAACCATTTATTCAACACTACCATGCCTTTTTGAGCCGTCTCGAGTACGCTGTCCCAAGTTAAATCATTAAATATAATGGCTGTATCATCCGCATAGCATATGACGTCTGCTCTTTGTCGAACGAAATCAAAATGTCACGTAAATCATTAAGTCCAAAAACAAAAGCAGAGTCAAACAAGTAGAGAGTAGAGTTCTGAACTACACAACCAAGCTCGAAATAAATAAAAATATCATTTGACAGAAATGACATTTGACAAATAACCGTGTATTTTTTACTTTTTTATGATTTGAAGGGCACCATCTTGTAAAACCATCAGAAACTTGGGATTGCATTTTTATTTTTTGCAAGTTATTTGTTTTAATTTATTCTCTCATTTTATTTTTAACAAAATCCCTGAATTCTTCTCATTTTTACGTTATATTGTACATAGACTGGGCCAGAAATGGACCATCTCCTTTGGTCTTTTGAAAAAAATTTTACAATAGAAATGTTCATTAATAAATTGCCTATCCATTGGTGTAAATCGCAAAATAAAATAATACTTACTTTACGAGGAGATGCATGTTATCAATAATAATTTCACATTTATGTGGTTTCGTTGTAAGGAGATTATATTAATATTTATTCCTTTAAAAAAAATTGGATATAGCAATATATATATATATATATATATCTACTTCTTATTTAAAAGATATATCAACAAATAAAAAACACATTATATTTCTAAATAATCTTGATTTCATAAGAGCTATATCCAATTTTTTTAAAGGAATATATATATATATATATATATATATATATATATATATATATAAAAATATATATTGTGCGGTTTTTAGGAGCTATCTACTTCTTATTTAAAAGATATATCAACAAATAAAAAACATTATATTTCTACATAATCTTGATTTCATAAGAGCTATATCCAATTTTTTTAAAGGAATATATATTAATATAATCTCCTTACAACGAAACCACATAAATGTGAAATTATTATTGATAACATGCATCTCCGCGTAAAGTAAGTATTATTTTATTTTGCGATTTACACCAATGGATAGGCAATTTATTAATGAACATTTGTATTGTAAAATTTTTTTCGAAAGACCAAAGGAGATGGTCCATTTCTGGCCCAGTCTATGTACAATATAACGTAAAAATGAGAAGAATTCAGGGATTTTGTTAAAAATAAAATGAGAGAATAAATCAAAACAAATAACTTGCAAAAAATAAAAATGCAATCCCAAGTTTCTGATGGTTTTACAAGATGGTGCCCTTCAAATCATAAAAAAGTAAAAAAGACACGGTTATTTGTCAAATGTCATTTCTGTCAAATGATATTTTTATTTATTTCGAGCTTGGTTGTGTAGTTCAGAACTCTACTCTCTACTTGTTTGACTCTGCTTTTGTTTTTGGACTTAATGATTTACGTGACATTTTGATTTCTTTGATATCGGACATCTGTATTCTGTAGAATCACATTTTGAATCAGTAAGCAGGTATGTACGAAAAATAGATGTTTCCTTAAGCTATTAAACGCATTTGCATGACATGCTTCTATCTGTAGTCTGTTAATAATTATTCATTTCTACATAAGTTCAAGTGAAACGTAAGTTTCAATTTCTATCTGATACGCATAAAAGACCTCTACGTTCTTCGGAGACTCTTACGCTCTCCATTCCACTTCACCGCTCCGGTTTCTCTTCTTCCTCGTTTGCTGTACGAGCTGCGCTACTTTGGAATGCACTGCCTGAAACTTTGAGACAACGCTCCAACAAAGTAACATTTAAAAAGTATGTTAAAGAACATTTTTTGAAAGTCGTAAAGAATTCCTAAGTTGGCGTCATCATCTTAGTTAATCTGTGTTAGTAGCTAATTTCACCATCATATGTTTTTTTACGTTTATATGTATATTTGTGTGTATATATGTATTTATATGTGTATATGTGTACATATATAGGTGTGTATGTGGTATGTATATATATGTATATATGTATGTATGGTATATGTATTTTTTTACCTTTATGTTTATATGCTATAACTTCTAAATTCATTATATTTCTTATTCTTTACTGTTATGTATTATAATAACCGCCTTCGATGTTTTTCCACTCCTCAAGGTTAACAGGCAGAGAATGCTTTAAGCATTATGTCCGCCTTTTGTACTTATATAGTTTATAAGGTTCAAAAAAGTTAAATAAATAAATAAGTTCATAAGGGCTGCAAAATCTTAATATGATGTAATTATCTTTCAATTCACCTATTAAAACATGTTGCACTGTTTAAAATGCGTTTCTGCAATATAGATAGTTTATTAAAATAAGATTGTTTTGTTCTAGATGGATGAATATGCACCAATATGTCCACAATGTTTTGCAAACGTATTACAAGAATTATCTGTCGGCACAAATCTTGAAAATGAGCTCCAGTGCCCTAATGCCAATACTATCAGTATATTGTATATTTGGTGTCAACGAAGACTGGGTAACAGATAAAATGTGACCCAATTAATATCATCTCAACAAGACTGTTTTAATAAGAGGCCGTTTAACATCTCGGCATCACTCGGGAAGAGCTTGTTATACATATTATATACTGTTGGCAAGACAAGGGACAAGTTGGGATGAGATGATTGCAGGTTATTATTGCAGTTGCTCTTCTGGTCAACAGACAGTGGGTTGCTGTGCCCACATAATGACCGTTGTCTGGTATTTGTGTTGGGCTCGGTATCAACATTCTATAACCGCACCGGCCTCAATTCTGGATGGCGTTTTAGTAAGAGAGGATTTTGAAGTAGGATAAATAAATAAAAAATAAAAAATTAAGCTGTTTTATTTATGTTTAGTATCCAAAACATGACTGACCTAATGTTTCACTTTCTATAATTCATAGGACTGTTAACCTTTGTTATGACATTATCCAGGCTTCAAATGTCTGTCAAGGCTCAAGGCATACTCTGACACGCTGAGGACCTGTTATATGAAAATATTTGTACGCCGGAAACGGCAGAATATTTAGGATGCCAATTCTTTTGTAACAACTGTAATGTACCATATTATGACAAATAAATTATATAATCTATGATTGTACGCTAGCACTTCAGCAGCCCAGATAGACACATATACCTAAACAGAAATTAGTATTCAGGATTATTCTGTTTATCCAACTTAAGACAGCCACTCTAAGGTAAAATAAATTAAATATACTCTATAAGATTAGTGCAATAAAGAAGTATCTCAGGGTGGATTTTTTAGGGTAGAGAAACGGAGTTACCCTCTATTAACATATAATCTCGGCTTTGAGCTATCTGGCACTAAATTGAGGCGAAGTGTGCATTAGTACACTCTAATGAATGCAATGAAATAATTTTGTGCGTAGGCACCGTTGATTTATCTCAACAATCTTCATGTCTGGAATTAGGTAGTACTTTTTACATTTGTTTTCTCCTGAACTGCATTTATGATATGCAAATATGAACAAGAACGTTAGTTGTTTTAAGATCAAAAAAGCACATACACAATCTATAATACACTTTATTCGTGTTTTGATAAAAAAATACAACTTTTTTGCCCTATGTTCCCACTAGTTTTGAGACATTTTAGCTATTTTACATAATAAATCTACCTGATAGGCTGGTGATATGAGTATATCACAGACTAACTAATAGATTCTACCCGAGTGTATATCGGTGTATATTTCAGAGATGACAGCTAACGTCAAATCAAAACAACATCAATCCGCCATTAGTGTTGCTTATATTGGTGAGAATAAAATATTAATTGCACTGAAATTAAGGCAAATTCGTGGATTTGCATGATCAAAAGTGGTTTAATATTTTATTTTAATTTATTTCCATACTAGTACATAAACTAGGCCTACGCTCCATACAATTTTGGACCGTCTCCATGATTTTGTTAAGAAATTATTTTAAAATATGGGCGTATTCACTGCCCACGGTGAGTGAGCGCTGAGCTCTTTGACGTGACACCCGTGTCATTAAAGCGTCTGCCAGCGCACACGCTCACGTTATCTTATCAGTCGATAATATTATTACTTATTAGGTTATTTATAGGTAGTATTATTTGTTTGTTTTGGGTATAATTTTTCGTATTAATTATACATATATTTGTTGTGTTTTTTACTGCGCGATGAAGCTTTTTGCGTGTACTTTCTTTGAAGTAAATGCAAATAAAAAATGAAGCACCATTAGCATGTAAAGTTCGAATCCATAATTAACATTTCGACAAATATTATAATTTATAAAAGGCTAATTCAATATTATCAGTATAGTATACAGTTAAAAATAATTCTAATACCCAACCACAATATCTTATTAGGTATACTACTGCCTTGTTGGTCTAGTGGTTGTAGTAGCGCGACTGCTGATCATGAGGACCCGGGTTCGAATCCTGGGTCGGGCCAAAAGGTCAGTTATGAGTTTTTCATTTAGAAAATAGAAAATAGAAAATGTATTTATTTAACCAAAAAAAACATTACATAATTAAGCAATACACTGGTTTCTGCACTAAGCTCTAGGCTTGTATCGCAGGAACCAAGAACATTTACTGACACCGTTTACACCGATAAATACATAGAACTCCGATTAAATTAAAATAAAGCGAAAAATAAATCTTTTTTTTTTGTATAAATTAATGCATGACAGAAAGAAAAAAAATAGCTAATTTACTCTAGGAGTGCTTGCGTGCGTGCGAACGTGTGTGTGTGCGTGCGTGTGTGTATGTGGTGTGTGTGTCTGTGTGAGTGTGTTTGTGTGGGGGGGGGGTTCGTGCTTGCGCGTGTGTGTGAGTGAGTGTAAGTCTACGCGTGTGCATGTATAGGGTCAACTATGAAAGGAAAGTAAGTTTTCCGTTTCCTGATAAGAAGCATGTAGCAACCAGGTTGTTATTTTGTGTTTGACTTTACTTGTGGACAAAGACCTCAAATCTGGGAAGAGACAGCAGAATTTGTTGTAAATGCTAGGCAGAAGAAATGGTGAGTGTCGTTTGATAAAGCTACTGTGTGAATTGGTAATCGGCACTCGAAAGATCCGACGTTGGCACAGGCTAAGATAATTCGGGGAATTTATTATTTTTCTGTGGGTTAGTATTACTGCCTTTAAAATGTAGATTTGGCGAACCCGTAGCACCTTACATTCCTTGTACAGTTCGTCAGTAGGAAATCTAAAGTTTTTAGACAGCATTACTTTTAGTACTGCTCGCTGGGCCCTCTCGACTTCAAGCATTTTTGTTTTGATAGCTCCACCCCAAGCCAGCGTGCAGTAGTATAGTAGGGATTGGGTTAGTGCTTTGTAAACCATTTTCATTGTTTCTTTAGTAGCATAACGTCGCAAAGCTTTCATTATGTAAATGGTTTTCCTAACACTACCCGACAAGCGGCTTAGATGGTTTTTAAATGATAGCTTATCATCAATGATCACTCCTAGATACCTGATGTTATCTGTGTTGCTGATTATATTACATCCGCAAGAGGGTACTTCAGATTCGCAAGTGTGAATTACTAAGTTTACCAGCGAAAATGGTTTTGATGCGAGAGTTTTGTGAAAGGCTATGAACTTAGTTTTTTTATAATTTAGAGTTAGTAAATTGGAACTTAACCATTTATTCAACACTACCATGCCTTTTTGAGCCGTCTCGAGTACGCTGTCCCAAGTTAAATTATTAAATATAATGGCTGTATCATCCGCATAGCATATGACGTCTGCTCTTTGTATGGGTAATTTTAGGATGTCATTAATGTAAATGCAGAATAGGATTGGACCAAGAATACTTCCTTGAGGAACTCCAATACTGATTTTTAATTGCTTACTTGTATGTGAGCCCACTCTTATGCATTGACGCCGATTTAAGAGATAGCTACGGAACCAATCCAACGCCACTCCTCTAATTCCTTTTGTTTCAAGCTTTCGCAGCAGTATAGGGACCGAGACGGTGTCGAAGGCCCTAGCAAGATCTAGGAAGATACCTAAACAGCTGCGTTTATTGTCCAAATGTCTAGACACAGCATCTGTCAGTAGAACTACCGCATCTTCCGTGGACTTACCCCTCCTGAAGCCAAATTGATTTACAGAGAGCAGATTATTATTTTCTATAAAGTTGGTGAGGCGCTTGTTTACAATTTTTTCCAATAACTTGGAAAATATACTTAGCAAAGATATGGGCCTGTAATTACTAGGACAGTTTTTATCCCCATCTTTGTGTATTGGAGTAACAACTGCTAATTTCCAACAATTAGGAAAAACGCCACATAACAAGCTAAGATTAAATATGTGGGTAAGTGGATGCAGAACTATGTGTTTTATCTGTTTAATCAACCTTGGGGTGCAGCTGTCGATACCCGGTGCAATATCGTTTTTTAGCTGGTCAATAAGCGTATCAACTTCATAAGGATCCGTTGGCTGCAGAAAGAGGGAGTCCTTGCAAAGCACTCTTGGAAGTAAGAACTCTTGAATTTATGTTCTAAGTTATAATTAATATTACTAAGTTATAGTTCTTTTGCTAAAATATATTATATTATTTATTGCTTGTTTTTTCTTCTTTTTAAAAAATAATTGAGTACATAAGGTGTTCTATACTTATAATTCGGTAAAAAGTATCTAAGTAGGTAGGTACTAATATACCTACTTTTTGCTATAAACTAAAATTTTTTAAAACTAAATTTAACTAAAAAGACTAAACTGACCATTTATTTTTTAACTCAAAACAGGACATGGGTTTATTTATACTCTAAAAACTATAAGTTTATACAATTAGTGTTCACTATGAAATTAAATTCGGTATAGACGGTAATTATTAAATGCAACAAAAAATTTTTTTAAATTATTACATACATTTGTCAGTGGATTAAATTTGCTTGGTGATGAGTTTAAATAAGAATAAAATTCTGCTCAAGTTTTTTTTATTGTTATCTTTGTTAACAAACTCGGCTTTTAGAACTGGAACCGTAAGTGTTTCTTTCAGACGTCCACAATTTATTCAAAATAAAAAAATACTCTTTCTACCGGAGCATTTGTACCAGGTAGACATAAAATATATTCGAATAAAAAAAATTATGTTGAAGATTGTTGACTTTGGATACTTCCATCCTACGAGTTACGGGACAATTTTGTGTCCCGGAGCTTTATTTGGGGACAATGGGACAGGTGACCGAGAAAAGGGACAGTCCCGTTCAAAACGTGACGTATGGTCACTTTACCTATAACCCGGCTACAGCTCCGTGACGCAGTGGCTTAGCAATCAGTTGTTGCGCTGGGGGCCGCGGGTTCGAATCCCGCACGGAACAAATATTTGTGAGGCCTACAAATAATTGTTCCGGGTCTGGATGTTTGTCCTTGTGCAATTTATGTTTCTAAACTGCCTCCACGACTCTCATTCTATATTACTCTCACTCTGCGAAACATCCCATTTATTTGTTTATTCTTTATTGTACCAAATATTTGTACAAAAGGCGAGCTATCTATCTATTTACCTATAGTGAGTAGGTATCTTTTAAACTCACAATTTTCAATGCTTAATTTTTTATATATAATTAGTTATAAAATTTCATAATTAGATAATATATGAGAATACATAATTCTTATATAATGCAACTAATATACCGAATAAAAAAAATTAAAATACATTTATCGTTGTATGCTGTGTGTATTTCCATAAAATAGTTTATTGATGTTGAAAAAATACTACGTCCGTACAGTAGGTGGCGTCTTACATATTTCTTACGCGATCCTATATTGTAGCGAGTCGTCGCGCCACGGCACACAAATGCTCAAGGTCGTTCGCGTGGAGTAGCCCCTTAATGTAAAATAATACAAAGGGCGGACTTAATGCTATCTCTACCAGTCTAAAAGCCAGAATATAGTATAAAAATAAAATAAATATGATAATTAACTACGTAAGTATACATTTTACTAACATATAAAATAAATAAACTATGGAAATCATGGAGTTATATGTACTACGTACTAGAGAAGTCATTCCGAACATTGATTATGTTCAACTGAACTGTAGTGCAATCCGTACAAACTAAATATTGCGTAAATTGAAGATTTGTGAATTCCATAAAATTATTATTATTAGATTTTATTTAGAAATATAACATGTTTGTTGAGATGAAACTAAGATATTTTATATTAAATTCTTATATTTATTTTATATTTATATCTTTATATCAAATTAAAGTCTTGGCCCATGCTACTACTACTACTACTCCCGCGCATGCGCGAAAACATAGAGTAGGACACAGTTTTTGGCACCCGAGAAGACCAGAGAGGGGCCGCGGGTGGACATCGCGGAGGATGCGGGGGACGCGGCACCGTAAATTGTGTCTGGCGACAGCGGGTCGTCGATCTATATGGTCGGACGGTCTATGGGGGACCAGACACGCTGGGTAGAGAGGCCTGCGAGAGGCGCGGACTCGAGCGCGGGCTCAGGCGCGGGATGGGCATTGCGTTGTGCAAGGAAAACAGCCCAAAAGTTAGGGCAGGCTCAACTAAAACCCCCCGAACGGGTTCCCGCCTTGTCGTGGCGGAGGGGCTTAGTAGCCGCGGTTTGGTCAACCGCGGTGAACAAAGAGGAACCCCTTGGCTGGCCCGAGGTGTAGGGCCGGCCCGAGGTGGCCACTCCGAGTGGGCTTGGGAAGTCCACTTTCGATGTGTGTTGGTGGGCTGCGGTGAGAGGGATGAGTGCTCCCTCTACCGCTGCAGCCGAGGTGGAGTCGCGGAGGAAGAGGAGTGCTGGTATGGCGATGCGCCACTCGCCCTATCCTCCGCGACTCAGACGGGGCCGCACCGTTAAATGATGCGGTGGTGGTGGGGCTGCGGGGGGAGAGGAGTGTCGGTATTACGAGGCGCCGCTCTCCCTACCTTCCGCGGCCGAAACTTGGTTGGCGGAGGAGCCCGAGACCAGATCTGCCGCTGGGGTCGGGAAAGCGGGCACTACTAAGCGCTCGATTTTCCTGGCCCCATGGCCTCCGCGTATCGGATTTGGGGGGGTCCGATACGCAGGTAGAATTGGACGCTGTGGAGGGGGGTAGCTGAATACCTCGCTACCCCGTGCAGGAGACGACCGGGCCAACACTAGTGCGGGGCTGCGGAAGAATTTGGATTCCCGCGGCCACGCGCAAACGTACGAGGAGGTACCGTGGGGTTTTAGCCGGTAGGAGTCCGGCATAACCTTTCGGTTGCCCCCGCAGCCGGAGGTATCTATGAGGATTTCCCCACGAAAAAAAAAGGCTCAACTAAAAAGGTTGGCTAGTTCATCGATCGTTATCGAAGCCATTTTGTCAACTATGTTAACAAGTGCAGATGTGTACCAAGCTCCCCCACCTTTCATGGTGCTTAAAACGAACACATACACTTAGCACGTTGGTACGCTTAAGTATGTAACTAGCTGTTACCTAATGCAACAAGCAACACAAAAATTAAAAATAAAGGTCACCTTTGAGGTGGAGGGTGTGTTTCACTCTACTTACGGTTGCCGATACCAGTATCATGAAGCCAGGAAAAATAATTACGCACAATATACACTTTGCATTTGCACCACAACACGCGTCCATTACACTTCACAACACACAGAGAGACTGCCGTCACCCGGGACAGCGTGCTTCTCGCATCACAGTGAGAACACCAAGACATCAACCAAACACAGAGCACCAAGCAAGTTGGTGTATAACGAGAGTAAATTTTAACATAAATTTTGCCCAGGAGCGATGAGAGTGGAGTGACGGGAACGAACTCAACTGATACGTCCGGAGTCTACAAAGCCCAAGCGCGCAGAACTCACTGAACCACTGAATCTGGACTGAGCCACTGAACAACTAAAGAAATATTTCCTATTATAAGAGGGTATATCGAGTACCCCCACTTAATCGTTTGTGTGGTGTAAAGTGAAGTCACTTTACGCGTGCTAAGATAGAGCCGTGGATCTGTCCGTTGTGGTGATTCTTCTGGTGCAGTGTTGCTGAGAGGCTGTCCTCTGTTACATTGAAATGGGTAGTGTTGCTGTTGGCTTGCATACTTTAGTGTTATCATGTAATTATATACTTCACGTTACACCAGTAAGTAATTGTTAAGAGGTCGTGTTACGGTGCGGTCAAAATGTAATTATTTATCTATACTGAATATATAGTGCAGTTACGATGTTTTATTGCCGCTAATGATTGAATGAGATGTGGTCCTTCACTGCTGGCCATATGAGGATGCTCAAGGTCGCTCCGTAAGTTATGGAGAGGGCTTTGATTGGTGTTTCTCTGCGTGATATACTTAGAAATGAGGATATCCGCATTAGAACCAGAATAACCGACATAGCGCAACGGATTAGTAAGCTGAAGTGGCAATGGGCCACAACCGATGGGGAAAAGTGGCGACCTGTTAAGACATTCAGGAAGTCGATGGATGCAGGTGGCTCAGGACTGTGCTTTGTTGCATTCCTTGGGGGAAGCCTATGCTCGGCAGTGGACTTGTGCATGGCTGTAATGATGAATGATTAATGACGTAAGCAAGAGAGCAAGTTGAATATACGCTCTCACAATTTTACTATTTTTAACAATTAACTTTTCCTGAATTCCGACATATATTTTATATTTTCAATGTAGGATTGAGATATAAAGAAAATTATTATTGTTTTATTATAAAAATACGTAAAACAGTTATTTAACACTAAAATTCGGTGTGCGGTGAGGGTGATATTATCCGGTGGGTGTCGTAAGAGGCGACAGAGTAAAACAAACCAGAAGATGGGCAGCTGCGTCTTCATAATAACGACTAAAATAAAAAAAAAACTGCGGTTGCCAACCCGTTTGCCAACCATGGAAAATCTCCACCTATGAGGCCATCAAATGGGAAGGCCTATGTTCAGCAATCAACTTTAATAGGCTGCAACGGTAACGGTACGGTGGCGGCGTAAGTGAATCCATTTACACGTGGATTGAATAGTAAATACCATGAAGAGAGCATTTGTGGCTTCAGAATCTTGATGGTGAGCATTTATGTCGTACGCTCATACGATAAGATGCAGAGAGGCGTAAGACACATTCATTCTTATACACTCTTATACACGCGCGGGGCACAGGCGTGGCCCAGTTGCATACATTTACCTATAAATCATAAAACTTAAACGCCAGGATTTTGATTTTTGAAGTAGCTGTTGCAAATATCTTCGTGTATCACCGGCGCTCGGATGTGTCCTGTGTAAATATTTTCGCATCCCTGGGGCACGCCAGTGCCCCACGTGTGTGATTACGTACCTAGTGGTACGCAGATTAAAAAAGAGCTTTTTCCGTATTAAGTTAAATAATATGTGTAAATTTGTAAAATAAATTGTAAAATAAACTTCCGGTTATTGTTTTTTTTTAATGGTGGTACAATGTTCGTAACTTATTTGCATATTTTTTTTTAGGTGTCTAACTTGTTAAGTTTTATCTGGTTGTCAAAATGGACGGACAGTGACAACGCATAGTTGAATGGTTGAAAGAGACTGACGAAGAATATGAGGATAATTTGGTAGACCTGCCGAGTAGTGAAGATGAAGTAGATTGTTTTATAGAAGAAACACACGTTTCTGAGTCGGAGCAAGAAAGCGACGTAGAGGAACAGGTAACCTCAGATTGCACGCTTGCATTGCCGCCTTTAACAGAGTCAAGCTCTGATGAGGACGGTCCTTTGGCAAATTTAAGGAGTTACTAATCTTAGTCAGTCTTGAATGGCAGGCAAAACCATACAGAACCAGCGTCCGATCCCAAGCGTCAAACATTCGTAGTCGCATTTGTGGCCCTAAAAATGGTGCTTCAGCATGCAAAATCCCGCTCTCTTGTTTTGAATTATATTTTTATGAGGAGATAATTGACATTATTACAAGTTGTACAAAAATATATATCGACAAGATAAAAACAAAAAATCAACGAAAAAGAGATGCCAAGAATACTGATTCAACTGAAATCAGGGCAATGATTGGGATGTTAGTTATGATGGGTGTAGAAAAAAGTGGTCGAAGAATACTCAAAGAGTTTTGGGACAATAGGTTTGGAATTGCAGTGGAGGCTATTTATTTCACAATGTCTCAAAATCGACTTGCCTTCTTGCTAAAGTGCATACTCTTTGATGACATCTATACATACACGAAATACCAAAAAAGAAACTCATAAACTTGCTCTTATCAGAAAAAAAATTGAAACGCCGGCGCTCAACCACCGGGTCCTTTTCAAGTATTCAACAAAATCACAGATATTGTTCTCAGAATGGTAAACCCTCTTGAGGGTATGGGAAACAATGTGACCATAGACAACTGATTTACCAGTATACCGTTGTTGATGGAATTAGAAAAGAAGAAGATAACTGCTATTGGGACACTGTAGTCTAACAAACCTGACATTCCACCTTGTTTCAAATCAGCCAAAGGTAAACCCATTGTATGCTTGATATGAGTGCTTGAATTGCACTGCTCGCCGAGTACAGGGCGTTAAAGTGCTATGTTATTAAGATTGCTAAGTTAACAAATTAAATACATTTAGGTCATTGTGAAATATGTACGTTTCACCGTACACCCATCAATGACTCCTTACTTGGTTTCCAAAAAAATACACTTTGATGTCATCTGTACCAAAGCCAAAAAAAAGTAGTTTTAGTAGCATCAACTATGTACAAATGATGGTGCGATTGATCTTTCTACCGGAGATGCAAGAAAACCTGAGATCATTACTGAGTACAACAGAACGACATGCGGTATTGACGTTTTAAATAAAATGTGCAAGCATTTTAGTGAAGCACGAAATAGTAGACGTTGGCCACTCACATTTTTTTGGCATGGTGAATATAGCAGGTATCAATGGCATGATAATTGACACAATGCTCAATCACAATTATCAGCGCATACCAGAGCGCGACTACTTACGTTTGGTGGCTATTGAACTTATAAAACCACAAATGCGACAGACTTATGACTAAAAACTTACCTCGTAATATCAAGGTAAAGAGCCTGAAAAGAGGTGAGATATAAAACAGAGTAATTTTATGTCTCAAGACGAAGATGTACCAAAGCAGAGAACCAAAACGCCAAGATGTTACGACTACGGAAGAGCCAAAGATCAATCGACCCGAACATCTTCTCAGAAGTGTCAGAAGCCTGTGTGCAACGACCATAAATATGCTTTATGCCTTATTTTCTATAACAAATATGTAACAGAGCCCAATGAGTAGTCGAATTGTGACCAAAACCTTTAATTTACGCACAAGTTTTATACTTGGTAGAGCCATGCTTCAGCTATATTAGTAGTATAGTTGTAGCACGAATAGGTCGGCTCAACTGGGGAAGGACTACGCTCTCACAGAATATCAACGTAAAATAGCAGCTTACCACTGCTGTGTTTCGTATGGTGAGTGTAGAGAACCGGGACCCTTTTTACTGGAAGAGGGGCATTTCATCTTAGTCCTCAAGGGTGACAAAGCATCTGCATTTTGATTCGCATACGAGGATATATGTAGATGTCTATGGGCCACAGCAACCACTTTCCATTAGGTGGATTGTTTGCTCATATGTCACCTTATTCTCTAAAAAAAAGTATCTTTTTCCCTTTAGTTTTTTCATTATAAGCCAAATACTTTTTATTTTTTGTTTCAGTTGAGAAGTAACTATCTTTTTTGTTGTATTTTAATAAGTCAATAAAGACTGATTATATATAAAAAACAAAGTTATTTTATTTGTATGCCTATCTAATAAAATTCTCATAATATTTTGGACCACAATTGTGTCTCGTGCGTGAAAAAAAAGGGCGCGTGTAAAGGAGTGTTAAGAATAAAAATAATAGTTTATGCTAAAAATGTTAGAAACTTGGGGTTCGAACCCAGGAGTTAGTGGGTGCTTTGGCCACTAAACCACTGGGTTGTCACTGATACTCTATGTCAGTGTCGGAACGTGACCCTTCACCAGTCAAGTCGACCCATTTACGTGCCATTGCCTTTATTGCATTCTAGCATGAATTGATTACGTAAAAGCTAGAGTCGTGTACACAGAAACATAATTTATTAAATAGAAGAAAATAAATATACGAGTATATACTATTTATTTATTTAACAGTTTATAAACACACATTAATGTCAGAAATATAAAATAATTCTTAAAAAAATTCTTATTCTTTACCCTGGCATTACTTACTGGGCAGTATTTTTGGTTTTCTCGGTTAAGACATCCGTACCATTAGCCAAGAAAATCAAAAATGCCTTATTGATGAGCTAAGAAAATTATAGCATTTACTTCAAGTAAATATTGTAAACAAAAGAAATATAGAACCGTTAACCATGCAGTGGCGGTGTAAGAATATCCACTACTCCATATCATGCCACAGATGGCGTAACAGGCGAAAGAGGGAAACAGAAACAGGAAATGAGCCAAACCGCCTGCCAAGCATGGCAGCTATGGCAACATCCCCCTATTGGTGAAGCCTTTGTTTACAACTGAAATTTCTTCATATATTTCTGAACAAATGCCAATACAATTCCATACATGGCGTTCTATGTGATTTCAGATACCACCTACTAAGCTCCTTAGATTTTTCATATATATTTATAATAAATAAAAAAGATTTGTCCTCTGTTTCTGGCTTATAAAATATAAAGGCTTCTTATCAGGATTTTCAAGAAACGACAAGTATTGTCTTTGTTTACAAAGGATAATGTCAAGGAGCTTTCAAGAACGGATTAGATTCCAAATATACTAAGTACAGGATCACCTATACGTTGTTAAGAGAAACCTATTAAATCGATGATATGACTTTTAATTCATTTAAAACTATATTATATCTCGCTTGCATATGTAGGTTTTACTTACAGAATTTGACGTTCAGGGTTCAGGTAAGAGAATATTAAACGAATGACACTCCTTTCTTTATAACTCATAAACTCAAAATATATATCATTTAATTTAATTTATTTAAGTGGAAATTGAAAATATATAATATCTACATTTAACAGTTCTGGGTAATGTACGGTTATTTGTGAGACTGTAACTGCACTTCCGTGAGTCTCAATACGATTCGGAGTATTTTAACGCCGCAATTCAGAAAATAATGTAATTTGTACAACGCCACCTATTACGTTCTTTGTGAAAAAACTTTTTTAATTTAAGGAAAACATCTTTTTTATAGTTTACTGTGTTTTAATGGAACATTATTTTTATTACATATGGTCTCCTTATCTAGTCATAATGAATCTTATCTCTTATCACAAGAGCAAAATATATTTTCATCTAAAATAAGCATCTAATTTATCGTAAAACCCCTATTCGTATTGCATAGCCGATTACTATGTAATACATGACTAAATTAATCTGTAAACAAACTTTCATGGAATTACCTCTCGACCGGGGAATCGAACCCCGAACTTTCGTTCGACATTATATTGAATCTATTTGCTTTTAACTTAGAATATCTCTCTATTCGAATGGCCTTATATAATTTAATAGCAATAACTTTAAAACACAAAATTATTTACTTTTTATGGAATGAAAAATGATAAACTATATTTTTAAGCGTGTCTCCAACACTGGTGCTTATCATGTGGTGTCATATTAATTTGATCAAGATCTGACCAGTAGTTTATGAGTTATTATTAATAATGCATATTATTGTAATAATTGACTTTTAACAACATTTTTATTTTTACTACTTGTGTAAAGTTATGCGAACGTATTGCCTATGCCTTACTCTGACGACACGTTGTGGTAACATAGAGCCATTGCCAAGCGCGTCGCCTGTGAGTACATGGTGCCTGCATCCCCCATTCCGTTGATGGAGACTAATACTTAAAGCTAAAGGAAGCCCGAGGACGGACTCCTGTCTGGAAAGGCCGTGTGGGGAATGAGGGTAAAATATGAAAGGAAATACAAACAAATGTAGTTAGAATATTAATTGTTACGGCCCTCAGTTGCCCCGACAGAAGTCGAATGTACTAGGGCCCATCAGTAGCACACTTGACGGGCAACCAGAGTGTTCAAGCCCTAATGGCCTATGGATAATTATTATGTAATGGCTGGATAAGCAAACAGAAACCAGAGATAGTTGTACTTTACACAAAGAAAGCATTAGCTTCCTACTGATATGATAAGGGTGGTGTAGGAATTGGTTGCTCATGTTGTATGGGATCTAAACAGGGTTTAAATAATGTACCATAAAAAAAAAACCTATATTAATTAGTGAAAATTTTAGTTACATATGTAGAAATAAGTAATAAATGTTTCAGGTTTACTATATGTGTTAATAAGAACAGTGCTGTATTAAAAGTGTCTATATTTGGACTTAAAATAGTGAAATAATAATAGATTTCTCTGCTCATTCTATCCGAAATCGAGAATGTGAAGCATATGCCATGACGCGACTTGCAAAAGAGCCTCTGGTTCTGCCATCTTCTGGCAGAAACAGAGGCTTTATTGCAAGTCGCGTAACGAACATAGTTGCTGATACAAGTATTGAGTCAACCACAGTATTTATACTCGCACGGGTTGGTGAGTCGGATAGTGCAGAAGCTCGGAACTACAATTAAATTTAAATGGTTTGAATATCGAGAACAACATGCCATGAACATGAAATTTTTAAACTCGTTGAGTGGACACTTTGGAGCGTCATTAAACGCTGAAAACGTGCCTGAAAAACGGAAACGTCCTGAAATTGGTAAGCGAACCGTGCACACCGAAAAGGGGTCTGTACGCGACCGTGTTAATAGTAAAAGTCATGAACGCCGAGATAATAAGAGGCACGACCGTCAAGCGGTTGTGACAACTCAGGATAAACTTGCAAGTCGGGTAATACGTAACTGTGTTATATGTAACAAAGAGCACTCTATTTTGTTGCACATAGTGTTGTGACAAATTTAAAAATATGGATAACCGTGAAAAATGGGAAGCGGTTAAGAAAGCGAACATATGTTTTCAATGTTCGACACCCTATCATAGGAGGTCGAGGTGTAGGGCGAAAAAATGTGGTATAAATGTGGTATAGATAAATGCCAAATGGGGCATCTTCGTATGCTTCGTATGAACGAGCATTGAACGGTTTGAATAAGACTGTACGTCGTATACCTGACAACAGGAACGAAGCTGGTTTCTTATGGCGTACAGACGACGAAAGAATGCCGTTAAGAGCCCTCTTACATTTCGGCGTTTCGCAAATTTAGGTATTTTACGCACCGAGCGGGCGGCAATCTACGCGACCGATACTTTCTTTCATATCTATTCACTCGCTCGCACTATAATACTGTGAGTATGGCGATTAAACGATCTTGATCTTCCATAATACAAAGTTTTCTTATCTCTTTCTTCTTTCTTCTTTCTTCAGACATTTTTATTTGCTAAATGAAGCTTGCCTTGGATTTGGTAAAACCAGTCATTATTTTGATTTAATGTTACACTTGAATCACTGAATTTATAACCTTTAACTTTTTTTGTCGAAAGGCCGTGTCAAAATCTATTCCGAAAGCTGAAATAGGACGTTTAACTTCAATAAGACCGTTGCTGTATAAACCATTAGGTGAAGCCCTCAAATAACAATGATCGAGGTCAATGAATAGACCACATTTTTCTATAATAATATTTTTTTTGTTTGCTCAATTGTGCACATGCTGCAGACTCGTTGTCCCTACCATGTTTAATGGAAGAGACGTGATCTAAATTATAACTATATAAAATAGTTTTAAACCGATGGATCAAAAATTGCGGTCGTAGTTGACAATGTTCTAGTATGAAGGCAATCGACGCACACTACGATAGCAATCGACGCACACTACAGTAGTATCGAAACCATGCAGCGCCCGAAATAAACTGACACAGGTCCACCCTCGGCAAGCGCTCGCGCGTTAATGATCTCAGATGGCCGGCGCAGTTAAATATATAGTACTTTTATTTAATTAATTATAATATAATAGTAACGATTTTAAAAATAAAAATAATAACATAGTTTAAGCAAATGTTGATGATTATTTTGGTATAAATTTTACGTCTAAGTGATGTAGAACTTCGAAAATATAGAGGCTTGCATCGAAGCTTTTTTGGTCGTTTTTTGAATTATGTCGAATTTTTTTTCCTAGTGTGAAAAGCATATAACGAAAATGTATTCCATTATTATTAAAGTGTAGGATATTTGGGACATTAAAATATTTTTTTTGATGGTCGATATTCAATAGAATCTACAAATTAGAGCTCCCAAATCATGTCTTCGAGAGTTTTTGCCTAAACATGCATCGGGAGAATGATTATTACTGATTAAATAAATAAGTTATCTAAAATCCATTCCGAGCTTATTCGAGGAGAGAAAACGAACTATTTTTACCAAGTAATTGTTATTTCAAGAAATGAACGATAAACATAAAATTTCAACGAGGAAACCTTGTAATTTCGCGTTTTTTGTAATACGCCTCTTAAATAGAGCGCAGGCTGAAAGTCGCCTGATCAACATAGAAAATAGAATAGAATAGAATAGAATAATTTTTTATTCAATAAAGATCACATGTGTAATTCTTATTGAAAGTCATTTTTTACTTTACCACTGGTTCGAAAAAAAAACCTCCGTCCTGAGAAGAACCAGCAAGAAACCTAGCGGAACTTTTTTTAAAGCAAATTTTACAATAATGGTTATACAACTATTAAGTACAAAATTTATTTTAGAAACAGCTTGGAAGCGATCACCTCATTCCCAGGGGTTAATATCAACCATGTATTCATTTATACTATAATAACCCTTTTTATACAGTTTCAACTTAACAAAACATTTAAACTTGCTAATAGAGAGAGCCTGTATACTTTCCGGGACCTTGTTGCAATAGCGTATACATTGCCCCAAGAATGAATTACTGACTCTGTGGAGTCGAGAAACTGGTATAACTAGCTTGTGTTTGTTCCTAGTGTTTACAGAATGCACATCACTTTTTTTACTAAAACTACCTTTGTTTTTGTGAACATACATTAAATTTTCGTAAATATACTGAGAGGCCAAAGTTAATATATTTATTTCTTTAAATTTATCTCTAAGAGACTCTCTCGGTTTTAGGTTGTAAATAGCTCTAATGGCCCTCTTCTGTAAAACAAAAATAGTTTCTGAATCAGCCGCATTTCCCCATAGCAAAATCCCATAAGACATTATGCTATGGAAATAACTGAAATAAACTAATCTAGCTGTCTCGACACTAGTGAGACCTCTTATCTTTTTACAGCATAGGCTGCAGAACTTAGTCTGCTTGCTAGTTTGGATATATGGGGGCCCCACTGAAGCTTTGCGTCGAGAGTGATGCCAAGAAAAACAGTGGATTCAACAGGGCTCAGATCTTCGCCATATAAAAACACATTGGTTCTCAGATTTTTAACATTCGTTGTTGTAAATTTAATACATTTAGTTTTATTTCCGTTTAAATGTAAATTATTAACGTTAAACCAATGCACTAATTTTGATATAGCATTATTCACTTCGGCACATTTAAATGATTGACGTTTAAGTTTAAAAATCAAAGAAGTATCATCAGCAAATAATACTATATCATGATTATCCTCTACAATAGAAGGTGAGTCATTAATATACACTAGAAATAGGAATGGGTCGAGAATTGAGCCCTGAGGGACACCCATTAGTACAGGTGAGCCGGAAGAACT
Source organism: Parnassius glacialis (assembly GCA_033319125.1). Classification (NCBI taxonomy): domain Eukaryota; kingdom Metazoa; phylum Arthropoda; class Insecta; order Lepidoptera; family Papilionidae; genus Parnassius; species Parnassius glacialis. The sequence continues at coordinate 28,944,210 of JAVANC010000028.1, read as the reverse complement.
TTTATCATTGATAATAACTTTCTGCATTCTATTACTTAAATATGAAATTATAAGTTTAAGCGCTGTGTTCTTGACACCATAGTACTGTAGCTTCCTGATTAATGTCTCATGGTGAACGCAGTCGAAGGCCTTGGAAAGGCCACAAAATATACCCAAAGCATCCTCTGAATTCTCCCATGCACAAAAAATATGTTTAATAAGCTCAACTCCAGCGTCAGTTGTTGAGCGACCCCTTCTAAACCCGAATTGATTTCTATGTAGCAATTTATTAATATTAAAGAAACTTAACATCTGATCTAAAATTATTTTTTCAAAAATTTTAATAAATGTTGGTAGTACAGAAATTGGTCTTAAATTGGCGGGGTCTAATGTACTACCAGATTTAAATAAAGGTATGACTTTACTGAGTTTCATCAAATCAGGAAACACACCAGATTCGACGCTTGTATTAAATATAGTGGCTAGATAAGGTGCTATTATATCTATTATAGATAAAATAACTTTAACGGAAATCCCCAATAAATCTGCCGTTTTCTTAACATCAATAGTTTTAAAATATTTAAAAATATCTTTTGGCAGTACTCTATAGAATTTAAAAGTATTTGAACAAGCCTTTACATTTTGTTTGAAACTCAAACTAAAAAAAGAAACTCGACAAGAATATCGAATTGAAAAAGTAATATGAGAAATTGAAAATCTTATTGTTAACGGTTACGCAGGAAAGGCGAACTACATTCCCATTTCCTCCCGCACGTGGTATCTTCCTCATTTCGGGGTGATGCATTCGCAAAAGAAGAAAATAAGACATGTTTTCAACGCATCCGCAAGGATAGGTGGACGTTGTCTTAATGATGCATTGTTGATGCATTGATGAAATCAAGACATTCTAGTATGGTATTGTTAGTTTGTTCGATTTCAGTTTGAGACGTTTACAATCTTTTGCAGTTCAGCTTATTATGCCGTTGGTAAAAAAAGTTAGGTGGCGTTTGCTCTCCACTAGCAAACTATTTTGGTAGCCGTCAGAGGAAATATATATATAAAAGTGTAGTTTAAAATATTATTAAAAAGTGTTAGTGCGGCTGATATGAATGAGATTATACGAATATATTGTTAGTACTTAATCCCATTGAGATTTTAAATACGAAAGCCTATATTTCAGTAAATTTCAAGTTCATGAGTCTACATTTTACTTTTATAAAAACCAATATATAATAATCCCTTAAAAGGTTTTTAGTGCCAACGTGTGGTATCTTCCACAATTTAATTTTCCAAGCAATCAAAAATAAACGGAATCAGCGATGAGTTTTACAAAAACGGATTTAGAAGTAATTGGTTTGCGGTCAGACATTGAATACTTAATTATTTTTGGTAAGCCACCTGCATAGTAAAGTCAATATTCCCTGCGTTGCTATATTGTTAGTTTGGAATTACAAAATTTAGATTATTCGAGCAAATCGAGTTCAAACCCTGTCAACACAATTGAAATTGTTATCGATTTATGTGTTAATTCACTATGTGCTAGGCGATGAAGGAAAATATCGTAAGTAACATGCATGTCCGAGATATAAAATATTTCGAGATCATGTGAAGTGTAATAACATATAATGGATTAGCACAGCAACCTAAATCCATAACCCATCAGAAACGAACGTCCCGAACGAATTACACAAAAATCAGATGAGAGAAGACCTATGTTCAGCAGTAGGACTAGACTATAAATATTTCTGAATACGATACTGAAACTAGTCTTAATACAATAAATCTTTATTTGTTTGATTTTCTCATCTGTTTAGACTTAGAAATTACATGGTCTTTCTATACGTGATTATATGGACTACGAGTATATACAAAATCTACGACACAGTCATAATATACAATAATAACATTTTAAATCTGTTGTACATGCATTCCAAAAAAAGTTGTGGATTCTGCGCGTTTACAATACACATGATTAAAACCTGGCGGATTTTTGCGGCGTGCAGTGGAATCATGAACCTTAATATAACTGATACACAGTCTGTGCATTCGTACACGATGACAGATTTTGTACAACAGTTTCCATTATTTTAGGGATAAAAAGATAAAAAGCTGCTATATTGGAATACAACGCAACATTTCGAGTAGGCCAAATGAGAAATACAAGTCTGAAAAGAAAATATGTGTGACAGATATGAACGATACATACAATTAATTACTGTTGATATTTGATATTCTTCTACAGTTGTTAGGAGAATTTCCTTTTTCCTTACAAGAGAGGGGAACCTCATGTACTCTACCGAATTATTTACAGGCAGTTATTTTATTACGCTTGGCCACGGAGTGTAACGTGGCAATAACGTAATATGGTTTATGTCAATAAGTAATATAAACACGTCAATATGTTTTGCGAGCGCGCGTGCGTGCGCATGTGTGTGTGTGTGTGTGTGTGTGTGTGTGTGCATGCGTGCGTGCGTGCTTGCATGCGTGCGTGCGTCCGTGCGTGCGTGCGTGTGTATGAGTTGTAATAAACAGACCTTCAGTTACATTACACCATAGTCCATGTATAATGCATGCATGTATAATCCATATATGGTATGAACTCACGGTGCGATATTTACCCGCACCCGCACCGGTCGAACAACTGCGATTTTATTTCAAGACTAAGAAAAGGGTAGCTTTATGTGGAGTCCAGATAGCCGTAGAGGTGCTAACAAGACAGGTTATTTGCGATGCATCGATTGCCAGTAATGGCCATGTCATCATGCCTTCACGTCACCATGCGGTTTAAGACTGCAGAGCGCACGGAATCTCCGGCCTGCGCGATTCTTTTTTTTTTATAAGATAGGGTGACAAACGAGCACATAGTCCACCTGATGGCAAGTGTTTGCTGTGACGCATAGACATCTATCTTCAGTAAAGAATCAAAATGCAGATGCGTCGTCACCCGTGAGGGCTAAAATGGAACGCCTCTTTTCCAGTTAAATGGGTCTTCATTTCTATACACTCACCATACGAAACACAGCCATTTGAAACTGGTATTCTGTGAGAGTGTGGTCCTTTCCCGGTCGAGTCCACCCATTCTTGCTACATATATATATTTCTTTTATAGGAGAGGGGGCAAACGAGCATGCGGCTCCCCTGATGGTAAGTGACTACCGCCGCCCATGAACAACTGCAACACCAGGGCAACCAGGGGAATTGCAGATGCGTTGCCGGCCTTTTAAAATGGAGTAGGCTCTTTTCTTGAAGGTCACTAAGGCGTATTGGTCCAGAAAAATCGCTGATGGTAATCGATTTCACAAGGAGGTTGTGCGAGGAAGAAAACATTTTCTAAATCACACAATGGTGGACCGCCAATCATACAGATGGTGTGGATGGTATCGAGAGTTCTGCCGCGATGTGCGTTAGTGAAATTTGGCGGCTGGGATTAATCCGAACAATTCCTCAGAACACTCCCCGTGGTAAATGCGAAAGAAAATGCATAGGGATGCAACATCTCTTCGCAGTGCCAATGAATCGAGCCGATTGGAAAGGACTCGGTCGTAGACGATTCGCGCCGCTCTGCGCTGGATGCGGTGAAGTGGAAGGAGCTGGCCCTAGGGAGCCTCTGTCCAGAGATGGGAACACCACCTCCCATGGCCCCACCGACTCTCAGGTCATACGCGCCGAATCTCGGGAGATGCGCACGGTACTTGCACGTGGCTCTTTCCCGCGCACACTTTCTCGACTCCCTAAAAATATTTAATCTATTCCTTGTCCCAGTTTAATTCATTCTGGGGCTAACGACAAACTGACGCCTACGTCGTTGGGCCCTCCTATCAGCCTTCTATCCTGCCTTGTTCTGCGATCGTGCCACCTATGCGTAAACTCGCGCGACAGTCCGTAGTTCACCACATCGCTGACAAGATCCGAGTAGTAAACTGGTCCTTGAACCGGACGAACTAGTCCATCCATCATTTTCACTCTTAAGTCGTCATACAGAGGACAACCTATAGAACAAGCTGAACATCCTCCTCTGGCATACCGCACTCACACATTCTAATTTCACACAGTTTCATGTCACTCAGTCTCTTCCGAAAGCATCCATGTCTGGTGAGAATCTGAGAGGTTTGGTAGTTCGGAGAGACCCAGGTATATCTCAGTTTCAACGCCACGTCCGCGAAAAATCGATCCAGCTGAAGTCCTTTTTTTAAATCACACGTCCATCTATCCTGCCAGGCGCCGATTATCTCAGTCCAGATATCGCGATTTCGTCTGCTTAGATCCTCTTTAGGCGCAGTGAAACGTGCTATACCCATCCTACCAACACGGATGACCTCTAATTCAGCAAGGAGAATGCCAGCCAGCACCAGTAAGGCCGCCATGCTAGTAGATCGGTACGCCTAGGTCAACAACACAAGAGCGAATCGCTGCGATCTCAGTAGTACGCTACGAACTGTGTAAATGTTTGCACGCTCCTACCAGCACTCTGCCGCATACGTTAGCGTGGACACAAACACGCCTCTATAAATTAGTTTAAAACTCGGATAACGTACACCCCATGATGATGTTGATACGCGAGACATCTTGCAGAATCCAATGGTCGCTGTTTCAGAGATATCGGATGCTTGTTGCACAAACGATAGTTCCGAGTCTAAAACTACGCCTAATACCTTAATGTTAGTCACAGTTTTAATAGATTCACCACCAAGATTAATAACGGGGGGGGGGGGGGGGGGGGGGCTGAAGTTTCCGTCTAACAGGAATGGTGGTTGACTTTAAGGAGAAAAACTCCAGTCGATTCATTAGCCCCCATTCCCGTACTAGGTCCAGAGTGACACTGGCCCTGTATTCGATTCCCCGCTCTCGTTTCCGATTCAATCAAGATTGTAACATCATCGGCATAGGCAGTCATGGCCAGCCCAGAGATGGAAACAGTATACCATGTGAGGCCGAACCTGCGGCGGTGTGACGGCATGAAATACTGTCCCGCTCTGCTGAGTACGTTTAGCTTTTTAGAGGCCAATTTGACCTTCTCTTCCAAGTGACCATGAAACTGCACGTCACTCGATATGTCGACGCCGAGGATTCCGATACTGGCTGAGGCAACTAGGGGAGTGCCTTGAAACTGAGAAGATATGACAAACGGGTTCTTTTTAGCGGTAAACGCGCAAACTTGTGTCTTCTGAGGATTAAATTGGACTAGATTTAGTCGCGCTCAATCCGAGACATTGTACAGCAAGGACTCGACTTCAGACACAAGTTTGTTACGGTACTCAGGGACGTTTTCCCGAGAAATATTGGCATGGCCGGTGTATAGAGCATCAACAGTGCTGTCATCCGCATACCAATGAATGCTACCGGTTTGCAACATATCATTGATATGCTGAAGAAACAGCGTTGGTGATAGCACGCAGCCTTGTGGAACACCAGCGTTAATAGGCTTGTAGTCGGGGCATGTACCGTCTACAACGACCTAGATGCTCCTATCTGCAAGGAAACTGGTGATCCAATTGCACAATTTCTCGAGAAGCCCATAGAAACGGAGCTTTCGAAAGAAGCGCTTTGTGCCAAACCCGATGGAAAGTCTTCGCAATGTCCAAACTAACGGCCAATACCTCCCCCTTGGACTCTTCTGCCTCTCCCCATATATGAGTCAGGTAGACCAGAAGATCACCAGCTGATCGAGCCCGACGAAAACCGTATTGGCGGTCACTAATCAGTAACCCTCAAGGTACCGCATAAGCAGGCAGTTAATAATTGATTCCATTATTTTGGAGAACAACAAGGTAATGGCGATAGATCTGTAGTTGGACAGGTCTGAGCGGTCGTCTGTTTTAGGGATCGGGTGGACAAAAGCTGTCTTTCATGAATTCGGGATTACACCTAGGAAATAGGACTACCGGAAAAGAGGCGTTAGAACCGGTGCCAACTCCGGAGCACACGTCCTCAGCACAATTGGGGGGATTCCGTCAGGCCCAATCGACTTGTGGATGTCCAGGTAGAGGAGTGCTTTGCGAACCGAGCGCTGTGTGAACAGCACATCCGGCATGGATCACTCACACCGCGGGATGGTCGGCAGTATGTTCCCCCGTCATCAAGAGTCCAGTTGGACGCAAAAATGGAGCCTTAAAGGTCAGCTCTCTTTTGCGGCGTGGGCCAATGAGTCGTCCTCCCTGTGTAGAGATGGTAGTGATGGCTTACAGAAATTCCCTTGGACAGCCTTGGCGAGAGACCAGAATGCACGGGTTCCCGAAGGAAGGCGAACTAGTTTCTCGCCAATTCTGCCTATGTGTTATGATCTTGCCTTGGCAATAACTCTTTTGAAGGACCTGGAGGCGAAGTAATACTTCTTTTCAAGCATGCTAGTGTTTACATCCCGAGTCGCCGAAGCCGCAGCCCAGGTTTGATAACCCTCCTGCTTACTGCGAAATGCAGACTTACAGGTGCAACCAAACCAAGGCTGAGATCTGCCTCCGATCATTAGCTCACTCTTTTTTGCGTTGTATAAAAGCCCATGAGTACTAGCACATGTTTCACAAATTTTCACAAATTGTCTTAGTGTTCATTAAAATCCCCTAAAATTAAAACATTTTCAACAGCCTCACTTTCCACAATTGCGTTGACTTAACTCGGGCACTCAGTGAATTAAATTATCACTACAGTTTGTTAGCATATAGACTGATAATATAAGTAACGTGCACTCCTGCAGCTGCAACTTAATTGCTGCAAGACTACACTTTACTACAATCACTATTTTAAAAGCAATCTTCCTCTATAATAATGCGACTCCGCCATACGGTCTGCCTCCAAATATGCCTACTGATGTATCCACTGCTGATTTTTTAGTATACATGAAATCCTCATAAATATTCACAAGGAAATCCATATCATGTCAAAATAACCATGTTTTTTGCACAGCTATTACATCCGCCATCTCACAAAGCCCTGTTAATACAATAACTATCTGGGAATTTAAACTAAACAACTTCAAAATAAATTCATTTACCGTTTTAGAACAAAGCGTTTAAATATCATATAAAATTAAAATCATTTTAAAGCAACATACGACTTATTTTAAAGGAAAGTAATATTTGCTCTATTAATTCTTTGAGTTCATAAGTTTTTTATAAGACTGGTGAATTACATTTTATCTTTTTATCTTGTGGTTAGGAGCAAAATCCTGTCTTTTATCCTGGTTTATTTGCAATGGCTCTAGTATGCTTCAACAATACTTTGAAGCTGGTTTATCACATAATTAAAATTTATTATATGGTTTGGATTCTATGCTTATAACTTTTGATGAATCATATGAAGTATTGAATTCATTAAAGCATTTACGTTGATATGCGATTGGTACTGTAAGTGAAGTATTTTAAAAAGAAATGTCAGTCGTAGGACTGCATGTCAGAAGTAAAAATTTTTTAGCTACACAAACTACTATATATATATATATATATATATATATATATATATATATATATAGTGAAGGAAGGTTCTCGAGTGTGGTAGCCTCGTACCAGCAGGCGAAGTGTAGGATGGGAGATGTAGTGACGACCTGGTAAGATATGCAGGAAGTCAATGGATGCTGGTGGCTCCGGACCGTGTTGAGTGGCATTCTTTGGGGGAGGCCTATATTCAGCAGTGACTCATGCGCTGTAATGATGATGATGATACATTTATTTATCACAGCCTACAAAGGTTCACTGCCTATTATAGCCGTCCTCCATACATTAGCTCAAAGGAGGGATATTTGGCATAGTCAATAAGCGGAATGACGATTTTTCTTTCCGTTGTGATCAGAAAGTTGCTGCTGCCCATCTTCTGTTCTTACTTTTTGCCTGTCAACTTTCACCTCTTTCCTCCTACGTGGTAGGTCCAGGGTCTAGTTAATTATCTGCAGGACAGATGGGTCGGCTCCACCGGCAAAGAACTACGCTCTTACAAATACGAGTACATATAATACAACTCTAAAAAGCTTGGCGTGCTCAGCAGAGCGGGACAGTATTTCATGCCGGCACACCGCCTGCAACTTTACAAAGCGCAGGTTCGGCCTCACATGGAATACTGTTCCCATCTCTGGGCAGGGGCTCCCCAGTGTCAGCTCCTTCCACTTGACCGCATCCAGCGCAGAGCGGCTCGAATCGTCGACGACCGAGCCCTTTCCGATCGGCTCGATTCATTGGCACTGCGAAGAGATGTTGCATCCCTTTGCATTTTCTTTCGCATCTACCATGGGGAGTGCTCTGAGGATTTGTTCGGATTAATCCCAGCCGCCAAATTTCACGAACGCACATCGCGGCAGAACTCCCGATACCATCTGGATGATTGGCGATTTCGAAGATGTTTTCTTCCTCGCACGACTTCCTTGTGGAATCGATTACCATCAGCGATTTTTCCGGACCGATACGACTTAGGGACCTTCAAGAAAAGAGCGTACTCCTTTTTAAAGGCCGGCAACGCATCTGTAATTCCCTCTACCTGGTGTTGCAGTTGTTCATGGGCGGCGGTAGTCATTTACGATCAGGTGAGCCGCATGCTCGTTTGCCCCCTCTCCTATAAAAAATAAACTAACAAAATACAAGTATAATAGCAGTTCGATTCTGCTGTGTAGAAAACCTGAATCTCCTTGCAATGGTAACAGTTTTATTTTTTGGAAGAGTATTTTTGACATGCTAAAATTCCATTTATCTCACGTATGAAGTGGTGTATAGATTCAGAGAATTATATCATTATATAAACAGCTTTCTACGATTGAATAAATTATTTTAATTTCCGACGTTTGGGTGCGTTACAGCAACCCATGATCATGGGGGGAACCATGGGTTGCTGTAGTTTTCTTTAATGTGTAATGTTCGCGTCAATGTAAGAAATCATTAGCTTTCTACCCTGTTGTTTATTTAGGAATATATGTAATTTACATTAAAAAAAACGATTCCGTTTTAGACTTAGTCAAATGTGCTATTTTTTGCGAATATGTACTCGCATGTACGCATCCACACTCGGACGCACTAACTATTATTGAAAGTGCGTAAGACTGGTTTATAATCACATGGTTATTATTACGGATCGCCGTAACGCCGTGCGAAAAATGGAATAAAACGCCCTGGTCTTGCTTAAACAGGAGGCAAGCGGCGGTGAGGAGGAACTTGTACTTTTTCTTTTCTTGCTGGTGCCTTTTCGGTGGCTGGAGAGCGACTGCCGACCCTAGTTTTTTTTTTTTTTTGCGCCCGAAGCAATTTGGAAATGGGCTACCACAGAGGGAGGCAAAAAATGCATTACGCATACCACGATGGCCGGTCCATCGTGGTTATGGGGGACTCACTGCCTACAAGGGGAACCTAAGTGATACCCCCTAAAAACTGCCTTTGGGGACTGGCAACCAGCTGTTGAAAGCTTCTCATGCCGTTGCCGACCCTAGCGGCCGGCCCGTCTTTTATATAATTTGGCCGCTGCTGGCCAGCGGACCCTTGCCTCATTCCCGCGCCTATCTTTATTTCTTTAATAATCTTACAAACTAATAAACATAATTAAATATATAATATTTAGGGGGTCACTGTAGAAGCGTGCTCGTCGCGACCCCTGCCAGCCCTTTTCAGGGCTGCAATTCTACTTAGCTGCGCACCCATGTCAACGAGGGTTAGGGCGTCCCCCCAAGGCGACGCACACCAGCTCGTCCCCGTTGGTGTGGAATGCAGCGTGCAAAGCGGCGATGGGGACCGCCACCCGTCACGCACAGCCCGACACGGCGGAAGGTGGAGGACAGAGTGCAGAGTTGGCACGTGGAATGTTAGAGGAGGCATGAGAGATAAGACGAATGAGTTGATCGAAATAATGAAAGAAAGAGAATTAGATGTCGTGTGTATGTCGGAGACCAAACGGAAGGGCAGTGGTACTGAAGAGCTCCCTGGCGGGGCGTTAGCTCTATGGTCCGGAGTCCCGGAGAGCGAGAGCGCCCGCCAGGGAGTGGGGTTCTGCTGTCGTCTCAGTTGGTCGATGTTATGACTGAATATAAGGTTGTGAACTCAAGACTTCTCTGGGTTCGCTTTAAATTGGGACTGACAAAGTTATTCCTTTTGGCTGTTTATGCGCCGGTAGCTTCGTCTTTCAGGGCTGAGCTGGAGGAGTTTTGGGAGAATGTAAGAGAAGTTCTAGATTTGGCAAGGGGAAACGAAAGAATTGTTGTATGTGGTGATTTGAATGGATGGGTTGGTACCGCTCGACCAGGGTACGAGTCGGTGCTTGGAAAGTTTGGCGATAAAAGGGTTAATGATGCTGGCAAGCTTATACTGGCGGTATGCAAGGAAAAGGGTCTTCTTGTGACAAACACTATGTTTAATCACAAGAAAATCCATATGTATACTAGAGAAAGTAAGAATGAGAGAAGTATGATCGATTTGTTCCTGGTGGATGACCGACTGCGAAAACAGGTGATGGATACGCGAGTGTTCAGGGGTGCTGACTTGGGAACGGATCACTATCTAGTGATAACTAGATTTAGGGGCCTGTTCGCGGGTTGGCGCTACCGAACGGCAGTAACAGAACCAAAGTCGGTCTGTCGCATCCGAAGCTGAAAGCTTCAGGAAGCGGATACTAGGGACAAATATCATGCGAGGGTAGCCGAAAAGCTTGACAACATCGATGGCAGAAAAGAATGTGTTGAAAGAACGTGGCAGAACCTTAGGGATGGAATGGTAAGTGCAGCGGAAGAAGTGTGTGGAACGATTAAAAGAGGCAGTAGTAAAAGAAGAGATGCATGGTGGAATGATGAAGTGAAAGAAGCTGTAAAGAAGAAGAAGAAAGCATGGTTAGACTACTTGGCCTCTAGTAATGATAAGGATATGACAGAGAAGATGAAAGAAAGATATAAGCTGCAGAAAGTTCACACGAAAGCATTGATTGAGGAAGTACGTGAAAGGTGTAGAATGGAAGCGGACAAAAGGTTGTCGCACAACTTTAAGGAGAACTCCAAACTCTTCTGGAAAGAGGTTGGAAGGACGCGAAGTGGTGCGACGGCCTTAAGAATGAACAAAGTGCTTTCAAGAACCAATGACGTCCTCTCAGAAAAATCGGACGTCATGCAGCGATGGAGCGAATTTTATAGAGAAATGTATGCGTGTGATGATCTTAGTGAGGGATCCGGGGATGACGCCGAGACTGGTACGCCAAACCCGGACCTCGATGACACTGAGGTCATCAGTATGAAAGAGATTGAATGTGCGATTCGAAGTTTGAAATGTGGTAAGGCTGCGGGACTAGACAGAGTTACTGCTGAAATGTTCAAGTATGGTGGGCCTCGCGTCTGGGACAGCTTTCATCTGCTGTGCAATTTGTGCTGGCGGACGGGGGATGTCCCGGATGATTGGCGATCCGCAGTCATTGTGCCTTTATATAAAGGTAAAGGTTCACATTTTGACTGCGGGTGCTATCGGGCGATCAGCTTGACCAGTTTAGCAAGTAGAGTTTACTCGAAGGGTTTGACACGTAGGATGCAAGAGAAATCGGAAAGATTTCTATGGGAGGCACAATGCGGATTTAGACCTGGAAGAGGATGCACGGATCAAATGTTTTCTCTCCGCATGATCACGGAAAAGTTTCTGGCTGCTAACCAGAGGATTTTCTGTTCTTTTGTGGATCTTGAGAAAGCATTTGATAAGGTTGTAAGGAAGAGAATGTGGGAACTGTTGCCGGGGTATGGTGTGGATGGTCGATTGCTAAGGGCTGTGCAGTCCCTTTACTGTGACTGTAAAGCCTGTGTGCGAGTAGGGCATGACCTGTCACCCATGTTTAGCGTCCAAACGGGCGTAAAACAGGGTTGTGTCATGTCTTCCTGGCTGTTCATACTGTATCTCGACAGCTGTTTACAGAAGCTGAAAGATAGCTGTTTGGGTGTGAAATTGGGTGACATTAAAGTAAATTGTCTGCTGTATGCTGATGATGCAGTGCTTATTGCACCATCAGAGGCAGAACTGCAGGCATTAGTCACGTGTATGAAAGAGGAATGTGAAATTAAAGGTCTCCGCTTGAATGCTAATAAAACTAAGGTTCTGGTATTTGAAAGGGACGATGAGAGAACGAAGTGTGAAATATGGGTAAATCAGGAATGTCTAGAACAGGTAAATGAAATTGTATACTTGAGGAGTGCTTTTAGCCGGGATGGAAGATGTGATTTAGATGTGGACAGGCGTGTCGCTGCCGGGAACAAAGTCAATGGTGCCCTGACTGCGTTAGTCAAAAGGCAAGGCGTAGTGAAGAGTGCACGCCTTGCAATACATAACGCAGTGTTGGTACCGACTTTGTTATATGGCAGAGAAACCTGGGTATGCCAGAAGAAGTTGAATGCAGTGGAGATGCGATCTCTTCGTAAAATGTGCGGCGTCACCATGGCTGACCGAAAGCGAAACGAAGAGATTCGCAAAATGGCAGGTTTGAAAGATGACCTTATCACAAAAATTGATAAGGGCGTGCTTCGATGGTTTGGGCACGTTGAGAGAATGAGTGAAGACCGAATGGTGAAGAAAATATATAGCGCGAAAGTTAATATTAAAAGGTGTCGAGGTAGACCGAGACTAACTTTCGAAGACCATGTGAGCAAATTGCTCGAAGAGGGGAGGGTCAAGAGTACTCGGATACCTAGACGTGCATGTATGAAGAAGATAATGAATCTGAAAGAAGCGAAAGAGGTATGTAAGGATCGTGACACTTGGCGATCTGTTCTCTCTGGCTACCCCGTCAGGGATTGTGCGTGACGATAAATAAATAAAATAAATAAATAAAATATATAATATTCTTACAACTACTTATTTGACTAATGTGTACATAACAATATTTTTACTTATTTAAAGTGTTAAACTATAATTTTTAGCTGCTTTAGGCGGAGGATCCTTTCCCCCGCCTCAGCACTATAAATATAAAACGTCGTGACGCGGTGCGCGTGGCTTCATTTGCTCCGCGGCCGCGTCACGATAACACGCTCTTTGGCCATCTTATTATGTTATCTTATGTGCCTAATGGCTTAATATATTTACTATATAAAGAGGGTAAGTACTTAATATATCTAACAATTATATTTACATTATAAATCTATGCTAACTCTCCCTGTTCATTCGGTGCCTTTATTGGGAGAGTTATTGCATAGTTACAACCCAACATTACGCACAACATTATTCTTTTCATTATTTATTATAAGGTTACAGTTGTTTACACAGAGTTATTTTTAAGTCCCGCATAAGGCTGCGCCTGTTCCCCGCATGGCTGTGTGCAACCATCGCTAGTTGTCGAACCATGAGCGCGACCCGACGATTGTAACACCTTCATGGCTCCGCCCACTGCTCCTAGGTTGTCCAAATAGCGTCGGTTACAACAAGCATGTATTTCGTTCGTATCATTTTGTTTGCGTCGTGCACAGTTATATATAAAGATAGTATAAAGAAAAACTGATGTGTGTCAAAAACCGGTATCTCACTAGCACACAGACTACTTATGTTAAGTGAAGGTTGTGATCTACATTTAAACGAAAATAAAACTAAATGTATTAAATTTAGAACATCGAATGTTAAAAATCTGAGTACCAATGTGTTTTTAAATAGGAAAGAACTGAGCCCTGTTGAATCCACTGTGTTTCTTGGCATCACTCTCGACGCAAAGCTTCAGTGGGGCCCTCATATGTCCAAACTAGCAAGCAGACTAAGTTCTGCAGCCTATGCTGTAAAAAATATTAGAGGTCTCACTATTGTCGCGACAGTTAGATTAGTTTATTTCAGTTATTTCCATAGCATAATGTCTTATGAGATTTTGCCATGGGGAAATGCGGCTGATTCAGAAACTATTTTTGTTTTACAGAAGAGGGCCATTAGAGCTATTTACAATCTAAGCCCCAGAGAGTCTCTTAGAGATAAATTTAAAGAAATAAATATATTAACTTTGGCCTCTCAGTATATTTACAAAAATTTTATGTATGTTCACAAAACAAAGGAAGTTTTAATAAATAAAAGTGATGTACATTCTGTAAACACTAGGAACACAAGCTAGTGATACCAGTTTGTCGACTCCACAGAGTCAGTAATTCATTCATGGGGCAATGTATACGCTATTACATTAGGGTCCCGGAAAGTGTACAGGCTCTCTCTATTACCAAGTTTAAATGTTTTGTTAAGTTGAAACTGTATAAAAAGGGTTATTATAGTATAAATGAATACATGGTTGATAATAACCCCTGGGAATGAGGTGGTCGCTTCCAAGCTATTTCTAAAATAAATTTTGTATCTACCAATCCTTAATGTAAAATGTGCTTTTAAAAAACAAGTCCCGCTGGGTTTCTTGCTGGTTCTTCCCAGGACAGAGGTTTTTTTTTCAAACCAGTGATAAAGTAAAAAATGACTTTCAATAAGAATTACACATGTGATTTATATTAAATAAAAAAATATTCTATTCTATTCTATTCTGATCCATAGACACTATGCGTCGATCATTGATCAGGAGTTCAAATGCAGATATTATATAGTTTCTACTGAGGATTATGATGGAGTAACTCGCTACCAGTTAAAGGAGTTTCCAAACTAACGCGGCGACAATCTTTGCTAAACAAAGAACAGTTTAACACCTGAGATACTACTTAATACAAATGGATAAAACTAAATTATATTAATGTATTAACGGAGTCTAAAATCGGGTTTTGTTTCTCAGATTATAAATATTAATAAGGTGCATGTTTGCTTGGATATGGACAACACCATAGAATGTTATCTATATAAAACTTTCCTGTATCTGTTAGTATTATTTCACCACTACAGTATTATATACAATGTGTCCGTTATTTCCGCGTAATAATTAACATAGTGACCTGATGATATTACTTATTGACATAAACAATATTAAGTTTTGATTATGTCATATTACCACGTTTCCGTGCCAAGGGTTATAAAATAACAGCCTGTAAATAATCCGGTGGGGTACATGAGGTTCCCCTCTCTTGTAAGGAAAAAGCAAATCCTCCTTACACCTGAAGAAGAATACCAAATATCAACAGTAATTAATTATAGGTATCGCTCATGTCCGTCACACATATTTACTTTTCAGATCTGTATTTCTCATTTGGCCTACTCGAAATGTTGCTTTGTACTCCAATATAACAGCTTTGTATATTTTTATCCCTAAGATAATGGAAAATGTTGTACAAAAACTGTCATTGTGTACGAATGCACAGACTGTGTATCATTTATATTGAGGTTCATGTTTTCACTGCACGCCGCACAGATGTGCCAGCTTTTAATCATGTGTATTGTAAACGCGCAGAATTCGCAACTTTTTTGGAATACATGTACAGCAGATTTAAGATTTTATTATTGTATGTTATGACTGTGTAATCAACGAGCTTTTGTATATAGCCCATATAATCACGTATAGAAAGATCGTGTGGTTTTTAAATAAATGTTTATTGTATTAAGACTAGTTTTCCGAATCAAAAAATCATATTCAGAAATACCTGTAGTCTAGCCCTACTGCTGAACATAGGGCTTGTATCATTTCTGAGGGGTTTACGAATTTCGGCCGCTGTTCTAATCCACTACATGTTAATGCACTTCACATGATCGGAAATATTTTATATATTTTATATTTTCCTTCACCAACTTTTTTTTTGTGAGTTAACACATAAAATCGTTAACAATTTCAATGGTGTTGGCAGGGTTTGAACTCGCTTTGCTCGAATAATCTAAATTTAGTAATTCCAGACTAACGAAACAGCAACGTAGGGAATATTGACTTTACTATGCAGGTGGCTTACCAAAAATAATTAAGTATTCAATGTCTGACCGCAAACCAATTACTTCTAAATCCGCTTTTGTAAAACTCATCGCTGATTCCGTTTATTTCTGTTTGCTTGGAAAATTAAATTGTGGAAGATACCACACGTTGGCACTAAAACTCTTTTAAGGGGATTATTATATATTGCTTTTTATAAAAGTAAAATATAGACTCATGAACTTGAAATTGAATGAAATATAGGCTTTCGTATTCAAAATCTCAATGGGAATGTATACTAACAATATATTCGTATAATCTTATTCAGATCAGCCTCACTCACGACACCTTTTAATATTATTTTAAACTGTACCTTTATTGGGGCTACACACGACCACTTTTAACTGTCAGTTTTGACTGACCAGTTTTAACTGAGAGTGAAAACTGACGTCCTTTGCACCCACACACGTTCATTTTTAACTGTTCTCTATGATCACAAACAATATTACCATCTCAAGATGTCATCAGCCGACGACGACGCTTTAGCCGTTATTGGTTTATTATTAATTTTAAAATATAAAAATTAAAAAAATATACGCAAAAAGTGGTGTAAAGAGTGGTTAAAAAAATTCCCATAATTTAATTTATTCCCATGTTAATTTATTAACCGAACTAAAAATTGTTTCGAAGGATTGGCATAACTATTTCAGAATGAGTGAAAAAATTTACCTCAATCTCGTGATCGCAACACGACTGAAGAAACACCGCCTACACACGCACAGTTTTAACTGATCAGTTCCGTCATTTCAGTTAAAAAATATGTATCAACAATATATCGTCAGTTTTAAGTGATAATAAAAAAAATGACAGTTTTCATCGTACACACACTCAGTTTTCACTGTTAGTAAAACTGGTCAGTCAAAACTGACAGTTAAAAGTGATCGTCTATGTACTCTTTTATATTACACAATATTTCCTCTTCCCTCCCGGATCGCTTTCGAAGTGCACGTCTGCACTGCTACAGCTAATTTTCTTATTTTTAAAATAAAATATTTTTAAAATAATCTAGTAAAATCGAACGATATACTAGGAGTGCATAAGTGAGCTTACGCTAGCCGATAGTAATTGTACCGCAGTCTTAGTTCCGCCCACCAATTTTGCTATAACACAATACCAATACCATACTACGCGCTACAACAGCACATCTGCCGTAGCACGCTACGAACCTTGCTACAAGTCACTCACCCATTGCTACGACGGTGCCTACAATGGTGAGAAATCTCCACGCTTTGCTATCGTCCTGGTACTTTTGAGCGACTGCGTCGGAAAAACAGTGAGCAGTTTGTTAAGGCACCGTGATATCGGGCGCTGCGTTTCACCTTCTTCAATGTTATTGCGCCCTGGTTGCAAACGCACAGGCAACGTGCGTTTGCTACCTTACATGTGCATCGTTTTCGGATGAATATTACCGAACGGGCCAGTGGAAAGCAAACGCCACCAACTATGTTTACCAATGACAAAAACGAAGCCGAAAATACGAATTTTGGGGATTAATTTAACACGTTTATTGGTAAAATGAAGAACATGATTACATCGCTATTTGCTGCACCACAAGCTGAACTGAAAAAGATTGTAACGTCTTAAAATGAAATCAAACAAACTAATAATAGCATACAAGAGTGTCTTGATTTTCTCACGAAAACGAAACTGGAAAAGTTAGAAATTTAATCAAGAAGATAAGTACTACATTACAAATCTCGAGGATAAAATTGAGGACCTGCAGCGTATAAATTGGAAATCCACTATCTAACTCAAGAACGTTCCTCTAATTAATTACTAATGAATCTAAAGAAGATCTCACAACAATGGTTATGTGCCTCTCAAAGAGCATTTCATTGCAATGTGAGAAATGAAGACATCAAGGATATTTACAGAATGTGTTGCAAGTAAAATTCCAATAAAAGCTCACCCATATTGGTCTAACTCTCGTCAACATTACTCAAGTTAGATATAATAAAATATTTACAAACTCTTTAATATTAAAAATAAAGAAAAACTGCAAGCTATGTATTTAAGAGCCGTCAAAAACGAAGAAACCCCCAACTTTGTGTTAGTACAATTAACTGCTCGAGGTGCAGTTAATTGTTCTTACACAAAGATTAGCTTAGCGCGAATATCGGAAGGATATAAGTTCTGCTGGATCGACTTTGAACGTGTGTATCTCCAGAAAGATAAAAACTTACCTATCATTATTGTTAGAAGCGAATCACATCTAAAATTGTCAAAATGACCAGATATTAATACTAATATGCTAGTATTTTTTCGTCTTATCACGTGTGTCTGTTTTCAGTTAAAATAAGCATTAATGTAAACATAAATTTTCACACACGTTACAGACATCACACACTCACACCATTACAGCCTTTCACAAGTCCACTGCTGAACATAGGCCTCCCCTAAAGAATGCCACAAAGCTCGGTCCTGAGCCACCTGCATGTATTGACTTCCTGCATGTCTTACCAGGTCATCACTCCATCTAGTGGGGGGGGGGACCCCCTACACTTCCTCCGCCGGTACGAGGCTGCCACTCGAGAACATTTTTTCTCCATCGGTTGTCGGTTCTTCGAGCTATATCGCCGGTCTATTGCCACTTCAGCTTACTAATCCGTTGGAATATGTCCGTTACTCTGATGCTACTGCGGATATCCTCGTTTCTAAGTTTATCACGCAGAGAAACTCTGAGCATAGCGCCTTCCATAGCTCGCTGAGCAACCTTGAGCTTTCTTATCTGGCCAGCAGTGAAGGACCAAGTCTCAGTTCCATAAGTCATCACTAGCCAGGGATTGAATACCGGTACCAATTTCGGTTCTGGTTCTTCATTTAGGTTCTTATAAAGGTTCCTCTTATCGGTACGGTTCCAGTTCCGGTATCGGTTCTGGTTTGGGTTCCGATGTACCGGTTCTAATTACCGGTTCCGAGAACCTATAATCAAATTTCTCAAATCCGTAGATTGGTATAAAAAATTCCGTTCAATTCCGTAGATGCTATTTCTAAATATCCGTTCCGTTGAGGATCGATAATATTTGTTTTTGAACTTAGTTGATAAATTCATTCTGTCATGGAAAATTCTTGTTGTAAGTTTAATTGTAGTGTAACATTGAGTCAAGCTGCACATGTAAGTAAAAAGTACCATAAAAAATTGATTAAAATTAATTGTTTTCTTTTTAATAAATAATTTTTAGTAAAAAACAAATAAAATAACTATACACACTTTAATATTTGTGGATAGTTATACTAAAAAAATTCGTTACAAGCTTGATTATAATGTCTTATTAACATGGACTTTATTTTCTGGTTTTTGTTTCTTTATTTGATATATTACGGTGTTTCAGACTCGGGTGATTTATGTAACAATGCTAAACTATACAACGAAGAACTTTGAGAAATTCGAAAAGAAGGATCGAGGCAGGAAGAAAGCGAAGAATAACTAGGCAGAATTTTTTTAATAATTGTAAAAACAAATAGAATAGCATGGATTAGAAAAATGTGAGACAAGTGACAATTCAATCATATATAAAAAAGGTTATAAGCACTTATATTAACTGCCTATTTTCCAAGAAGTGTTCTAAATTCGAAACAAACGTTTAAATTTAAATTTAATTTAAAATATCTAAACTATTAACATTTAAAATCAATTAACCTCACAAAAATTTGATATTTATGAGTTAAAATGGTTTTATTTTAATACAGATAGTAGAGAATTAATTGTTAAGTATAATTTAATACAGACAACATTAGAAGAGAGAGAGAGAGAATGACATTGTCGGCAAGTTCACTCATACTTACTTACTTACTTATCTTCACGCACAATCCCTGACGGGGTAGCCAGAGAGAACAGATCGCCAAGTGTCACGATCCTTACATACCTCTTTCGCTTCTTTCAGATTCATTATCTTCTTCATACATGCACCTCTAGGTATCCGAGTACTCTTGACCCTCCCCTCTTCGAGCAGTTTGCTCACATGGTCTTCAAAAGTTAGTCTCGGTCTACCTCGACACCTTTTAATATTAACTTTCGCGCTATATATTTTCTTCACCATTCGGTCTTCACTCATTCGCTCAACGTGCCCAAACCATCGAAGCACGCCCTTATCAATTTTTGTGATAAGGTCATCTTTCAAACCTGCCATATTGCGAATCACTTCGTTTCGCTTTCGGTCGGCCATGGTAACGCCGCACATTTTACGAAGAGATCGCATCTCCACTGCATTCAACTTGCTTTTATGCTTCTTCTGACACACCCAGGTTTTGCTGCCATATAAGAAAGTCGGTACCAACACTGCGTTATGTATTGCAAGGCGTGCACTCTTCACTACGCCTTGCCTTTTGACTAACGCAGTCAGGGCACCATTGACTTTGTTCCCGGCAGCAACACGCCTGTCCACATCTAAATCACATCTTCCATCCCGGCTAAAAGCACTCCCCAAGTATACAATTTCATTTACCTGTTCTAGACATTCCTGATTTACCCATATTTCACACTTCGTTCTCTCTTCGTCCCTTTCAAATACCAGAACCTTAGTTTTATTAGAATTCAAACGGAGACCAAAGTTCACTCATGATAAAAAATCTTGGTAATTTTATAAAAATTCCGTAGATGGCAACGTCAAATTCCGTAGTTGCGTAGATGATAACAAATTTCCGTATATCTATAGAAAAATCCGTAGATTTGGCAACGCTGCGTTGATATGCAACAGAAGATCCATCAATACAAATGTGATATTTTACAAACTGCCCTCTCCTCACATTAAGCCGCGCGCCGCGTCGCGCCGTCCACCCGACCGCACCTCAAACAAGTTTGGTCTCGCTTTTGCTTTACTTAGGAACCGGTAAAATAAAGGTTCTTAAAGGTTCTAATTTAGGTTCTGGTTCCTGTTCCGGTATTGGTACCGAAACTCCTAAATACCGGTTCTATACCGGTATTTTGGAACCGTTTTCAATGCCTGTCACTAGCAACACGCACTGGTTGTACAGTCTCATTTTCAAGTTTTGAGGTATATCTGACGAGAATATGTGCCGTAATTTCCAGAACGCTGCCCAACCGAGTTGAATCCGTCGATTGATCTCTCGGTCGAAGTTGGACTCGTCGGACTATTTGTCCCCGGTAAACATGTCAACAAATTCGAGCTTAGTGCTCCCGTCAACTACTGGCATAGGTGTGACATCGATGTTGTACATGATATTTGTTTTGTCCATGTTCATCTTAAGACCTATCCGTTGGGAGACACCAATAAGGTCATTTAGCATAGTGTTTAGGTCCTCCAGCGATTCTGCCAAAAAGACTATATCATCGGCAAATCGAAAGTGAGTGATGTACTCGCCGTTGATGTTAATACCGTATCCTTTGCAGTCTAGAAGCTTGAAAAAATCTTCCAAATTTGAATAGCAGTGAAGAGTTTCGGGGATAAAACGTTGCCGTTCTTCTCTGCAGTTGGATAACTGAGAAGATAACTGGAGAACCAGAACCAGAGAACGAAACCCATCCAGGATTCGTACTCTAGTTCTATACTCGGCAAACTATCGTTGCCATACTGTACAAACACTTCAGCATTTCGATATACCGACAGTCAACTTGGTACCACTGAAGGGACTGTAGCACCGTCCAAATTTCAAAGGCATCAAAGGCTTTCTCATAGTCCACATACGCCAGACATAGTGGCAAATTGTACTCCTCGGATTTCTGTACAGTTTGCCGAAAGGTATCTATGGTGCTAAAGCCTTTTCAGAAACCGGCTTGTTTGGGAGGCTGGAAGTAGTCGAGTCTGCATGCGAGACGATCCGTAATGACTCTCAAAAACAGCATATAGACGCCGCTCAGAAAGGAAATCGGTATGTAGTTTTTCAAGAGAGCAATGTCCCCTTTTTGAAGAACAAGACCACCGCACTTCTGCTCCACGCCTCCGGTGTAGTGCCACCATGGAGGATGGAATTAAATAGCTTCTAAAGGACTTCAAGTACCGATTTTTCACCCACTTTCAGAAGCTCTGCTGTAATACCAACCTTGCCTGGGGCCTTGCCCTTTATAAGGCGCTCACACACACACTCGCATACTCATATATAATTTAATAATACGTAATTACGCAAAATCATCCTAAAACTGAGCTCTTAAATTCACCTTACAACCTACTTGTAAATATTAAAACCTAAAATTATCTGCAGTTTACAAAAAAAAAAACTTAAACTTATAGTACGGTCATCACATTCTAAAGCGATAAATGAAGTAATACAGCTTCCTTCTTATAACGAAAAATAAATAACGTTTTTTCGTACGTGGTAGAGACATGCTGCAGCTATATTAGTAGTATAGTGGTAGCACGAATGGGTCGGATCGACCGGGGAAGGACCACGTTCACACAAGAAGCCAGCGCAAAATAACAGCATAATGCTGTTGTGTTTCGTATACTTAGTGTAGCTACAATTTTAACTTTTTGCATTTTTTTTTACATTTGCATTCCTTATTATAAAAGAATACAAAGGTCGGACTTAATGCCTTGGGGTATTAGCTGATAAAATTAAATCCAGAATATGGAAAAAAAAAACAAAATAAATATAATAATTAGCTAACATGTTGCAGCTATATTATTAGTATATAGTTGTAGCACGAATGGGTCGGCTCGACCAGGGAAGGACCACGCTCTCACAGAAAACCAGCCCAAAATAGCAGCATAATGCTGTTGTGTTTCGTATAGTGAGTGTAGATACTCTTTTTACTTTCTGCATTTTTTTACATTCACATTGCTTATTATAAAATAATGCAAAGGATGTACTTAATGCCTTGAGGCATTCTCTACTAGTCTAAAATCAAGAATATCGAATGAAAACAAAATAAAAAATGATAATTAACTAACATGCTGTTTTCGTTCACTGTGGCCAGGGCTTAAGATTCTCCTGGCAAATACTATTGTCACATCAGACAACACTCATTATATGAAAAAAAAATGTTAATTCCTTTACGCAACCTCTGCACTTGATATCGTAAAAAGCACAATTCCAAAGGTGTTAAAAAGTTATTATAAAGTCGAGTTTAAACACAATAACCCTATTTACTGCCGACTACACACAATGGCTGTAGTAAAGACTTACTTAAATAAGTTAATTATTAAGTTTTGTTTTTGTTTTAAGTGTCAAAATTATATTAGGAGGGGTTAACTTTAGTCGTTATCGTATTTTGAAGTATAACCCGTACAATCTATTTAATATCTACTAAACTTCTTTATATATCTTTGTACGTTGAAACTCTTTTACTGATTTTATTACGTACATATATCACCTTTTAGTATTTCTTTCATATAGTGCAGCTGGGCAATGGCTAAGTATTCAACTGCGACCGTGTCAAAATCCGAACGAGACAACTATTTACCTTTTTGAAAATGCATTTATTTTATTCTTCTGAGCAGTCTAATCAATATAACATGTCAAAGGTAAAACTAGAATGTCGTCTAAATAGTTGCATTAAAAATTTCATCTTATGGTTGAATTTTGTCTAAAAATATTTCTAAATATATTTTGGTATGGGACCACCACTTAACATAAACCTATTTAATAAAAGAAGAATGATATAATACTTGGTAGAGCCATGCTGCGGCTATATTAGTAGTATATTTGTAGCTCGAGTGGGTCGGCTCTAGCGGGGAATGACCACGGTCTCACATAATACCATCGTAAAATAGCAGCTTAGTTCTGCTGTGTTTCGTTTGGTGAGTGTAGAGAACCGGAGACCATTTTTACTGGAAAAGAGGCATTACATCATAGTCCTCACGAATGATAACGCATCTGCATTTTGAGTCTTTATTGAAGATAGATGTAGATGTCTATGAGTCACAGTAACCAGTGTGTGTGTAAAGTAAAGTGTGTGTTTGTCACCCTATCCTATAAAAAAAACAATCGTTTGAGACGTTTCCAAGTAATCGGTATTTAAAAATTCCTTTTCTAGCTTTTTATATAAAAAAAGAGTCCAGGGGTACAGGAATTTTTTTGTTTGGACTTTTGTCCTTCTGGCTTTGACCCGCCTTCTTACCTATTTCTGCCGCTTGCACGGCTGTTTTAGTCTAAAGTGTATAGAGAGATATATAAATAAATAAGAGTATCTCTCTGTCCTCATAAACTTTATAAATATTTCATAGCGAAGTAGTTATAAATATTTAATATTTTTCTTTTACTTCTTAATAAAAAATTCTTTATTAAATGCTTTTCCAAAAAAAAAAATACTTTTAATAAAAGGTAAAAACCGACTTCAAAGAGCTAAAGAGAATTAAATAAGTCAGTGTTAAGATAAAGTGTATAAAGTAGGTTAAGTGTTTAGAAGTCGTAAAGCCTCGGTTTCTGAATCTATTATGTGCAAATTATTTTGGTTATTTGAAGCCGGTTTTTAATTTATGGCCATCTTCAAAAAAAAGACAAGTTTACAATTCTTGTGTATTCGTTCTGTATTTATATGTATGTTTGGTACGCGATACATTTGAAAACGTATTGTTTTTAGTCTTTACTTGTATTTTATTGGAAGTCAATTTATTATCTTTTTATTTGGACTTAATAATATCAAAACTCGAATGTAGTCTAAATAGTTACATTAAAACGTTCATTCTCCATTTTCCCCACAAAGATGTAATTATTTCTCCGTATTTACCTATATAGCGCCACTAGTGCAATATAACATATTTAATAAACAAATAATTAATAACAAACCAGCGTGAAGTGGAGGTTTACCTCTGCGTTTCGCTTGGTGAGTGCAGGTGGCCGGAGGCCCTTTTTACTGGAAATGAGGCATTCCATCTTAGTCCTCACGGGTGACAACGCATCTACATTTTGATTTGTAATAGATGTGGATGTCTATGGGCCGCAGCAACCACTTACCATCAGGTGGACTGTGTGCTCGTTTGTCACCCTTATCCTATAAAAAAAAAAAAACATCAGTCTACCATTGACGAAAATATCGAGTAACGTATCCCACATGTCGTTCCGTGGGTGTCTTCAATATGCAGTAGCATCTTCCTGATAACAACTCAAGTAGTATAACAAATTTGATAAACAAATAATTAATAACATCAATCTACAATTGACGAAAATATCGAGTAACGTATCCCATGTCGTTCCGTGGGTGTCTTCAATATGCAGTAGCATCTTCCTGATAACAACTCAAGTAGTATAACATATTTAATAAACAAATAATTAATAACATCAATCTACAATTGACGAAAATATCGAGTAACGTGTCCCATGTCGTTCCGTGGGTGTCTTCAATATGCAGTAGCATCTTCCTGATAACAACTCAAAATAATAAAAACTGCAGCTGCCATTCTGTTTGCAAAGCGTGCAAAGTCAAAGTCAAAGTCAAAATCTTTATTTGCAGAATAAAATGTTTAGGTAATACAGGTATTTAGTATAAGAGTAAGTCTCAATAATATTCTACCGGGAGTTGTACCGGTGTGCAAATATATCTTAAAATAATCAAATTTAATTGTACATATATGTCAAAAGATTAAATAAATTATATAATACATTAAATAATACTGCAATTAACTAAAATATTCCTTAACACTATAATAACACTTGTCAAGAAGCCATTTATTAATCTCAGATTTGAATTTATTCAAAGGCATTTCTTTTAAGTTATTGGGCAATTTATTATATATTTTAATAGCCATTATAGGAGCACTGTTTGCATAAAATCTAGAGCTGCATTTGGGATGAAATAATCTATTTTTATGCCTTGTTTGCCTTTCGAGAGATTCAGCGTGGGTTTTGAAGTAATTCGGGTGTCGCTATACAAAAATACATATTTCTCGAATATACATGCATGGCAACGGCAATATGCGTATCTTTTTGAACAAAGACTTGCAGCTATCAAGAAACCACGCACCACATATCGCTCGCACACATTTCTTTTGTAATTTAAACGCTCTAATCACATCAACAGAATTTCCCCACAAAGGCAGAGCATATAATAATACTGACAACACATAACCGTGATAAGCAGCTAGGGCTACTTTTTGTGATATTGTTTTTCTCAATCTTTTTAAAGCATATACAAACCGGTTTAATTTTGTACAAATCTGGTCAATGTGAGGCTTCCAGTTTAAATTTTTGTCAATTTTTATACCTAAAAATCATAACTGATTCAACATTTTCTATCTTTGAATTTTCATATTTTATATTCATATTTATAGGTTCCATTTTGTAATTTCCAATTTGAATTATTTTTGTTTTGTCAATATTAAGTAAAAGATTATTTGAATTAAGCCATGTCACAATAGTATTAATAGAATTATTTATTTCGGTTTCATATATGTCTTTTTTGGTGCATTTAAATATAAAAGTTGTGTCGTCTGCGAACAAGATGCATTTATGCCTGGTTATTTTAGACAAGTCATTAATATATAGCAAAAAGATTAAAGGTCCTAAAATACTACCCTGAGGGATACCACGGTCATTAAATCTAAACTGTGAACGATGTAGTTCTTTGGTAAATATGCTGTCTTGTCGTGCTTGCGTTAGCCGAGTGATTTCTGTGCATTGTTTTCGGCCTTGCAAGTAACTGCTTAGCCATGTGTAAGTCGCACCTCTTATCCCGTACCTTTTAATTTTTTTTAAAAGTATTTCGTGGTCAACAAGATCAAAAGCTTTGGTCATGTCCAGCATGAGAGCAGTTACAGGAGTTTTTCTATCGATACTCTCTGCTATGTCTTTAATAAAATTGAAGCATGCTAAAGTCGTGGATCTGTTTTTGCGAAAACCGAATTGATCTTCAGTTAAGATACCAAATTTTTGTATAAATTTACTTAGTCTATCGTACATAGTTCTCTCAAATATCTTTGATATTACGGGGATCAAAGTTATTGGTCTATAGTTATTGAGATCTTTTTCATCTCCTTTTTTGTGAACTGGTTTTATTACAGAAATCTTAAGATGTTCCGGGAATGAGCCCTCGACAAATGATAGGTTTATAAGGAAACTCAGTGGTGAACAGATATAACAGGCACATGACTTTAGTATTTTGGTACTGAATTCGTCGTAGCCAACCGAATCCGTGTTTTTTAAATCTTTGATTATTTTCTTAATTTCCGCTGGTTCCGTTGGTTGTAAGAAAATTGTATTTGGATTTGTATCTATATTTGATTGAGCAGAATTGTTACGAGACTTATTTGTACTATTGATGTTACTTAGGTCAATAAAAAAATTGTTAAATAAAGAAAAAGTATGGCTAATACCATTTACATGAGGCCAACTACAATGGAGGTCTATTTTGAGCAGGTAGTTTTACTGGGCTGTAATGATAATTATTATATTAATTAACTAGCTGTTCCCCGCGACTTCGCCCGCGTGTAATTTAGGGTTTTAATTATATTGCTCAGAATCCTAATTCTTTTTCTCAAATATAAGTGTTCTTAGTTCTCCTATGACACTCTTTAGAATATCAGCTATCTGCCAGTAAAAGTCCCGTCGAAATCGGTCCAGCCGTTTCGGAGATTAGCCGGAACAAACAGACAGATAGGCAAAAATTTTAAAAATTGTGTTTTTATATACATTCATATGCATTTAGTAAAAAGCTATCATTTTAACATTACAAACAGACACTTCAATTTTATTTATTTGTATAGATAAATAATTTCCAAAAAAGTTTATATTTTTTTTCCAAAAAGTTTATCGACCAAATTGGCGATATATTGAAAATGGGCCAAATCAAGAGTAGGTACTTTTAACTGACGAGCGTGTATGCGTAGGTATATATCATGGATGTGGAGGAAGCGAGAGAGGTGTGTCAGGATCGTGCAAAGTGCAAGTCCATAGTCTCTGCCTACCCCTCTGGGTGACAGGCGTGAGTGTTTATGTTATGTAATTTCCACTTTTCCTACACAACATTTTTAAGAGGCACCTTAAATAAAAATGTGATGTATTGTAACCCTCTTAAATTACTTTCTTTATTTTGTATCTGTTCTCACCTACTTAGCCTTATTTTAAATGTACTACATAAAATATTATTTTAAATTTTATATTTATGTATATCGAAATTATAAAAAACGACGGGTCGCACTCCGGGAGTGCCGGCAGAAGTGAAAACTTGAATATTAACGTTGTGCATTTTTAATATTTTGGAATGGCGGAGATTATTTATTATTATCTTATTTCATTTATTTTCATTCGAAATTATTTGTTTGATAAACCTACACCGCACATGTGCTTATTGTGATGTTATGAAAATATAGGTTAATGCTATAAAGTATAAACATATTACAAATATTACATCTATAATGTGTAAGTACATATGTATCTATATTAATAATTTCGTCAAGCAGTACAGTAGACTCGATCGAAACATAATTTTAATAATAAAATTATATTAATTAATAAATGAAAATTAATTAAACCTAACTTACTTCCTCTCCTACGCCGCGGCGGCTGTCTACTCTCCGTTCGTCTTACGAATTTTCGATCAGGACACGTGACCTGACGCGAGTTTAACATTTTTTACCCATTACAAAAAAAGTGCACAACGCCGCTAAAGAAGTTTTCACTTCAATAATATTACCCTACATTTCTTTTTTATCGGTCATGGTAGCAAGTGTGTGAGAAGTCTGTATATATACGAGATGGTAATCTGCAAAATGCCATGAGGATGTCGTTCCTATTGTCACATATATTGACATCCACGAGGCGAAATGGAAGCCGTAATAAGCTGCAATCACCAGTGCGGCAACGCGTTTCAGGCAAAAAGTACTCAGATGTTCTTCGATTTATTTTATAGTTCTAACATTACTTGAAACAAACCTCAGAGTTTCTTGATAACCTTACTGTGTTTATCTTCTCGTTTTAGTAAATGATCATGATTTATTTTGAACGTTTCAATATTGAGGCATATTGGTAGAACAATGACTCTACCCTACCCTTACTATTTTACTTCACTAATTGAAAAGAAAATATATTTGAAGCTTTGTATAAACTCTGCAGTAAAAACTCCGAGTAATAACAATGTAAAATGTCTCCATTAATGGTAAGCGTATGGTAAATAGGCCATCAACACCACGTCTTGCAATCCGCACGCATTCAGCTTGATCAAACCCCACACGGACTCACTGTTTGTATGACCGATGACGCAGGTTACCTGCTCAGTTATCCATCAGTCTGGTCAGACTGATGGACTTACTGATTGACTAATTGATATACTTGATTTGATATAATTGACTGATTTAAATATTATATTCTTCAAAAATCAATTAAAATGTTTTATCAATTAATTTCGCAAAAGACATTTTAATTACTTCTAATAAAGTATAAGTTAAATGAGAGTATTTATTGAGAAATAAACTCAACGGCTTCTTAATTATAAACTTCCTTTGTTTGAGGAATTTCCTGACTTGAGTAACTTAGTTCAATTTGACAAGCAGTTTGCAAAACAAGTGAATGTTTATTTTGAATATCAACTTAAATTAGTAATCGGGAAATAACTTAGAATTAATTAAGAAACTTTAGTCTGAAGTTTCTTTAATATAACATGAACAAACAGTCGCCTGATGAAGATGCAAAACAAAGAAAACTTTTAGATTTAAAAAAAAGTTTTAAGTATATAGGCTGTAACTTTTACATTAAATATTTTTTTAAATGATTTAATACAATTAATAACGACATACTAGTGTTCAATGCCAGGTGAAATGTGTACTTCACCTGGACCATGTCCTTAACAGAAAGATCCAATATCAGCTTTCGGCAGAACCCAAGATACTAGCATAAGACCACACGAGGCATACGACCGCAGAGTGTCTCTACACTTTAATCATCATAATATCTCAATTCCACAATGCCGCTATTAGGCTACTGAGAGTGAACCTACAAACTTATCTTACTCATACAGAAAAGGACTGAATGAATGAATGAATATGCTTTATTGTACACCACAAACAAATAAACAAATTACATAACAAAAGACAGATTAAATGTACAATTTGGCGTCCTTATCGCTACATAGCGATCTCTTCCAGGCAACCAAGGGTGTAAAGGAATAAACAATGAATACTAGGTAGATGGTGCAATATAATTATACAAAATATAATATCAATACATGCGATATATTTTTTTTTTTATAATATAAGGGTGACAAATATAGACAATAAATGCAATAAAATAACATATAAATAACTAATACATGAAATAATATAAAATACTAATACATAATAAAACATAAAATACTAATGCATAAGAAAATATCATTGTTTCAAGAATATGGCAACAAAATTTTTGTCATGGTATTTGTTTATCTTCTTTGTGATCTTCGCAAACTCTTACCGTGATTAGACCGATAAGACATGAAAATACGAGATTAGTCACGTAGTTACTCTCGCCTTTTATGGTTTGAAAGTTTGCTTTTCAGCATAGTTGTAATAAAACGTATTCTCCCTTATAAAGTGCAAAAATAGTAGCCAGGTTTGTTGAAAAATAATTTTACCACTATCCAAATTGCGAGTAACTGAATTATTATATGTATTATACCATATTATAAACATAATCTTTGATTATATTTATAGTCAACACACAAAAGGCCCAGAAATGGGACGAATAAAGTTTATTGCTTTATTTTACTGTTTTCTCAATGTTTATTTTAAAACAAACTCAATAACAATATAAAAGTGTTTTACATACAGCGAGCCACGCTGCCGCTTATTATGATTGCAGGATCGGCTGGACCGACGCTCGTTTAAACGTGGTAGAGCCATGCTTCAGCTATATTAGTAGTATAGCTGTAGCACGAATGGGTCGGCTCGACCGGGGAAGGACCACGCTCTCACAGAATACCAACGTAAAATAGCAGCTTTACGCTGCTGTATTTCGTATGGTGAGTGTAGAGAACCGCAGACCTTTTTTACTGGAAATGAGACATTCCATCTTAGTCCTCACGGGTGACAACGCATCTGCATTTTGATTCGCAAACAAGGATAGATGTAGATGTCTATAGGCCGCAGCAACCACTTACCATCAGGTGGACTGCGTACTCGTTTGTTACCCTTATCCTATAAAAAAAAAACAATTTTAAAGAGGTCGGCAAATGTTAGGGATAGTTTGTTGGTGCTTGAACAAAGGTGTTAGCAACCGACAAGGTTCAATAACTGGCGATAAAAAATATTAAGATGCTGCATCTTAAACGGCGATCGAATGATATAAAAACTTGTCGCGAGATTTACGTGTGTACATAAACAAGAATGCAATGTTATGTAACTTGATATTGACATATGTAAGTGAGTCTAAGAAAATAGATAATTGTCACGACAAGCTTTTATATCCCATAAAATGTTTGATGTAATAATCGGATGAGTTTGTTTTAATCTAAAGTTTATTTTCTTCTCTTTAGAGCATTTCAATAAAAGCTTGTTTTTGATATATTTTTTTTTACTATTAATTTATTACTGATGTGTGGTGACGACACATCTGCATTTGGTACTTTATCTAGTGGATTGATGTATACTCCTCCAAATCTAAAAAAAATATATTTGAACAGCAGTTACGTTTATTGGACTAGGCGATCCAACTGAAAAATCGGTACATACAATATTCGATTCT
Organism: Parnassius glacialis; assembly: GCA_033319125.1. NCBI lineage: Eukaryota > Metazoa > Arthropoda > Insecta > Lepidoptera > Papilionidae > Parnassius > Parnassius glacialis. The sequence continues at coordinate 28,912,905 of JAVANC010000028.1, read as the reverse complement.
TAAAAGAAATCAATATCGATTGTTAAGAGTTAGTAATCATTTACAGTTTTATTTAGATTAATATCATAATAAATTAGAAGACCGCATTTGATTTTTTTATATTTACGCGAACACTACACGTTGAATAAAACTACTTTTACGGATTTTATCGCATTTAATTAATTTTTTTTTATTCATTCTCGATTGTTCGGGTGTTTTACAGCATCCATGGTCACGGGGGATTGAGGTGATTGACATCCCGATGTCAGAGTTAACCCGGAATACTTTCAGCTTTTTTAGTTATTAATTTTGGTCCGATTTACGCAGAATGAACTTACTGTGTCTTAAAGTCTTGCAGTTTTATAAATTACAGGATCCCAAGCAGGTGGCTCAACCTCTGCCTCCCTCTATTGAAATTAGAATGTTTTTTTAATTTCAATAGCCTTACGTATCATCTTTGGCAAGAATTGATGTACTTTCGCGAGAATTTGTGGTTTACCAAATCTAATGTAATGGCGAGGGCCGTCTAGGATATGACTTCCTGGAACGTTGGTATTTCACGTCGGCTACGTGTTCTTTTACGCGGGTTTTGATACATCGCTTTGTTTACCCCATATATGAGAGACCACATCCACAATCAAGTTTGTACACTCCTGAATCTTGTAGAGGAATATTGCACTTGACGGATGATAAGAACTGACTAATCTTCTACGGCGCCTTGAAGAATGTTCTAATAGAAGCTCGCTTCAAGATGTAGCCAATGTTTTCTGTGACACTTCTGACATATGGTAGTACAGCACACCGTTCGACTGTGGCCGGTTTCACTCGATCACAGTGACGAAGTCGCGGGACTCGAAGCTTGTTGTGCAGAACCTGCTTGACGATCTGAATCTCGGCGGCCAGGTGTTTGCTGTCACAGATTCCTCGTGCTCTCTGTAACAAAGATTTGCCCACGGTAGCTAACTGTGAAGAATGATGGTGGGATTCACCGTTTAAACATCGATTTGTATGGGTCATTTTTCTATACACAGTGTGACCTAATGGTGTTGTTAGGAATTCTAATCACTAACACATCTCGGAAAGCTAAAGAATTATTTGCCTTCAACTCCATAGTAAATTGACTTTTAGAGTTTATGGAATCTAGATGTTCTAAAAATACAGTTACTTTGTCTGATGGTAAAATTGTAAAAGTATCGTCTACGTACCGCTTGTAGAACCTTGGAGTTACAGGTGTAGTAAGCAGGGCTTTCTACTCAAAGTTCTTCATGAAAATATCGGCGACAATGGGTGATACCGGTGAGCCCATCGCAACACCGTCTACTTGCTTATAAAACTCTTCTTTCCACATAGATAGATGTAAGTCAATGTCTGAGTAATACTGCATATTCTGCTGGCATGTTGTTTTCTTCTAGTTTCTTAGTTACAATTGAGATGCAGTCTTCAACAGGTATGCATGTAAATAAAGATTGAACATCAAAACTGACCATGGTTTCACCACCTGTAACTCCAATGTTCTACAAGCGGTACCTAGACGATTACATAATAAATAAATAAAAATGTAAATGTAAATAAAAATGGAAAAGGCCAGGTCAAGAGTACCCTAAACCGTAGAGCATGTATGAAGGGAATAATGAAAGTGGACGAAGCGAAACAAGTATGTAAGGATCGTAGCAAGTGGAAAAAAGTGGTCTCTGCCTACCCCTACGGGAAAGAGGCGTGATTATATGTATGTATGTATGTTCTCTTATTTGATTATTTTTAATATATATATATATATATATATATATATATATATATATATATATATTAAAATTTAAAGTACTTGCGGTATGATTAATGTGAAACTTAAAGTAATTAAACACATACATAATGTGAAACGTCAAAAGGTATTTCTTAGATTTGGTACAGTATGTGTCAGCCACAGCATCCACTTACCACCAAGTGGACTAAGTGCATACTCTTCACTCTTAATCTATAAAAAAAAACATGTGTTAAGCAGGAAAAAGTTATGTATATAGAAAAAAAAGCAAATAGTTTAGTTTTTGAAGCCAATGCATGATTGGTTCCCATTTTTTTGGTGACGTACCGATAATATAGCGCACTAAGCCAATGCGCTGTAAAATATATTGCTTATATATAGCGTAACAAAATATTATGACTTAAATGAGGAGGATTTTCATTCAAGAGTTACAATATAATTGGATAAGAAATTATTCCACTTCTTTGCAGTACACATTACGGACGACGACTTTTTTCGTGACAACGTGACGAATTTTTACATGAGTGATTTATTACGAGTTAGATGGCTATAGAAAACATTGGCATCGTGAGTCAACCTCCGTGTCTTAAAAATTGGCAATAAGTCAAACAGAAGCAAAATTTGGCGAACAAGTTTTTACAGCAGATTCTTCCCTACTCTTTAGCTGTCTCATTATGAAAGATGACATCTGTTTCCTTTAATTTCTATCCAGCACTGAGACGTGTATACAGACTGTTACTTTTTATGATTATATTAAATTAAAAAGAGTAGTAGTAATAAAAAGAGTTAAACAAAGACGTAAAGAGTTATTAAATTCAAGAGTAGGAAAACTGTATTGTACTGTACTGAACTGTAACTATTGGATTTCTATTTAAATTATATATAAGGTTACTCGTAATATCTGTTAAAACAAGATATTTAATTACAGCGTCGAAACTACAAAATTCTGGAAACTGACGTCGAAAGTTAGGTACTTTTAATTAAGAACACTTCGTTATAGTAAGTAGAATCGCGTTGCATTTTTCGTAGCTTTTGATATAGACTAATTTGAATTTCAATGATTAGACATAAACAATTATATAAATAATAAATTATGCCTTAATATAAATTAATTACATCAAATATAGGACATGAACTTAATGAAAAAGATAAGTTTAAGGTTTTAGATATATATATATATATATATATATATATATATATATATATATATATATATATATATATATATATAAGTATATATTTAGCCGACAAGAAAAGCTTCTCCAAGTAAGAATATTGAATTAATATAATTCTACTAGCTGCCCAGGCAGACGATGTTCTGGTCTTTCTGACGACCCTTTATCCTACAAATTCGCAATTAAAAAACATACGTGAGTGTCGTGAAACACTTGTTTGGAACGAAGTTCCTTTCGTAGTATGTTACTATTGATAAACGTATTATATTATTTTTAAACAAATACAAATAAATGAATTAATAACGTCTATGAAAACGAAGCGTCATTTAAAATAATATTCATTTCATGGCAAGCTCCAAAAAAGTGCGAGGGTGATATACTACACACACTATAGAACATATACTATATACACTATAGAAAGGGTGTCGTTACGGAAAAATCTTACACTTTTCTCGCCTAGCCCCATCGGCCAAATTCATACCGCGCGATAACGAACTTCGTTTCAAAATATTGCGGGTCACTTACCGGGATAAAAACTATAAAGAGCCTGGTTTGTCATTAAGGACCATTAATTGTTATTCCACGATAAAAAAAAACATAATAAGTGCAGTTCACACACTTCTACACCTCGCAGTAGAAGTTAATCCTCCAAATGAAATTAAATATAAAACAAACATATTTCACTGCAGATTATATATTTAATTTTATAATTTTCAACAACAAGAGCGGCATAAAAAATAAGATATAAGTTTAATTTTATTGCAAAAAAATATTAAAATCCTTATTTTCAGACACGTAGAGCCTAAATTCTAGCGTATAGATCAAAAGAATATGTTTTAGACTAAAACTGCTTTGTAGTAGCGACGTCTATTTAATTCTATAGGTAAAATCATTTTATCGAACAAAAGCTAGATGGCCTAATCACGACTAATTTAATATAAATCGGTAAAATATTATTAAATCGTGGATTGTTAAGAATGGTTTGGGCATTGAGTTATATGTACTACGTACTAGAGAAGCCATTCCGAACATTGACTATGTTCAACTGAACTGTAGTGCAGTCCCTACAGTCCATACAAACAAAATATTGTGTAAATTGAAGATTAGTTTATTCCATAAAATAATTATTATTACATTTTATTTAGAAATATGTTTGTTTAGATTAAATGAAGATATTTTATAATAAATTCTTATATTTATTTTATATCAATATCTTATTTTATATCAAATTAAAGTCTTCGCTCATGCGCGACTACTACTACCGCGCATGCGCGAAGACATAGAGTAGGACACAATTTTTGTTTGGAATGGCTTCTCTAGTACGTAGTACATATAACTCAATGGGTTTGGGTATGATAATTTTATTTAATATAATATTTTTTTTTATTTGGTAATCAATCGCATTTTTTTCTTTATTTTAACAGATAAAAGTTATATTAGCAATTTTTAAGGCACCGCACTCATAGGAGATCAAGATAATAGGAAACACTTTATACTTAACCAGCTGTTCCCCGCGGTATCAACCGCGTACGAGTATATTACGTGTCTGAGCCGTGCGACCTGACAACTCGTTAATATAGGCAGTCACTAGTGGTTTATCTCGGTTCTGATCAGGTCTATCAAGAGCTAAGTTTATCTTCATAAAATTGTATTGTAATGAAGTAACTTTGGTTCGTACGGATTAATATGCCATTTCTAATAATAACGTTCATTAATCGTTTTTTAATTATCAATATTTTTTATCATATAACACCTTATTCTGGCTTATGTATAAGAAGTAGACCTATGGCATTGCAGATTTTATTATAGATGGAGGAAAGATCTATATTTCTGTTGAACATACTGTTTACGTATCACTAACGAATACGCCAGTGTATTCTAATAAAACAGTTCAGAAGCACTTTTCCATCCGAATTGCTCAACAAAAATTAATATTTAAGGATAGCTGGGAAGTGTAGCCTAATGCTAGATCATCATCATCATCATCACCATTACAGCCGCTCACAAGTCATCTGCTGAACATAAGCCTCCCCCAAGGAATACCACAAAGCACGGTCCTGAGCCACCTGACTCCATCGACTTCCTGCATGTCCTACCAGGTCGTCACTCCATCTAATGGGGTGGTGCCCTACACATCGCCTACCGGTACGCGACTGCCACTCGAGAACCTTTTTTCCCTATCGTTTGACAGTTCTTCGAGCTATATGGCCGGCCAATTGCCACTTCAGCTTACTAATCCGTTGGGCTATGTCGGTTACTCTGGTTCAACTCCGGATATCCTCGTTTTTAAATCTATCACGCAGAGAAATACCAAGCATAGCCCGCTCTCTGAATAGCTCGCTGAGCGTTTTTGAGATTCCTCATACGGCTGGCAGGGAGGACCACGTCTTAGATCTATAGGTCATCACTGGCAACACGCATTGGTTGAACAATCTAGTTTTGAGGTTTTGAGGTATGTCTGACGAGAAGATGTGTCGTAATCTCTCGAAGGCTGCACAGCCGGGTTGAATCCGTCAATTGACCTCTCGGTCGAAGTTGGACTTAGCTAGTTGGACTATTTTTCCTAGTTAAACATATTCATCAACAATTTCGAGCTCAGTGCTCTCAACAACTACCGGCATAGGTGTGACATGTACATTAAACATGATCTTTTTGATCTTAAAACCTATCCGTTGGAAGATACTATTAAGATCATTGAGCATAGTGCTTAGGTCCTCCAGCGATTTTCCCATAAGGACTATATCGTCGGCAAATCGAAGGTGAGTGATTTACTCGCCACTGTTGTCAATACCGTATCCTTTTCAGTCCAATAGCTTGAAAACATCTTCCAGTGCAGCGGTGAAGAGTTTTGGGGATATAACGTCACCCTGTCTTCCACCTCTCTGCAGTTGGAGAGGTTTCGTACTCTGATTCCGTATTCTAATAGCCATCGTAGCCTTACTGTACAAACACTTCAGCACTTCGATATACCGACGGTCAACTTGGCACCGCTGAGATACGAGTACTATAGCACCGCATTAATTTCAACGAAATCAAAGGCTTTTCATACTCCACAAACGCAAGGCAAAGCGGCAGATTGTACTCTTCTGTCTTCTGTACAATTTGTCGAAGGGCGTGTATGTGGTCTATGGTACCATAGCATTTTCGGCAACCGGCTTGTTCGGGAGGCTGGAAGTCATCGAATCTGCGTGCGAGATCCTGAGAGTCGATTCAAGTACCGGTTTTCCACACACTTTCAGTAGCTCTACTGTAAATCCAGCCTCCCAGGTGAGGCCTACCGTTTTAAGGTGCTGGAGAGCCATTCTAATCTCACTCAGACTGACGTCCGGGCTTTTATCGGAATATTTTTTTATAAGATATGGGTGACAAGCGAGCACCCAGTCCACCTGATGGTAAGTGGTGATTGTGCCCATAGACATCTACATCTATCCTCGTTTGCGAATTAAAATACAGAAGCGCTGTCAGCCGTGAGGACTAAGATGGAATGCCTCTATTCCAGTGAAAAGCTAGTTTAGTCTAGTTTTCCACGTAGTAGAGCCATGCTGCAGCTTTATTAATAATATAGTTGTAGCACGAATGGGTCGGCTCGACAGGGGAAGGGCCATACTCTCACAGAATACCAGCGTAAAATGGCAGCTTCTTGCTGCTGTGTTTCATATGGTTAGTATAGAGAACATGCAGGAATGCTTCTAAACACGGTCCCAATGACTTTCTGCACGTTTTACTAAGTCTTCACACCATCTAGTGGGGGTCACGACAGTTTGTTTACGGGTCTTGGGTCTTTGATCTTGAATTAACCAGATTTCGAAGTTAAGGTTACTGTTATAAACCTTAACTTTCCTGAAATTTTTGTTATGAAAACCATCTCTTACTTCTTTATTTTCGTGCTACAAAGCCTTTGGTTTTGTTTGTTTACGGTTTTCATTAAATAAACAAAGTCGGTAAACGTTATTGTTTAGAATTTGAGTGGAAGGTTTCTTAATTTGAAATCCTTTTCAAAAGTATTACTTCAATATTCAGGAATCTGACAAGGATTCAGTTTGTCAATCTGACATGCTTTGTACAACAGTGTAATTGAAACTTTGTAAGATTTATTTTAATTTCATCTTGATAATTCTTAGTTGTTGTTCCTATCTACTAAATTTAACTACTCGGCTAAACCATACAATGAATAAGTGTTTTTTTAAACAAACCTTAACTGACAAACGAACGTCACGTATGGTAGAGCCACTCGCCACTTTATTATGGTCGCTGCACGAATGGTCCCACTCAACCGGGGTAAGTGGCTCGCTGTTACAGAATACCATTTTGAGTGTAGTGTAGTATGGTGAGTTTTTTTGTGTTTTTTACGGTGAGTGTAGGGAACTGGAGACCCTTATTACTGGTATCGACGCAACTTAAAGGTTAAATATAGATGTCTATGAGCTACAGCATCCCCTTACCAGCAGGTTGACTGTGTGCTCCTTTGTCATCCTTGTTCTATAAATAAATTAGTCCTCAGGGATGACAACGCATCTTAATTTTGATTCTTAATGAATGATAGATGTGGGTGTCATTGACCAAAGCATTCACTTACTATCAGATGGACTATGTGATTATTGATCACTCTATCATTAAAATAAAATTAATCAACAGTTTACCTGATGGTAAGTGGCAACTGCAGCACATGGACTTTTCTTACCCTTTAGGCAAGAGGCATCCCACTATCCAAACGGATTCCAAATCAAAAGTGGAGTTCAACCACCTAGTATCACTGTGAAAAACACGTCGATAGATATTTCCGGGTGGAACGCGGCTCTGCCATCTGCATCCTGTCTCAGTACGTAAAATCTAGATAATTTCGGGTTTTTATCTAATTATAACTGAAAGCCATAGGCATGGCGGCTTTTATGAGGCGACATTAAAAGTTTAGTACTTTTAAAGTTTAGTACTTTTAATGTCGCCTCTCGCCAAGTGAGACATACACTCACAGACACATTAACACATTCGTGTGAGCAACGTCTTTCAACGTCGTGTTGATAGAATTATGAAATGGCGCGACGTTAGGACGTCCTTTAGATTGTCATATTTATTTCCGCGGATGAACGTTGTGTTGTTTATTGTGGTATATCGGACCTGCGTGGTGGCGGCAACGTTTATAAACGTCGGACGTAAAGAAACGTTGCGCCAGATAACACAGTTCTAAGACATACGTATTACGGCGGGACGTCTTGAGACGTTGCTTAGCTCTGTATGGGAAAAAAGTACAAAAATTACACCGCCACAGTACAAACATTTAGAGCTAAGGTTGCTCACGCGATTGTGTTAAATTATCAATTATAATTAAAAATAAACAAAAATATAATATATTAATTACGGACCTTTTCTAAATTCTAAAGCTACATTAAAATGGGTTTTGCCAAAAAATATTGAATTTCACTTATCGGGATAAAACCACCCTATCTCTTTAAGTTGGAGCAAGCAATATACATTCGCAAAACTGCATTAAAATTGGTTGAGTGGTTTTAGAGTTCATCGCGGAAAAACAATGTGACACATAATTTTTATATATTACGATTTATAAAAGATATAAATATGTATGTTTTTATATTTAAAATTAAATTAGCTAACTTAAAACAAAGAAGGTTATAGATGCACGTTTACCTCGAAGGATTAAGATGGAATATCTCACAGTCTGTAATTATACTGGCTGTCTATACCTTTAGACGGGCACCACTGTTTGGCGACAGAAATAGGTAAGAAGCTGCTACCTACACAGATGGACTCCTACTACCTAAAAATGAGACGGTAGAATCGGCTGCCGAATATTTAACAAGAAATTGCTCGTTCAACTGACCGATTTACTGCGTAATCCTAAGCAGCACAAAAGCGTTATAAACATCACTTTACCAGTACATAGAAACGTATTAGAGTGTCGAAGAGATTTGGTTGTATCCTTATAAGAGTGGTTTCTGAGATATTATATAGCTCAAGCTGTAAAAAGCTTGTATTCTCTTTGGATGAGGAGATGAAGCTGCTCGCGTCTGTAGGAATTACTTGAATCCTGATTTCCTATACGTATCCCCCGGGTAGTCCTAACTGAGCAGCACTACATACTGGTGGTAGGTTGGTCCTCTACTAGTGAGAGGCCCGGCCGAGGGTTAGTTACCACCCACCTGGCAAAGACATACCGCCAAATGATGCAAGTCGTATTCCGGTATGATGTTAGGTAAAACCCATTTCTTAGGGAGAATGGATCTGGACAGTTGCTTTGCGCATAAAAACTGGTTGCGACGTGGCTGCTTCTTAGCGGCAGGTGCCAAGTTATGGAGGTTAGCGGGATCCAAAGCACGGTTGCACCGCTGACCAACCGTAGACAGATGGGTGCGCATTTAATGAGTCAGCCACTCATGAAAGGCTGCCCCGCCATCTTACGATAAATCCTAGGATTGCACCACCATGCCGGTTGGCAACCGGAGGAGAGGGCCTGGTGGCGATTTCCAGTGGGTTCTGGTGTCCCCACGATCTCCATGCTTGGCACGATCGATGCTATGTTTCTGTTTACGTCCCTAGGCTATAAATGTGACGCCTCGTCTAACTCACATTTTCGCAACCCATTATAACACCATGTATGAAAAAAAAGAAGAAGAAGAGTAAGTTTGTACAGCGGTTGCACTTCCTCTCCATCAAAGTGCACCTCACAAACATCCGAGGCCTGCACTGTAATCTTAATGCAGTCCACTACTACCTCGAGACTGATAAGCCGCACTTACTCTTCTTGACTAAGACGTAGATCAGATATCTTCTAGATGCGGCGTACTTTGGCTACCCTGGGTATACATTGGATCATAATTTCCATCAGCGCGCCGGAGTGTGTAATAACGTCCACAACGACATCTGCTGAAAGCGTCTACGTCTCCTTGAAAACCTCACTTTCTCTACTATCTGGGTATTGATAGACACAATGACGGATAAAATTATTTATTCTTGTGTCTACCGATCGCATGGCGGTGACCAGGAGACAAGTAGGCTTTTTGAATACCTCAGGGATGCCTCTGATGTGACTCTAAATCGGTACCCTAATGCACAGTTAGTTTTTCTGGGGAACTTTAATGCCTGTCATCAGGATTGGCTATTCCCGTACCAGAAGACTGACCACGCTAGTAGAGAGGCATGGAATTTTTCCCTGTCGCTGGGGCTCTTTCAGTTGGTACAACAAGCGACTAGGGTACCTGATGTGGGTGGGCTCACAGCCAACTATCTCGACCTTTTGCAGACGACCAATTCAGACTGGTACCTTGGTCAGGTTGACTCACCCTTGGGAATTTCTGCCCACGGTCTAGTGAAATCTGTGTCATTATATTCCCCACCTAACTACGATTTCCACGGTGTGTAGCGAGTGTGGCGATACAAGTCAGCAGATTGGGATGAGATGCGGCATTTATTTGCATCTTATCTTTGGCGGCAGGTCTGCTTCTCATTTGAAGATCCGTGGAGCTGCGAGAATGTCATAACTGATGTTATGACATTCTCGCAGCGTTCTATACGGCATGCGATGGAATATTTCATCCCATTTGCTGAGGTGCCCATTGCTGGTAAATCTCGCCTATGGTTCAACGTTGAGTGCGCTCGTGCTGAAAAGTGCATAAAATATGGCGTAATTATCCTAGGTCGATTCTCGAGACCACAAAGCTCCGGATGTTAGCCTTAAGAAGAGAGCCTTTAACCAAGCCGCCAAGTCAGTTTCGACCGCATTAAACGCATTAGTACAAACCTCTCTGTCAAACCATCTTGCAGTAGAGCTTTTTAGTCTCTTGCCAAAATGATCCAGACAAATTCTATCTTCTCTCGATCTACACTGTCTCCGCTGGTAAAATCAGATGGCTCACTGGCGCATGCGCCTAAGGAGAAAGTGGAATTACTTGCTTCTCTTTGGCTTGCAATTCCCGTCATCTCAATTACCTCATTGCGGTATCTCTATGTCAGAGGTCCGTATCACCAATAAGGAGGTTCTTAAAACCTTGCGAATTCTAGACGTGAACAAAGCCAGTGAAACTGATGGTATACCAGCTACAGTTCTAAAAATCTGTGTACCTAAGTTGTCTCCTGTGTTGACGCGCTTGTTCCGTCTCTCATTCAGGACTGGAATAGTGTCCAAATCTTAGAAGCTGGCCAATGTGCAGCCTGTGCCTAAAAAAGGTAGCCGTACCGACCGAGCCAACTTTTAGCCAATTTCAATTACCTCCATACTCTGCAAGATTATGAAACGTATATTGAACGCCCACCGCATGGCATAGCTTGAGCAGAATGATCTCCTCAGTGACCGCCAGTATAGGTTTCGCCGAAATCGATCAACTAATCAAATAAAATCAGATCAAATAAAAAAAAGAGGGATAATGCCCTCGAGAACAGTACTGAAGCATTTACTATTTCCCTCGATGTTTCGAAGGCTTTACACAGGGTTTGGCACGCTAGTTTATTGGGCAAGCTTTCAGCGTACGGCTTATCCCCTGGCCTAATTGACTGGGTGAAGGACTTCCTGAGTGAAAGATTTTCCGAGTTGTCATCGATGGCTGCTCATCCTGTCTTATCGCGACAAACGCCGGATTTCTTCAGTAGTCCGTTCTCTCCGCAATGCTCTTCCTGCATATAAATGATCTGCTCATTCGCGGTATCTATAGGTATGCAGATGACAGCACAGTTGTGGAAAGACACCAACTAGGTGTCCAGGCCAGTCGGGATCAAATCCAGTCCGAACGAGAGGCTATGGTTGAGCGTGTGAATCTCACACTACAGGTAGTCTCCGAATGGGTCGATGCCAATTTCGTGAGATTAAACGCCACCAAAACACAAGCGTGTCTTTTCACCGCTAAAAAGAACCCGCTCACCCTTTTTTTTTTACGGATGGAAAATCATCTAATGACGCCTTTCGCTGTGGGTGGAGCGGAAGGGAGTGTCAGACTTTTACTGACTAAAAACCATCCGTGTTCTTTCAGTGCCCTTACGTTCCGGAGCCGCGGTATCTCTTTCGAACAGCCCGCAGCCCCGGCAGGCGTCGGCCCTTGCGGGCCCCTTCACGCTGCTGACAGCTCTTTGAGGCACGCGTGGAACAAAACGCGCCGTCGACACGGCCTGTCGTCGTTAGACGGACGGACAGCGAGCTACCCATTGCTCGCCGTCGGGGGCCACGACGTAGCCCCCGACGCCGGGGGCGTCTCCCGCGGCGGCCGGGAAAGAAAGCTGCTCCTCTTTCCTTCTCCCGCTCCGCCACCTCCTTCGCTAGCATCACTGCTTCGCAGAAGGTGGTGATGGCATCCCATTCCGTCTCGCTCCGGACCATGGCTTCGACCAGGGCCGGACGCGAGAGGTCGCCGCCGCCTATCGCCGCTACGAGGACACGGCGGTGCTCAGCCCAAGCAGGGCACACCTCCACGGTGTGCTCCACCGTGTCCTCCGGTCGATCCTCGCAGTGGGAGCACCCGGGCGTTTCCTCCCGCCCGATTCGGTGCAGGAACCTCCCGAACACACCGTGTCCGGTGAGGACCTGCGTCAGGCGGAAGGTGAGGACGCCGTGGCGTCTCTCAAGCCACTCCTCAAAGAGGGGTCTTATCGCCGCTATAGTGGCGTGCCCAGCACGGGGTTGCGACAGTCGCTCTCTCCATGTCGCCATGAGATCATGCCGGAAGTCTGTCTGCTGCGCGACAACTTGCCGCGGCAGCGGGGTTTCCCCCCGGCATAGTGCCTCCGCGCGCCATTCGTGCAGGCGCGCGAGGACTATCGCCTCCAGATCCCATGGCGGCAATCCGGCAAGGAGGCTCGCCGCCTCGCGGGAGATCGTGCGGTAGCCGCGAACCATTTTTACGGCAACCACCCTTTGGGGCGCGTTTAGGTGGTGGACGGCAAGCCGCGCCAAACCACGCGCCCACACCGGGGCCCCGTAAAGGGCCATGGACCTCACGATCCCCGCGTAGAGCCTCCGGCAGGAGGCGTTTGGCCCCCCCAGGTTCGGCAGGAGCCGCCTGAAGGCAGCCCCGGTCCGTTCTAGTTTGGGAGCCAAACGTCGGAAGTGCTCAACGAAGTTCCATCGGCCGTCGAGGACGAGTCCTAGGTACTTCACTTCACACACTAGGCTTTTTTACATACATTTACATATTTTTGTTGTATTAGTTGTTATAAAATCGTTTTTAATTATATTTGCAAAAGTTATTTATAAGGATGCGGATATATTACACATTAAAGTTTAATAACAAGTCGTTTCGTAATAGTCGAAACCGAAGAAAGTATTTTTCTGTAGCTAATTTGTAATTTTGTAATAAATGTGTGATTCAATATATATATGCTTGTATTAATTAAAAATAAAAATTAATATTTTCCTTTACGTGTGCAAATACTATATTATGCCTATTAAAAATAAAAAATAACTAGAATATACTAAGTGAATAATTTAAACACGAGCTCACACACCGCCCCGCCGGTTTATTTTATCCCTTTTATTATAAATAATACTGCTCTGAATCTTAATACATTTCTGTATTTGTTAGGAAAACCATTGTTGAACTTTATCGACTAATGATCACTGAATTAGTTATACAGAGATGTATTATTTTTGGCAAGGGCCGGGCTTTAAACTAATGATTTGGTGACAATGACAACCCTGAGACAGTAGGCAATTATATCGCGGAATGGGCCGGAGACAGCCTACTTCCCTGTCTTTATACTATGACTATAGCCTACTAAATGAGAACTGTAACATTTAAAAGTTAAAATAGTTGTTTTGAACTGTGAAAGTGTATTTATAAAAAATATAATAGAAACAGAAACAGAAACTTTTTTATTCAATAAAGATTATAAATAATACTTATTGAAAGTCACTCTTTTGTATAATTACCACTGGTTCGAAAAAAACCTCTGTCCTGGGAAGAACCAGCAAGAAACCCAGCAGGACTTTTTTTTAAATAACAGCTTACAATCATGTACGTTACACAAATTAACAACACAACAAATTAGAAATAGCTTGGGAGCGATCACCTCACTTCCAGGGGTTATTATCATCTATAAATTATTTAAAATTATAATAACCCTTTTTATACAAATTTAGTTTAATAAAGTTTTTGAACTTTGAGCAGGTCAAATTTTGTTGTAAAAACGTATACATCGCCCCAAGAATGAATTACTGACTCGATGGAGTCGAGTAACTGGTACTACTAGCTTGTGTCTGTTCCTAGTATTTACAGAATGAATATCACTTATTTTTGTAAAACTACTTTTATTTTTGTGTACGTACATTACATTTTCATAAATGTATTGAGAGGCCAAAGTTAATATATTAATTTCCTTAAATTTTTGTCGCAGCGACTCTTTAGGCTTTAAATCATAAATTGATCTTATGGCCCTCTTCTGTAAAACAAATATAATTTCAGTGTCAGCTGCGTGTCCCCATAGCAAAATACCATACGACATTATGCTATGGAAATAGCTAAAGTAAACTAGTCTAGCTGTTTCAACACTAGTTAAACTTCTAATCTTTTTACGGCATATGCTTCAGAACTAAGTCTGCTTGCTAGTTTTGGTATATGGGGGCTCCATTGAAGCTTCGCGTCTAGTGTGGTTCCAAGAAAAATCGTGGTATCTACAAGACTCAGTTTCTCCCCATTTAAAATTATATTAGTATTTAAAATTAAAATTAAAATGACATTTGGAGTTATAAATTTCATACATTTCGTTTTAGTGCCATTTAAATGCAAATTATTAACATTGAACCAACTTACCAATTTAGATATAGCATTATTTACTTCGTCATATTTTAGCAATTGTCTGCAAATAATACTATATCATGGTTATCTCCTACTATGTACGGTAAGTCATTAATGTATACAAGAAACAGAAAGGGGCCGAGAATTGAGCCTTGAGGCACGCCCATTTGTACCATCGACCCGGAAGAACTCATACTGTTAATGAAAACTTTTTGCGTTCTCTTATTTAAATATGAAATAATTAATTTAAGAGCATCACTTCTTACACCGTAGTGTTGAAGTTTCCTGATTAATGTTTTATGGTGAACACAATCGAACGCCTAGGATAGGTCACAAAATATACCAAAAGCATCCTGTGAATTCTCCCATGCATTAAATATATATTTAATCAGCTCAACACCGACATCAGTTGTCGAGCGACCCCTTGTGAAACCAAATTGATTTTTATAAAGTAAATTATTTATATTAAAGAAGTTTAACAATTGATCAAGAATAATTTTTTCAAAAATCTTACTTAGTGTTGGTAGTACAGAAATAGGTCTAAAATTGGCGGGGTCTAATGTACTACCAGATTTAAATAAAGGTATTACTTTACTATACTTAGGGATTCCGGTTCCGGTCGTCGATCAGTCAATACGCACGTCACAGAGCTCCGCGAAAAATAAAAAATAAACAGTGTAAAAAAGTGCCAACAAAGTGTGTCATACGAACTACTGACTACAACAAAGTACAAAATACGTGTTCAGTGAAAAAATTACAGAAAAAGTGTTAAATTGCGAGTACTAATCAACCGTAATTGTAATCATTCTAACCTACAAAAATACCGTCAAGTGTCAGCTGATGCAAATTGTACATAGACTATAGAGTGGAAACTACAGTACCAACATAACAAACAGCAAAACAAGTGTTGCCACAGCAAAACAAGTGTTGCCATAAAGAAACAAGTGTTGCCATAGTGAACCAAGTGTTGCCATAACAATATAAAAAATACCAAAGATGGAAAAAAGTATGGAAATCCTATTGGCAAAATTAGACGAAAAGTTAGACCAACAAACTAAACTTATAACAACTTCAGTAACACAAAATATCATGGCAGCACTAGACGAAAAGCTTAAAGTGGTAACCGAAGAAAACGCCCAACTCAAAAATAAAATAAACGAGCTAGAGTTAAAACTTAAATTCGTTGATAAGGATAAGCGCAAAAATAACCTTGTCTTTTTTGACATCGAGGAAGGAAAAGCAAGAACAGAACCAGAGCTAGTAGACTACATAAAAGACATTATAATAGAAATGGGAGTACATTTTGAAGTCTTCGAAATTAATAATGTTTACAGAATCGGTAAAAAAGAGCTAGATAAAAATCGCCCTGTTGTAGTCTCACTCACAACTACATGGAAAAAACATATGATTCTGCGAAACAGATCTAACCTGCAAAAAGGTGTAAATATCAAAGAGGATTACCCTAAAGAAATAATAGAAAAACGTAAACAACTGCAGCTGCAAGTTGAAGAGGAAAAGAAAAAAGGGAATATAGCCTTCATAAAATACGACAAACTGATAATAAGGAAAACACACGAAAGCAACAGAGAAAAAAGGAAAAGAGAGACTTCAAGATCACCGAAAATACCATCACAAAAGAAAGTCAATGCAGGTAGTACCGAAAGTACATTGACCACCTTGAACAACGCCCCCTCTAAAACTGCGACAAAGAATATTATCAGACCAAATATACTGAACTGTGTAGAGCGTGGGAGATCAGCTTCATTATCAAATCTCTCAAAAAACTAATAAGCGACACCCGGATCCAAACAACCCTAACAACCACATTACCAAATACAACATTCATAAATTGCACCCCAAGCCGGCTTGTCACCGTGGGGGAAGAAGACAAACACCCTCCATCTAAATCAAAACATTATATTTCGAAACACCCTAAAGCAAACATATTTAATAAGAAAACAATACAGATAGAACAAGGTAAAAAGATCACTGAACATATAAATGTCTGCACACTGAATACTCGGACACTAAGAACAGAAGAGAGCCTAAAAGAACTAGAAATAGCCATATTTAACATAAAATGGGACATAATTGGCATCAGCGAGATGAGAAGGCCAGGAGAAGGGATAGAAGAGAGGAACGATTATATCATGTTTCACAAAGGAGAACACACCGGACAAAAAGGAGTAGGTTTCCTCATCAAGTCTAAACTGAAGAAGAACATTATGGGATTTGAAGGAGTTTCTGACAGAATTGCTGTAGTTCATTTAAAATTTCCGGGGTACAAGAAAAACTGGGCCATCTTTCAAATATACGCCCCAACAGAACAAGCGGGGAAATCAGAAATAGAATATTTCTATGAGAGTATCTCAGAAGCAATAAAACCGCATTACAACAACAACATAATAATCATGGGCGACTTTAACGCACAGGTTGGAGAAAGGCAAACTGGAGAAGAATCCTCAATTGGGAAGTTAATATCCAGGAAAAACCTAGTAAACAATAATAAGCTGTATCAAATATCAGAATGCAATCATTCCACTAATTCCCGCACAACAGAATCACTCAATGAAATTATTACCTCCGACGCAGAAACTGGGATTAAATACAGGAGATTACAAAACAAATTGAAAGAGATGCTAGTCAGCAAACCCAGAAGCAAAGAAAGCTATTTAAGTAAAAAGACACTAGAACTATTAGACGAAAGAAGAACACTAATATCAAATAAAGAGGACAAAGAAAGACGGCAAAAAATTGCAACCCTTAGCAAGGAAATTAAGGAGAATATGAGGAAAGACCGTAAAGAGAAAAGAAATAGAGTTTTGGAAGAAAATATAAAAAGAACAGGAGGAACAAAAAAGGCTATGAAACAACTAAGCGAACATGGGAAAGAATGGATAGCGAAACTAAAGCAACGCGAATCTTATTCAACTAATCGACTCTCAATACAGAAACTAGCTACGGACTATTACCGCCTATTGTACTCTGATAAATTCGATTCAGGGATGGCCACAATTCCGGAAGTAAACGAAGTGAAAGAAAACAAAGTAGATGAAGTGCCAGAAATCCTTACATCAGAGGTAATCAAGGCAATAAAATCTCAAAAACTCGAGAAAGCCCCAGGGCCGGACAAGATACCTAATGAAGTACTCAAGGGATCCTTAGAGGAATACAGTCCCGTGCTGGCAAAACTTTTCAATGAAATCTTACAAACAAGGCAAATTCCAGAAGAATGGACCGAGTGTCACATAGTTCTACTACATAAAAAAGGCCATAGAGAAGAGATTGGGAACTATAGGCCGATTTCTCTTATATCAAATATATATAAAGTATTTGCTAAAGTGATCCTAGAAAGAATATCATTAACACTCAACGAAAGCCAACCCGTAGAGCAGGCAGGATTCAGAAAAGACTTCAGCACAATAGATCACATTCACACAATAAAACAGTTGATACAGAAGTATAACGAATACAATAAACAAATCTACTTGGCGTTTATAGATTACTCAAAGGCATTCGACAGCCTCAGGCTCCAATACATATGGCGGAGCCTTGAACAACAAGGGGTCCAGAGCAACTATATAGAAATACTTAAGAGTATATACAAATCTAACAAGGCCAGTATTAAACTAGAATCAACAGGAGAACCATTTCCTATCAAAAAGGGCGTACGCCAAGGCGATCCTCTCTCCCCTGCACTATTTAACGCCGTACTCGAGCACATCTTTAGACAGCTAAACTGGGACCACTTAGGTCTGAACATTAATGGAGCTCGCCTAAACCATCTAAGATTTGCCGATGATCTGGTGCTTCTTGAAGAGAATCCAGCAGCAATAGAACAAATGATGCAGAGCCTAGCAAATATAAGTAGAGAAGTTGGTCTGGAAATCAATGCCAGAAAAACAAAATTAATGTCAAACTCAAGGGAAATAGACGTTATGGTAGATGGCAACAAGATCGAATATGTCAAAGAATATATTTACTTAGGACAGATAATATCCCCTTCAGATGAAATGACAAAGGAAATAAACAGGCGAATAGCCCAAGGGTGGAGAAAATATTGGTCACTGAAGGAAATAATGAAAAGTAAGGATCTAGGCAATCACATAAAAAAGAAAGCATTCGAGACCTGTATTCTACCAGTTCTTACTTATGGCTGTGAAACTTGGTCAACAACACTTCACCATAGGGAAAGGCTAACAAAATGCCAACGTGCCATGGAAAGAAGCATGCTAGGGTTAAAAATCAAAGACAGAGTCAGGAACGTAGACATTAGAACAAGAACAAAACTCACAGACATTCTTACCCGGATAGACGTCCAAAAATGGAGATGGGCTGGACATTTGCTACGCCACCCCATTAACAAATGGAGCAAGCAAGTCACTCTCTGGCAACCAAGAGACGGCAAAAGAGGCAGGGGTCGTCAAGTCAGGAGATGGGAAGACGACTTGAAACAGACAGCGGGACCATTCTGGTTGAGAGTAGCAAGGGAAAAGGAACCATTGGAAGGAATTGGAGGAGGCCTATGCCAAAAGGCACACCGAACTTAGGGACCTCTTGTAACCCTATGTTTAGGAATAAAAGGCTATTATTATTATTATTATTATATTACTTTACTATACTTCATTAAATCAGGAAACACACTAGATTCGATACTAGTATTAAAAATAGTAGCTAAATGAGGCGCGATTGTATCTATTATAGACGCAACAACTTTAACGCAAATCCCCCACAGATCCGCAGTTTTCTTAACATCAATAGTTTTAAAATATTTTACAATATTTTTTGATGATACTTTATGAAATGTAAAATTCTTTGTACACGCATTTACATTTTATTTAAGTAATGATTCGGCGACCGCAGGAGAATAATTCAGTGACTTAGTGGTGAATATCGGAATATCAGTAAAATATTTCTCAAAAATCATTGCAACGTCCTGATCTGATTCGGTTAATTTGTTATTAACACTTAACTGGTAGTTTGAATTGCGAGAGTTGATCGTACCAGTTTCGCTATTAATTATACTCCATGTCATTTTAATTTTATTAGAAGCCGTCTTAATTTTGTTGCTCAAATGTAAAGACTTGGCTGTGGAGCACACTCTTTTAAATATTTTTGAATATTTTTTTACATGTTCCCTAAATTTCACGCTATGATTATATAAACTTTCATGGTAAAGATCATATAACCTATGTCTGCTCTTATGGACTCCTACTGTCGCCCATTCATTAAATGACTTCCGACTGTTCGATGAGAATGTTTTAGAAGTAAAAGTATTATTAAATTCATTGCAAATAAGCTTTAATAATGTTCCATACAAAATATTTGGATCATTTTAGTATGTAAGTGATGGAAGTTTTTTCACTATGTTACTTCTAAATTTCTCCAAGCGACGTTCATTTACTGGAACAAACACAAATTTCTTATCTACTTGCTTTTTGTGAACATATGGTAACGAAACTACTTGTCCACAGTGATCAGAACTTAATTTTTGAATTATACATTTACGCAACGGCTTCACATTTGTAAAAAATGTTATCTATAGATGTTGCACTAGATTTAGCAATACGCGTTGGCTCTAAAAATAAATTAAAAAGACCATATGATTTAAACATTGATCTTAATTTAATATTGATTGAGTAAACTTTAAATATTATATTTAGATCATTGTTTAAATCATATGTTCTTTTTAATAATACTAACTTACTTGAATTAAAACCTTAATTTACATTAGTTAATAGATACAGCAGTTGTTTCAGTTTTAAAAGAAATTAAACTCGATAAGATCTTCATTAAATAAAATTTGTGTACTTTTTTATACCAGTATTTAATTTAATGTGGTAGATCCATGTTGCAACATATTATGACTGCAGCAAGAACAGGACTGTTTGACCACAGAAGCATTGAATACCAGATTAAAATAGTAGCTTAATGCTGCATTATTAATTTGGAGCGTATTACTGACGAGAACCGGAAACCATTTTACCGGTACCGACTACTGCGGTAACCCGCATACGATGCGTATAATCTTGTGACTAACTGGATTGCAGCTAGATGCAGTTGCAACCACAGCTTTCGGTAGGGAAATATTGCGGTCACGATAAATATAGGGGTGGACGAAGTCGCAGCGTTTTTTAAATTAACACTATTTGAAGTAGAAAACAGAAAAAGCAGTATTTTTTTATAGAATACGGGTGACGAACGAGCACACAGTCCATATGATGGTAAGTGGTTGCTGTGACAATCGACAAATCCACATCTACATCTATCTTTCGATTATAAATCAAAATGCAGATGCGTTGTCACCCGTGAGGACTAAGATGAAATGCCTCGTTTCCAGTAAAAAGGGTCTCCAGTTCTCTACACTCACCATACGAAACACAGCAATTTTAATCTGCTATTTTACGCTGGTATTCTGTGAGAGCGTGGTCCTTCCCCGGTCGAGCCGACTCATTCGTACTACAACTATACCAGTACTATATCTGCAGCATGGCTCCACCACGTCCAAAAGTTGTGTGCATTTTTATTTCTAGCAAGACGTATATATGCGAACTGACTCAATAACTCAGCAGTCATGCTGCAGATCTCGAAAACGTTTTCCGGGTAGCCGCATTGATATGTGAATAGAAATAGCATTTTTTGCTTGCTGTCGCCAGGACCGCAACGCACGTAACCACATAGTGACTATGTGCTCTTTGTCATCATAGGTGAAAATACATTTGGATTTTGATTCCTTATCGAGAAAATATGCTTGGCTATGGGACGCAGCACCGACTCACCGGACTGTGTGCTCATTGATCCACCAAACTTCTATTAAGAAATAAAACAAGCTAACCGACTAGTTAACTAGCAGCCAACTACACACAAAGACAGCTGTTAAGTACGTTTATATCTGTGAGAACTAATCAAATGCCTACCTTTAAAATTCACTACTGGACGCCTAAGTATAATGAAGTCGATAAATGATTACTTGGATTTCTTGAAAGTAAACTCATCAACGAGGTATGTTATTTTACACAGCCCAGCCACTTATCTTGAAAGGATATTGTAGGTGAACAAATTTAGCATTTTGTGTAAGTTTCTTTTAATTAAATTTTGAGATGAAAACTTTGTTCCGGAAGCTAAAGTAAGTAAATTGGATACATGAGATGATGCTGGTTATAACATAGCCTCATAGGTGAAGAGCCTACACAGCAGCGCCCCCAATACATTGCAGTGGCACGAGGCGCAACTCAGCACAACTTAAGCATTGAAGTCAACGAATGCAAATCGCAACAAATCAAAAAAGCTTGGCAATATACTTTACTTTATTTTTATTGTAATAATTAAAATTCATTCTAGATCTAGAATCAATTTGTTTTATTACGTTCTTAGTTGTAATTATTATATTGTAATTTTTATTTAATAATTAAGTGTTGTAAATTAGTTTGAAGCTTTATTGGGCCTTTGGCTGCAGTTAATGTAAGTGGTGCAGTCGATAGGATACTCAAAAGTTAGTTAGGCTATCGTAGCTCTCAAGCTTTAAACGAGTATTTGAATCTACTACGGACCAAATGCAAGCCAAGAGGATACATTAAGAAATCGATCCCTAGAAAACCGAGATGAAATTTATGTAAGTACACCAGAATTTTATCTAGTGTTGCTTCCTTTTTCCTAGTGTAAATCTATCATGTCAAAATTTTCCATGCAAGGAAATCATCCCACTGTGACCCTATATCGCATAGAATAGCAAGGTAGATAAAGTTTAGATTAGAATAGAGATTTAAGTTGTCATTTAGAGTTAGATATAATTACCGAAGAATCAAACATGGCCCATTACCCTGACATTATTTTCAAAGTTTTACGCCTAGTTCCAGAGTTCGAGCGCTAATGTACTAACTAGATTTTTAAAATTACGTGACCAAATATGTGCTGCATACCAAGTAAAGATCCTGGCAGTGAACTATCGAACTTATGCCTGCTTAACACGATATTAAATAAAATAACTGGACCCACTGCGAACACATTAAATTCAAATGGTATTCCTGAAAGCTGGCAAGGCATTAATACAACCATAATCATTAACTTATCCGATCAAAGAGACGAAAGTTTGCTCTACAATGACCTCTCGTTAGCTACTCAGGGAAACAGCTCTTCCCAAGAATTTTATGCATGATGTCAGACACTGTTCAGCATTATCATGACATACGCTACAGTTCATGAAACCTTGCCTACTACAATAGAAGCTAGATTTTATATCATACACGTTTATATTATATAAAATCTAATAGAACAAGTTTTCTACGCGGTTTAAAGGAGCCACTTGACTCAGATATGTTGCATGTGTACTGATACCGTTGAAAAAGCCTTGGATTTTGTACAGGAAGAACTAAATGTTATGTACTTGCAACACCGCGCTGAATATTTCGCTGAGAGGAAACTTCAAGTACCTAAGCCTCTTCAACCTAGTTACATGACCTTACTTTTGCAAAACCATTCAGTTCTCCTGCACCGATGCCAATGCCCAATTTACAGCGACCTTAACATGAACGACAACAAACAAGCATTTAGGCCTAACGTGCCACCACCGTATAACATGCTTACGCGAACTCAACAAATGTTCCGCGCATTGTCACCTAATTATACACGCCATAATAATACGTTTAGATTACCAAATAGAAATCCATCCCATGACTCAGGCCCAAAACCTATGAGTGGCGTTGGCCTGACCAGTCACGATTGGCGCAAATACGGTAACCTACCGCCTTCAAATTGCTTGAAAAATAGGGAAATGAATGTTAAGGAATGTGCAGTTTACAATAGTTACCATTATTCTGAACACCAATACGATTATTACGACTATAATGATAATAATAACTATACCAATACAGTGACCTATGACTATGTCCACACACAGCATTACAAATACAATGACGTAACTGAAATAAACGAACAAGATAGCGTAGACTGCCAACCTTCTACAAGCAGTTTGACTCAAGATTTTCAAAAGACTCGCTGTTCAAAAATGCCAAAGTAGAAGTAAACTTACATACGCAGAGACAGAGTCCTTATATATGTATTTCTAGAAGATATTCCAGAGAGAGATTCCAAGTACCTGATAATATTAAATTATATATTTATAAATTTAACGATTACTTCGATGGCCTTATTGGTCTTGACCTACTAGAGAAATGGGAAGCTATAATAGATCTAAAAGATAGATTATTTGTAACATGATTAGCTAACACCCCATCTTAATGTATAACTCTAGGAATGTTAATTTTTACGAGGACGTGATACCATCCCAATTACGGAAATTGATAAAAGTACCTATTAATATCCATGACGGAGAAGACTTAGCGAACAGTATATCTCTAACTGCGTCATAAACGATTGTCTAACATTAGTGTCAAATAACCGCGGTATTATAAATTATATAGTAGTATGGGGGTCACTGTAGAAGCGTGCTCGTCGCGACCCCTGCCAGCCCTTTTCAGGGCTGCAATTCTACTTAGCTGCGCACCCATGCCAACGAGGGTTAGGGCGTCCCCCCAAGGCGACGCACACCAGCTCGTCCCCGTTGGTGTGGAATGCAGCGCGCAAAGCGGCGATGGGGACCGCCACCCGTCACGCACAGCCCGACACGGCGGAAGGTGGAGGACAGAGTGCAGAGTTGGCACGTGGAATGTTAGAGGAGGCATGAGAGATAAGACGAATGAGTTGATCGAAATAATGAAAGAAAGAGAATTAGATGTCGTGTGTATGTCGGAGACCAAACGGAAGGGCAGTGGTACTGAAGAGCTCCCTGGCGGGGCGTTAGCTCTATGGTCCGGAGTCCCGGAGAGCGAGAGCGCCCGCCAGGGAGTGGGGGTGCTGCTGTCGTCTCGGTTGGTCGATGTTATGACTGAATATAAGGTTGTGAACTCAAGACTTCTCTGGGTTCGCTTTAAATTGGGACTGACGAAGTTATTCCTTTTGGCTGTTTATGCGCCGGTAGCTTCGTCGTCCAGGGCTGAGCTGGAGGAGTTTTGGGAGAATGTAAGAGAAGTTCTAGATTTGGCTAGGGGAAACGAAAGAATTGTTGTATGTGGTGATTTGAATGGATGGGTTGGTACCGCTCGACCAGGGTACGAGTCGGTGCTTGGAAATTTTGGGGATAAAAGGGTTAATGATGCTGGCAAGCTTATACTGGCGGTATGCAAGGAAAAGGGTCTTCTTGTGACAAACACTATGTTTAATCACAAGAAAATCCATATGTATACTAGAGAAAGAAAGAATGAGAGAAGTATGATCGATTTGTTCCTGGTGGATGACCGACTGCGAAAACAGGTGATGGATACGCGAGTGTTCAGGGGTGCTGACCTGGGAACGGATCACTATCTAGTGATTACTAGATTTAGGGGTCTGTTCGCGGGTTGGCGCTACCGGACGGCAGTAACAGAACTACAGTCGGTCCGTCGCATCCGAAGCTGGAAGCTTCAGGAAGCGGATACTAGGGACAAATATCATGCGAGGGTAGCCGAAAAGCTTGACACCATCGATGGCAGAAATGAATGTGTGGAAAGAACATGGCAGAACCTTAGGGATGGAATGGTAAGTGCAGCGGAAGAAGTGTGTGGAACGATTAAAAGAGGCAGTAGTAAAAGAAGAGATGCATGGTGGAATGATGAAGTGAAAGAAGCTGTAAAGAAGAAGAAGAAAGCATGGTTAGACTACTTGGCCTCTAGTTATGATAAGGATATGAGAGAGAAGATGGAAGAAAGATATAAGCTGCAAAAAGTTCACACGAAAGCATTGATTGAGGAAGTGCGTGAAAGGTGTATAATGGAAGCGGACGAAAGGTTGTCGCACAACTTTAAGGAGAACTCCAAACTCTTCTGGAAAGAGGTTGGAAGGACCCGAAGTGGTGCGACGGCCTTAAGAATGAACAAAGTGCTTTCGAGAACTAATGACGTCCTCTCAGACAAATCGGACGTCATGCAGCGATGGAGCGAATTTTATAGAGAAATGTATGCGTGTGATGATCTTAGTGAGGGATCCGGGGATGACGCCGAGACTGGTACGCCAGACCCGGACCTCGATGACACTGAGGTCATCAGTATGAAAGAGATTGAACGTGCGATTCGAAGTTTGAAATGTGGTAAGGCTGCGGGACTAGACAGAGTTACTGCTGAAATGGTCAAGTATGGTGGGCCTCGCGTCTGGGACAGCTTTCATCTGCTGTGCAATTTGTGCTGGCGGACGGGGGATGTCCCGGATGATTGGCGATCCGCAGTCATTGTGCCTTTATATAAAGGTAAAGGTTCACATTTTGACTGCGGGTGCTATCGGGCGATCAGCTTGACCAGCTTAGCAAGTAAAGTTTACTCGAAGGTTTTGACACGTAGGATGCAAGAGAAATCGGAAAGATTTCTATGGGAGGCACAATGCGGATTTAGACCTGAAAGAGGATGCACGGATCAAATGTTTTCTCTCCGCATGATCACGGAAAAGCTTCTGGCTGCTAACCAGAGGATTTTCTGTGCTTTTGTGGATCTTGAGAAAGCATTTGATAAGGTTGTAAGGAAGAAAATGTGGGAACTGTTGCCGGGGTATGGTGTGGATGGTCGATTGCTAAGGGCTGTGCAGTCACTTTACTGTGACTGTAAAGCCTGTGTGCGGGTAGGGCATGACCTGTCACCCATGTTTAGCGTCCAAACGGGCGTAAAACAGGGTTGTGTCATGTCTTCCTGGCTGTTCATACTGTATCTCGACAGCTGTTTACAGAAGCTGAAAGATAGCTGTTTGGGTGTGAAATTGGGTGACATTAAAGTAAATTGTCTGCTGTATGCTGATGATGCAGTGCTCATTGCACCATCAGAGGCAGAACTGCAGGCATTAGTCACGTGTATGAAAGAGGAATGTGAAATTAAAGGTCTCCGCTTGAATGCTAATAAAACTAAGGTTCTGGTATTTGAAAGGGACGAAGAGAGAACGAAGTGTGAAATATGGGTAAATCAGGAATGTCTAGAACAGGTAAATGAAATTGTATACTTGGGGAGTGCTTTTAGCCGGGATGGAAGATGTGATTTAGATGTGGACAGGCGTGTCGCTGCCGGGAACAAAGTCAATGGTGCCCTGACTGCGTTAGTCAAAAGGCAAGGCGTAGTGAAGAGTGCACGCCTTGCAATACATAACGCAGTGTTGGTACCGACTTTGTTATATGGCAGCGAAACCTGGGTATGCCAGAAGAAGCATAAAAGCAAGTTGAATGCAGTGGAGATGCGATCTCTTCGTAAAATGTGCGGCGTTACCATGGCCAACCGGAAGCGAAACGAAGAGATTCGCAATATGGCAGGTTTGAAAGATGACCTTATCACAAAAATTGATAAGGGCGTGCTTCGATGGTTTGGGCACGTTGAGCGAATGAGTGAAGACCGAATGGTGAAGAAAATATATAGCGCGAAAGTTAATATGAAAAGGTGTCGAGGTAGACCGAGACTAACTTTCGAAGACCATGTGAGCAAATTGCTCGAAGAGGGGAGGGTCAAGAGTACTCGGATACCTAGACGTGCATGTATGAAGAAGATAATGAATCTGAAAGAAGCGAAAGAGGTATGTAAGGATCGTGACACTTGGTGATCTGTTCTCTCTGACTACCCCGTCAGGGATTGTGCGTGACGATAAGTAAGTAAGTAAGTAAGTATATAGTAGTATAATTCGCCCATACGAATCTGCATGGAGCTCTTTCATATGGATAGTTACTAAAAAAGTTGATGCTTCTGGCAAGACTAAATGGCGACTCGTAGTTGACTTTAGGAAGCTAAATGAAAAAACCATTAATGACAAATACCCAATACCGAATATATCGGATGCACTAGATAAGTTAGAAAATTGTCAATACTTTACAACCTTAGATTTAGCGAGTGGATTTTAAGAGGTTGAAATGAACTCTAGTGACATCTCGAAAACCACACTCAACGTTTAAAATGGGAATTTCGAGTTCTTACGGATGCCCGAAGGCTTAAAAAACTCGCCATACACGTTCCAGCGTGTCATGAATAACATGCTCCGTGACCTCCAAATTACAGTTTGTCTCATGCACTCAGATGAAATTATTGTGTACAGCACTTCCTTGCAAAAGCATATGGTAAATCTTGAGAAAGTATTTCAGAAACTATGTAAATCTGATTTTAAAATACAAATGGATAAACCAGAGAGCCAAATCCTAGCAAAATATCCGCCTTGCATTATATATAGCATATAATATACATAGTATCCATTACCTATAACCGCAAAAGAAATTAAACAGTTTTTAGGCCTAACAAGCTATTATCAGAAGTTTATCCCAGACTTTGCTCGAATGACTAAACCTCGGACACAATGTTTACACATATAAATTATATATATATATATATATATATATATATATATATATATACTAGTTCGCCAGGCAGATTTTGTTCTGCTATTTCTAATAACCCTTCCTATAAAAATCTTCAAATTCACAATAAAAATTTTTGGGGGTCATTTATCGGGATAAAAACTATGCTATCTCTAAAGTTGGACCAAAATGCACAGTGTGCAAAATTTTCATTGAAATCAGTTCAGAAGTTTAGGAGTTCATCGCGGCAAACAACGTGACACGTAATTTTTATATATAAAGATATAATTGATATATATATATATATATATATATATATATATATATATATATATATATATATATATATATATATATATATCAATAAGCGTATATATAAATAACTATAAACATATAAAGTAAATAGACTCTATATAGGCTACAGATATGCTCGTATAATTTTCCTTTAAAACATTTTTGACAGGTATTTTTCGCAGGTCAACAGGCAATTTGTTCCAGAGGGAGATAAAAGTAACTGTGAAGGAATTTGATATGAACCCAGAATGGTGGAAAGGAGTAGACAGGAATAAACTGTGTGAAAAACGGAGATTGAGAGAATGAGTGTTCCTAAGGAATTGAAATCTTTCCTTTAGATAAAGGGGCGAGGAATAATCATTAAAAACTAAAAACAAAGTGGACAGGATTCTGAAATCTCTGCCTTGGCACTTTAAACCACATTAACTGAGATCGAAATTCTGAAACGTGATCATATTTGCGCAGGCCAAAAATGAATCGGATACAGTTGTTAAATAACGTGTTCAACCTGTTTGAAAATTCCTGAAGAATATTAGTTATACAAACATCGGCATAGTCAAATAATGGAAGAATTAGAGATTGGACGAGAAGACGTTTAGTTTAAGAAGGCAGAAAGAACTTAAGGCGATAGAAGGAACGAAGTATGCCTGTGACTTTACGATAAACCTTAGACACCTGTGATATCCAACTAAGAGACGGGTCGATAATTAAATCCAAATCCTTGACACTAGTTCTGAAGGGTATTACGCAGTTTTCATAGTATATGGACGGTAGTTCAGATATATTAAGTTGTGACTCCAATCGACGACTACCAATAACGATAGCCTGGCATTTAGTGGGCTTTACCGATATATCAAAGCGCTGTGACCAGTGTGATATACGTTGTAAGTCACGATTAATAGCTGCGATAGCAGTATAAATTTCAGCGAAGGACGCTTGTGAGTATAACTAAAGATTGTCAGCATAGAGGTGGTAAGAACATTGAAGTTGGGTAGTTAGAAGATTGATAAACACCGAAAACAAGAGAGGAGAAAGAATGCTTCCTTGCGGTACACCTACAGACAGATTACACCAGTTGGAAAAATCCTGACCCGACCGAACAGCCTGCTGGCGACCGCGAAGGTAAGAGGAAAACCAATTCAGTGTTGACGAGGAGAAATTTAGTCGTGAATGCAATTCAAGGAGTAAGTCGTGACTCGTGATTGACACAATTGAATGAGTTTGAAAAGTCAATAAAGACAAAAACAGTCAAACATGACCTCTCCATGCCGTCTCTAAAGCTTTCTGTAACTTGAAGTAATGGTGTGGTTGTACTGTGTCTCAGGCGGAAGCCAGACAGATGATTGTTTTAAGGAAATTGCATTTTAAAATGAAAAAGGTGAATTCTTTTCGTACCAATGAATTAAGTGCTTTGAAAAGAAACGGCAGTATAGAAATAGATCTAAAATGGGACGGTAGCGATGGATTTGGTACTTTAGCAAGGGCCAAGACAAAAGCTTTTAGCAATAACTTGGGGAAAACACCAGTAGAAAGTGAGAAATTGATGATGTGAGTGAGACCTTGGAAAAATGATATCGAGTATGAGAAGTATTATAGATCTACTCACCTCATCATGGCCGGTTGCGGAAGATTTTATTGGAATTATGGCTTTTCTAGTATCCTCATCAGTCACTGACTTGAAGTTAAAAGAATTACTCTACAACAATGGCATGGAATTAACCTCCTGGGGAGTCGTAATTTTAGTGGAATAATGCAGACGCGAAGCAGAAGAGAACTGTATGTTCAAGTCATATAGTGAAATATTTGAAATAAGAGAATTAGAATATGATTTTCTAAATCTCAGGGAATTAAGGAACTTTCATATGTTTGCAGAAGAGGAGTTTAAAACACTATTGTGGATGTAGCGGCGTTCGCCAGATCTTACGATCTTACAGCGGTTTCGTGCTCGCTTATAGTGTTGGAAGGTGGGACTATTTCGATTATTTTTAAAAATGTGAAAAGCTCGATCTTTTCTTACCATTGCTCCACGAACTTCATCAGTAATTCACAGTGCTGGAGGTCGGCGTAGCATGATTTCTCGAACTGGTGCGTGCCTATTGAATACGCCGAGAATTTGGGTGTTCGAAGAAAAATTTTGTCGTCAATACTATTTGACTTCAGCAATGGGCCCCATTCTGTATTCTTAGAATCGCGGTCTAGTTGAATGGTGTCAATTTTATTAGAATTACGTAAATACACAATTACTGGTCTTGGCCTGGGGAGCTTTAATTTATACGACGTAACCAGAAGATCGTGTCGAGAAAATGCCAGAACAGCCAGTTGATCATGATATATAACATGACCCGCTGAACTGTGTAAATGAAGTATAGCCATGAATCTTCGGTATCCACGTTGTTGTGAGTTGGACCAGATGGAAGAATATAGAGATCTGCTGAGTTCATGATACCTTTAATGTTTGCGACTCTAAAGGGAAATCCTTTAGTAAGTTAGTGTTGAAGTCACCCATTATTATAATATGTTTGGTAATTGTACTGATGGAGTCGATTACAGATTCAATATGGGAAAAATAATCAGTTAAAGGAGGGCAGTAAGCCACTCCAAAACCCATTATTGTAATATGTTTATTAATTGTGCTGATGGAGTCGATCACAGATTAAATATGGGAAAAATAATCAGTTGAAGGAAGGCAGTAAACCACTCCGAGCATGACCCTTAATCTCTTAATATCTACTTCTTGAAATAGGTACTCAGCAGAGCCTATATACTCCGATGGTGATATTACAATAATATTATATGCATATTCCGATCGCAAGTAAATGGCTACGCCACCACCACCCTTGCCGGTGCAACCAGGGCGTATAAGTACAAATCCGGGACGACTGTACAACGTGGAAGAAAGAGAAAGTTTTAGCCAGGATTTGAAAATATGTAGAGCATGGATGTACGGCGAGGAAAATGTGTTAAGCAGATCTGAATAATGTGTAGGGATGCTTCGCGCATTTATATGGCATTGTCGGAGAATTCAATAGACGATCCCAATTTGTGCTCTCGGAAATACATCAGGATAGCATTAATTATTGAAAATAATAAAAGCGCGGATGTTTAACTTGCTCTCTTGTTTACGCAAATAATCATTATCAGTAATTAGACAACGTAACGCACTATATATTCAGTATAGTTAAATTACAGTTCGATCACACCGTTACACGTCTCCGCCACAATCACACACCAGTGTAACGTGAGGTACGTAATAACATGATAACACCAAAATATGTAAACCAACAGCAACACTACTTATCGCAATGTAATACAGGGCAGCCTCTCAGCAACACCAATCCTTTTTGCCTGCACTAGAAGAATTACAACAACGTACAGAACCACGATACTATCTTAGCACTAGTAGAATGACTACACTCGATGAATGACTTAAGCGGAATCTAGCACACGGCTCCTCCATTGAAATTTATACTGCACAAAGAAGTGGAGTTTTCTCGATATACCCTCATCTCCACCTCGATCCAAGTGATATTTTATAGACGCTCTGATACTGCCATCCTGACATTCGACCGTCCTCGGACGTGTATCTTCATGCATTTCTGTAACAAACACTATTTAGTCACCAATTCATCCGCTCATCCGTCCTGACGTGAGCAGGTACAGGTTTATGTACAGGTTTTACTAGAAGTTTTCTTCCTCGTACAACTTCTCTGTAGAATTGTTTATCACTGGCAAGTTTTCCGGACTGATGCGACTTAGAAACCTTCCAGGAAAGAGCTTACACATTTCTAAAAGGCCGGCAACGCATCGGCAAGCGGCGGTAGTTACTTGCCATCAGGTGAGCCGCATGCTCGTTTGCCCGCTCTTCTGTAAGAAAAAGGAACATATTATTAGTTCGCAAAACTAATTGTTAGATGGCGCTGCTTGTTGCACTATTGCGCTATCAACGACCTCCATCCTTGACTAGCACCTTTCTTCGGTTGCAGTGCCTGTTAGCAAAAATATGCTCAGAGTAATCTAGCTCGGCTATCCTGTCAATAGAAATAAGGTCGAATTCAAATGGTACTTTACTTTTCCTAAGTCTAAGTTAGGGTTTGGGTCCCGGGACGTCTCGTGTCTCGAAGTCCCGGGACTTTTCGTAATTGTAGTTGTCTAGAGTCCCGGGACTTTCGGGTCGAGACTCGAGACGAGACAAGGTTGTCGAAATTGTTATGTAATCATTTTTATTTTCAATTAATTGAAGGAGCCTAGCGCCAAGTGTTAGTTTAATGAATTATTACTTGGTCTACTACGTAACTACTGAGTACGCAACACAATAAACTTAACAAATGTGAATTTTAAATTATGAACAATGATTAGATACTAGAATTACTAGGTAATAGTAGTTATTATAAATTAGTATGATTTTTTACTAAGTTCGTTTCATAACTATAATATTTAACTGTTTAGATCTGTGTGTAACTAAAAATAAAGTTGCAGCCTATATACGTCCCACTGCTGGGCACAGGCCTCCTCTCATTTGTGAGAGGGTTTTAGGGCAAGGACATGTCCGCTGCGCTGCTCCAATGCGTGTTGGCGAACTTCACATGTCTTCGAAACATTTTTTTTATTTCTCAGACATGCAGGTTTCCTCACGATGTTTTCCTTCACCGCCGAGCACGTGGTAAATCAGCACTTAAAATTGCAATTAACAATTTCATTGGTGCCGGCGGGGATCGAACCTGGGTTGCTCGCGCACAGTGAAACTTACAGCGAGCGCTAACCATCTGAACTACCATGGCTCAGAAAAAACTAATAAACAAAGCATCTATTAAGATTGAAATTAACGTTATAGTTATTTAATTTTCTGTTTAATTGTTTAATAAATGTTGATTTTTACAACAAATTGCCTCCTTTTAATACGTTTCACCAGAAATTGACTCAATTAAAATTCTTTAAAAAAGGCTTACCCATCTTAAAAAAAAACGGGAATTCCCGGGACGTTGATTATAGGCAGTCCCATGTCCCGGAACTTTGAAATTGTCGGGAATTCCCAAATCATAGTCTAAGTATAATAGTCAACTGTCATAATTAACAATGCCCTGTTATTAAGGTTTCTTACACAGTGCTTCCTGCATAACATGATTTATTGTGAAAGGTCCGATCAACAAGTTACAATACAGTAATTCTAACAAGTTTGTTACTCTTTACCATAATTCATAAGCAATGAATATACAACTTGTGAAACTTTCATTGAAATCTGTGCACCAACACAGGTAGAATCGCATCAACGATTCTCCACATATCCGCCGCCACATGAGCTACAATACATGAGGGGCTCTGTGCACCAACACAGGCCAGAATCGCACCTACGATTCTTTACATATCTGCCGTCACATATGCTAGAATTGCGTTAACGATTCTCTACATATCTGCCGCCAAATATGCTACAACACATGATAGGCTATGTGCACCATCTGTGTGCATCATCTGTGTGTGCAACGCGGCAGCTTTTGCTGTCGCACGGATGGGCTGACTCAAACCGGGTTGGTACCACGACCTCAGATAATACCAGCGTGAAGGAGAGGTTTACCTCTGCGTTACGCTTGGTGAGTGCAGGTGGCAGGAGGACCAATTTCCCTCCCGCCACCCCCCGGCCATCAAGATGGTAGCGAAATTAAAAGAATAAAAAGACTACACCAGGAGGGTACCAGCACCCCTGGAGAATCCCTCGCTAAGCATCCATGGCCAAACTACTCCACTCCTGAGCGTGGGTGCTCAGGCTGCCCTGCGTATTCTGTGGGAGGGGGGGAGGGCAAAATTCTGCTCGCGACTAATACTGCTCGGGGCAAGCGGAGCAATAAAACCATAACGACCCCTGTCACACTATCTATGAATTTTTGCAACATCAGGAGACTTTATTCCAACCTTAACGCTGTCTATTAACATCTAGAGACGGCGAAGCCAACCTTGCTCTTTTTGACCAAGACTCAGGTGTACTCTCCGGCTGATCCTTTATATCTCTCCTAACCGGGGTACAAATTAGAACACTCCTTTATGCCCCGGGCTGGCGTTTGCGTATACGTCAGAGAGGACATCTGTTTTCGACGCCTCGGCAGTCTTGAAGATATGTACCTGTCTATCCTATGGCTGCGCGTAGACAGCGACGACTATCTCTGCGTCTACAGGTGCCTAAATAGGTCACATAGCAATAATGCCGAAACAGACCGACTCATCCACCAAGTCCAAATGGCTGCAGACATTGCAGGATTGCGGATGGGACCTGTCCTTGCTAGGACATGTCTCATCCGCAGAGATCGTGATACTCGGTGGTCGCCCACCACGCTGAAAGGCTTGGTTTTCGTTTAACTGATCATGCTGGGAGATTTGTTTATGACTTTGCTTTGGCATATGGTCTTACACAGCTGGTTACTTCGCCTACGCGGTTTCCAGATGTGGAGGATCATACACCTTCCCTTTTGAACATTCTGCTGACCTCTCATCCGGACGAATAGTAGGTTTCCGTCGACGCTTCTTTAGGCTCGTCGGACAATTGTCTTGTCCGGAGTGTGGTACCACTCAAACTGACGTCGCCGTTGAACAGCGTTGCATTCTGCAGGCTGCCACCGTGTTTGGCACTATAGGTCGGCCGATTGGGACGGGATGCAATTTTTTTTTTGCATCCTACCCTTGGGGGCGGGTTTGCTTCTCGCCGGGAGATCCTAGTGCTGTTGCCGATTCTGTTGCTGATGTGGTACTTCAAGGTATGGAAATGTTTATTCCATCCTCTGTGGTGCCCATCAGAGGCAGATCCCAGCCATGCTTTGCTCGCTCTTGTAAAATAGCATCACGCTATAAGCAGGAGTGCAACCGGGCCTGGGCAGACGCATCAACGTGTCGGGGTGTAAACACCAGCTCTCCTAAAAAGAAGTATAATTCCGCCTCCAGGTCCTTCAAAAGCGTCATTGCCAAGACAAGGTCTGAGCACATCGGCAGAATTGGCGAGAAGCTAGTTCCTTCGGGAATCCGTGCATTCTGTTCTCTCACCAAATCTTTCCCAGGGAACTTCTGTTATCCATCTCTTCCATCACTGCACAGGAAGGACGACTCACTGGCCCATGCCGTAAAGGAGAAAGCCGATCTGTTTTGACCCTAGATGACGGGGGAAACACACCGCCAACCATTCCGTGGTGTGAGTGCTCTATGCCGTATGTGCGGTTTAAGCAGCGCTCTGTTTGCAAATCACTCTTCTCCCTGGACGTCAGCAAGTCGAGTGGGCCTGATGAAGTCCCACCTATTGTGCTGAAGATGTATGTTCCGGAGTTGGCATCGGTTTTATCGCATCTTTTTCGGTACTCCTACTCCCTAGGCGTAGTCCCGAACTCATGGAAGACAGCTTTAGTGCACCCGATCCCTACAAAAGTCGACCGCTCAGATCCGTTCAACTGTAGGCCTATCGCTGTCACCTCCTTGTTTTCCAAAGTGATGGAAACCATTATTTACAGCTAGCTCATGCGGTACCGTAATCGCTAGCTGATTAGTGACCGCCAGTACGGTTTCTGTCTAGGTCGAAGTCGAGGTAAAATAGCAGCTTAACACTGCTCTCTTTCGTATAGTGAGTGTGGCGAATAGGAGACCCTTTTTACCAAAAAAGAGGCATTTAATTGTCCTCACGGGTGACAACGCATCTGCATTTTGATTCATAAACGAGTCTATAGGCCACAGCAACTACTTACCATTAGGTGGACTGTCTGGTCGTTTGTCACTCTATCCTGTTAAAAAAATGTTGTTTTGGAAATTCAAAAAAACTTAATAAAATAAGAATATCAAACTACATCTATGTACATATGTATTTAGTATCGCTGCAGTACAGAACTTCTCCCATTTATATTCGTATTTCGGGTTTTTGGGTCCTCGTATCTGATTGTTCGCAGAGCTTGTTTCTCCCCTTAATTTTCATACTCAAATAATAACGTGATTTCTCCGAACTAATATAACTTGGAGGCCTTGAAATTGCCTTCACGATACAAGAGAAAACCCTAATTCAAGGCTTAACGTTGACGTTTTAAAGAAAAAGGAAAAATCAATAAAAACATCTCACCTCACCACCACAGATGTTGTTAAACACAACTTTTACATCACTAATACGTTTCAATAGGACATTAATTAAATATATCTATATATCATTAATTAAATTGAAATGTCTGTTTGTAACGTTAAAATAACAGCTTTTTACAAAATACATAATATGATAGTATAAACGGTCATTGGCAGATAGCTGAGTTACAAGGAGTAACTTAAGCTACGTTTATTTTTGAAAAATAATTAGGGTTCCACGCAAAAGAATTAAAACCAATCATAATAAATTCCTTGCGAACAAAGTCGCGGAGAACAGCTAGTATATTATATACTATATTTATGATGAAATTGAACTGTTTTAACAAGAAAATACGACGATATCAAAAAAGCAATAAAAATACTTGTTACCGAATTATATAATAATATCCACGAAAATAGGTTAATGATTTCTCGAGAAGCCAGAATAATTTAACTGTATTGTATAACTTACGGGAAAATTATGTGCAAAATACTGACCCGGTTCAGGTTCCTTAATTGCGTCAAAATATTCAAATGATTTATTTATAAACTTTATTGGAGGTAAAATAAAAGCTGTGTTTTCTTTTTGTAAAGCTAATTCTATAAATATCACTAAATCACTGATTGCTGAGTACATATACGTAGAAGATCTTAGAAAATGTATGAAGCGTTTAAATATATTCCACTTACTTATCCTACATACTGCCATAAAACATGGTAACAATTCAATTGCTTCCATCTTTCATCTTTCTGCGTGCGTTTTAGGTCGCTCCACTCATCCTTCCAACATGTAGAAGCGCACTTGTTGCTACGAAGCTGTCGCTGGGGAAGCTTTCTTTGCCATCTGTAGCCGAATCCAATGTTTATGGCTCTATAATATTTGGTCTCACGAAAAAATGTGCTTTTGGATTAATTGAAAAATAATAAAGTTTGTCTTTAAGTTATGATAAAAATTTGAAATACCAGGTCATATTTAAAGTAATAGTAGAACAGTTTACAGAAAGTTATCAACATGAGACTTTTCCTACGATTATTTAGATTTCCTGTTTCTCATAAGACTTAGATTATTCCTACTTATAAGTAAAAATTTGCTTATAATAAATTACAGCTATATTATGTATGGTTATTTAAGAAAAGAAAAACATCTTTCGTACTACTTTACAAGTAGAGCAGGTACAATAAGCCCTCTGTTGGAGTACTAATTACTGAAAGTGAGTCAGGGGTGCATTTACGAGTACGTGAGCTTACTTATTGAAGTATATTCATCTCTATGATTCCCTTCGTTCGTTGGAATAAAAAGATATACATTATAAAAATGTTTAAAGAAATAGAGAATTCATAAACATTTTTAGTTATTTCGTCACATTTTTAGATATTTCAAAACTGTTTTACCGTTGCATCCTAACCTACTTCATATCTCAATTCAAACAATTATTGAGCATGAACAGATCATTGCATGGCATATCAAACCTCTGCATTGAGGAAACTTATTTCATCCATTAAGTAGTTAGTAAAGTTTGGTTTTGTAAAAAACTTTTATTTGGTAAAATTTCAGCTTAAAATGCTTCGAACTCTGGAATTATAAATACAATATGATCATCATTATGTACCATCACAGATCTACTACTGAATGTATGTAGATCTCTCTTATAGGTTCCTATAAAACAGGGTCCTAAGCACCCAGCATCCATTAACGCCTTACTGTCTCATCAATCTTTACAATGATTGTTTTGAAAATGGTTACCTGTTCAAGGTGCTGTTTTATATAGAATAAGGGTGACAAACGAGCACACAGTCCACCTGATGGTAAGTGAAAGCTGTGGCCCATTGAAATTTTTTAAAATATTTATAATGGCAGTCGCTTCTTTCATAATTTGACTATAGTCACGCTCACTTTTAGTGAGAGCACTCGAAGCGTAACTGATCGGGCGCTCGGCACCCGCGGGGTAGCGCACGGCGAGCACCGCTCGTACCCCGCCGGACGCCGAGTCCACTGTCAGAACTAGCTGCTGCCGCGGGTCAAAGTGCGCCAGTACGCGACTTGAACATAACTCGTCTTTGATAGCATCGAATGATTTCTGATGTTCCGCCATCCATTCCCATTATATATTTTTTCGCAGTAAATTATGTAAAGGTTCAAGAATGACCGCCGCTTGCGGTATAAAACTACGGTTAAAGTTAATTAAACCCAAAAATGATTTTAATTGTCGGACGTTTCCTGGCACCTTTGCTTGTGCCATTTTTAAAAGAAAAAAATTTTTACATCTATCCTCCATTAAGAATCAAATCCACCCTAGCAACCCTTGAGGTCTAAGATGGAATGCTTCGTTTTCTGCAAAAATAGTATCCGGTTCTCTACAGTCACCATACGCATTAAGCTGCTATTTTACGCTGGTATTCTGTGAGAGAGTGGTCTTTCTCCGGTCGAGCCGACTCATTCGTGTAAAAAACATAATAAAGATGCAGCGTTACTCTATCACGTATAAAATATATATTCTACCTACTAGACATTACATGTTCCTCCCTGTAGTCTGTACTACGAGCTCAGCTTAGTCAGTTTCAGTCCATTACCGCTTCGACATACTGATCCGCTATGCTCGGCTCGAGATGGATTTATGTGCAGACCTCTCAGTTGATAGCCATTCAGCTTTCGTAATCTCGTTCTTTTCTCCAGTAGACGTCATTGTATTATTTTAAAACCTTATAAAATTATTTAAGTGCTCTACAGTATCTGCTTTTTACTGCCAAATTTCGACTGAATGAATGGCTTTCTTGGTCTACATCGTGATAGGTAATAACAAATTATATTCTTCAGTCTTTTATAAAATACGTGGTAAATAATACTAAAGAAGAAAAATTAGTATTTGTAGTATTTGGTCAAATAACAAGAACACTTTGTTAATATTACTAAAACCTATGTTAGTAGGTATATTTTAATCACAATATATAAATTTAAAAAAAATAATTGTTCTTTATTAGGTTTCTGTAATTAAGTATTTTACAAAGACAAAGTAAAATATGCTTCATTCTGTTTACTCTTATTTGTTGTTTTTTTTTATAGGATAAGGGTGACAAACAAGCACACAGTCCACCTGATGGTAAGTGGTTGCTGCGGCCCATAGACATCTACATCTATCCTCTATTACAATTCAAAATGTAGATGCGTTGTCACCCGTGAGGACTAAGATGGAATGCCTCATTTCCAGTAAAAAGGGCCTCCAGCCACCTGCACTCACCAAGAGAAACGCAGAGGTGAACCTCTACTTCACGCTGGTTTTCTGTGAGGTCGCGGTACCACCCCGGTTCGAGCCGGCCCATCCGTGCGACAGCAAAAGCTGCCACGTGGCTTTTATAATTCTAAGAATTTCACCGAAATATAGACGTAAAAGTTAAGAATTTTCACTTAAAATACTCGATTGTTGTGCACGTATATGGTTAAAATAAAGTGTTTCTTTCTTACTTACTCACTTTATCAGCCGATAAAAGTCCGTAGTCTAGTAGTAGTCTGAATATTGGCATTATGAAGAACCGACGCGCAATGTCTAGGAGTGACAAATATCTGGTATTGTTTGCCAAACCGCCTGCCAAACGAGGAAAATAGGGCAAATTCTTCCTAAAACTCCTTAACTTAGAGCTGATTAATCAACCATCAGTAAAAGTTATTCATGAGCTAATATACAACGTAAATCAATAGGCATTACAGTTGTATGAATAAAATATTAAGTTAAATTGTTTCACATTTATATTCAGTCAGATTATAACTTACTTGATAGATAACTGTTCTGACGATTAAATAATCAGGTATTTATTATAAATGTCTATAAGTACTATAGTCTATTTATTAGATCATCAGCTTTAAGTACAATAGAACGTTCCAAGGTTAATTTATAAGAAATTAGACCGATAACTTATAGTCTCTTTGCCGAGTCGAGCTAGTACCGAGAAAATTTCCTCGCGCCTGATTCGTTAGAGATAAGACTCATAGGAAGCGTTCACATTGTAAGTAAAATCAGTCTGTTTATGCATCTTGTATAGTTCAGACGCTTCGAAAGTTCTCGACGAATACTGCGTCTCTTTGCTGTGTGAACAAATTGAGTTTCTTTACTGTGTTTGCGACCTGGCTAGTGAACGAAACTTAATCGATTTACACTTGACGATTTTGCGCATTATTAAAGACATTTTGATATAAATATAATTGAGTTGTGAAAATAAAGGATAGTTCCTTGGATGAATTAATTCAAAAAAGAGGCCGACGCCCATTTACATCGCTAAAAAGACGATGATTTGCAATATGATCCGCTTTTTTAAAGCTGCTACACCAACGGTCTCAGATTTGTCGGAGAGCAATTTCATATTATATGTAATAAAAATGTTATTTCAAAATCTGCGTTTTATGTATAATTATTTATAAAACACAGATTTTGAACAGCATATAGCCTGCTTTTGTGTTCTATAGTGAACGCGGCTTAACATTTTCGACAGCTAAGTCACGCCCATTGAGCAAAATACTTATGCTTTTGTCCTTGACTTTTGTATGCATCTGTGTGATAAAGATAGCGCTAAACTAATGAAGTATATAAACCCAAAAACCCAAAACATTAAAAAAATAGAAACTAAATTTAGGGCCGATTTTCAACCGTCCTGAGATAATATCTCAAATTACCAAACGAATGCTATTATTTAGTTAATTAACAACAGAATTTGGTTGTCTATTTTTCAATTGTCATTTATCACACTACCAATTTTTTTTAAATCTCGCATCAGAGTAATATGTACATGATAATTCTTATTTTTCTTCCAAGGTTCCAAGAACTAATTCAGTTATCAGAACCCCTTTCTCAATTGCTTGATCATCAATTATATCTAAAATATTCATGACAATAATACCTTGGTAATAAATGAGGTCACGTCAATCAGGTATTGCACGACAATAAGCTTCCGAAGACCAAGACCTACTGATTATGTATACTGTTATGGTCATTTAAAATTGTGAGTTCAAAGAAATGGCTTTCCGGATAATTTTAATAGTATGCTTTATACTATTTTCCCTAAATTTCTTTTCAAATTTAAATGTAAGATTCTGTTTAGTTGATGTTATCCTAGGGAAATCCAAAATAGAAGAATCAAAGAAATTTAAATTATTTCAAATGTATATGGAGTTATTATTCTTTACGGTTTAAAATTAGGAGTGAGAAGAGAAAATGTTTTATATATGAACTAGCCAAAAAATACTTTTGAAAACCGTTATAACTTATTTTGGTTACATTCCTACGTCAAAAACCTAGAAACGAGGCACTTGTGTGTCCGTGTTTAAAGACAAAGGAATGACACGTTTGAACAATTAAACGTAGCTGGAGTTCTACAGTAGAAGAAAGTATTTATACTTCCACAAACGTCAAAATGCAACTGTTCAAAGTGCAAGGAAGGTAAGAAATAAATTCTGAAAATAATATATAAAAAAATATTCGAAAATGTTTTGCAAAAAAGCAAATTTCCAAAAACTTAGACGAGACCAATACAAAGAAAAGGTGTTTTATTATATAGGCATTTTCTCGATTTATAATTATAAGTATGACAGTGGTAGAGCCACGCGGCAGCTTTTGCTGTCGCACGGATGGGCCGGCTCGAACCTGGGTGGTACCACGACCTCACAGAATACCAGCGTGAAGTAGAGGTTTACCTCTGCGTTTCGCTTGGTGAGTGCAGGTGGCCGGAGGCCCTTTTTACTGGAAATGAGGCATTCCATCTTAGTCCTCACGGGTGACAACGCATCTACATTTTGATTTATAATAGAGGATAGATGTAGATGTCTATGGGACGCAGCAACCACTTACCATCAGGTGGACTGTGTGCTCGTTTGTCACCCTTATCCTATTAAAAAAAAATTATTATTAAAATATATTTTTATTAATTCTGTACGTTCCAAGTAATAAAAGGAATCATTTAAAAAATATTTATTTCACGTTTTCGTATATAATTCCAAATTAGAGTTTGAGTATCTTTATATGAGTGCTCTTTCGTGTTGTGTAATCTGAAGTCTCAAACCAATACTTATTTATTGATCTGAGTCTGAAGTGATCTTCACCAGTATCACTATGACGAAAGCTGACCCTTGGTCAGACATACATAATTAATAGATGATGTAAATCACCCGAGATGCTATGCAACAGCAGTAGCATATTATTGCTGTTGTTGTCGTTCTTGTTGTTGTAAAATTATAAATTTTAAAAATGTTATTTTATTTTTCATTTTGAATGTGTCTGAATAAGAGATGAAAAATTTACGGCTCATGAGCTGAGAGAAAAAGAGAGGGAGATATAAGTGACTTATTCCATGTATAAAACCAAGCAGCTGCTGTATAATTTCTGCAGCACGATTAACTCAATCGGAAACAAAAAATACGCTCTTACAGAATATCATGATTAGTCTAATTTTAAATTATATATAGGTGTATGTGGTGTCTAAGTCATATATTCTATTCACTTAACACTGCGTATACTGCGTGCTCGTTTCACACTTTTACTCGTGTAAAAGTTGTTGCATTAAAATATAAGGCACTTAACTAACTTTAGGTTTAGTTCAGGTTCAGTAAAAAATAGAATTTTCTGAGAATAGAGCTTCAGATTGTAGTACCATCTTGAACAAAGTCGTAGTTCATTATCCTACCTTTCATTCAGTCTTGCAAGAGCTACGTTTCTTACAATGTTCCCGTGAACTGCAATCTTCCACTTTTCTATTGTGCTTAGGTTACAATTTCGAAAGCAGAATAAAAAATTCCAACTCAGTAGTTGTCAGTAGTCGTCAGTACGAAGTATAACGTAAAATGAGACTATATGTTATACAGGAATAGTTAGTAATAAAGATTTAAAAATATGTGTTATACATAGTAAAAGTGAAGTCATATTCAACCTATTATGCTAACCCTGTTGAATTATTTAGTTTTATTCATAAAAGTAAAAAAATAATTAGTTTTTAATGAAACTAATTTCACATATTATTTTATACCTGGTACCTATGCTACAGTTATATTAGTAATATAGTTGTAGCACGAATGGATCGACTCATTCGGAAAAGGACCACGCTGCTGTATGGTAATTACTCGTATGGTGAGTGTAGAGAACTCTAGACCCCTTTTACTCGAAACGTGGTATTTCTTCTTAGTTCTCACGGGTAACAACGCATCAGCATATTGATTCGTAGTCAAAGATAAATGTAGATGTCTATGGGCCACAGCAACTACTGTGGGCTCGTTTATCTTATTTTAATTACTATTTCATCGCGTTTAATTTTTTACTTATTTTAAGTTGAACCCCCTTATTTATACCCTAAGGTCACGAGGTTTCAAGGATCCGCAATTTTAACAATTATCAAATTTGTAAAAGTTACAGATTATATACACTTGTCCAATGCTAAGATTTCTACCCGCCACATTAACCCGGGTCGGCGTTTAATTATCTTGGTGTATACTATTTCGGTTGCGTAGCGCGTATGTGTATCATGATCACTGGTTTGTTAGTTAAATTATACACTACTATATTATGATATGCCTTTGCAACATAATATCTATTAATATACTTTACTAATTATATACGTTCCGTTCTACACAAAACCTCATATATTATCTGATACACGTACCGTGATCGGTAGTATCAATATATTTTGATACTGTATCACATTACGACGATATGATACTACACTTGATACATTGCGTCCAAACTCAAGTCGGTTGTCCCTTTATCACCAAAAAAATCGAACTCAGAATTACATGTTCAGCGTTGCGCTTACTGCTAGACCAACGAGTCAATCAATAACAAACCATAAAGTAAAAAAGCCGAAATATATATGCACATCACAAATTAAAATTTCTCGTCACATTTTTATTAAAAGTAAAAAAGCAAAGTAAAGTTGCAGCCCATTTACGTCCCACTGCTGGGCACAGGCCTCCTCTCATTTTTGAGTGGGTTTTAGGGAAAGGAATTGTCCACCGCGCTGCCCTAATGCGTGTTGGCGAACTTCACATGTCTATCAAAATATTTTTTTCTTATTTCTCAGACATGCAGGTTTTCTCACGATGTTTTCCTTCGCTGCCGAGCACGTGGTAAATCAGCACTTAAAATTGCAATTAACAATTTCATTGGTGCCGGCGGAGATCGAACCCGGGTTGCTCGAGTACTGTGAAGCCTACAGCGAGCGCTAACCATCTGAGCTACCACATTTTTATTAGTTGAAAAAGAAATATCGTCTCTTAGTGAAAAATGGTAAACACGTCAGCCCATATTATATTTGCAGTTACAAATGTTATCTAAATCAAAAAAGCCTTTCCAAGCCAAGCGTATA
This sequence comes from Parnassius glacialis, assembly GCA_033319125.1. Taxonomy (NCBI): domain Eukaryota; kingdom Metazoa; phylum Arthropoda; class Insecta; order Lepidoptera; family Papilionidae; genus Parnassius; species Parnassius glacialis. The sequence goes on along the minus strand of JAVANC010000028.1, from coordinate 28,868,214 downwards.
CAGTTACTTCAAAGAATTAAGTCGAAGTTCGATAGCTCCGGCGAGAAACATAAACTTTTGACAAGCTTTTTTTACGCAGTTTTTTTTAGAGATAACATATTAATGTACCACACCAACCTCGTATTTCCACGTATTATGAATATGTTTCAGAAAATCACAAGAGTAGTTGCTGCGTGTCTTCGTCATATTTAGTGATTTGCGTCCTATATTACCATCCGCTCTAACCTTACCCTTTTTTACATAAGGTAATGCTTACGAATACCTTTTTTTTACATGGGGAAATGCCTAATCATCCCCGCCTGGCGGGGGCAAAGACGGCTTATGTCGGCCTCGCACCGACAAAACCTTCATTGTGTTCAACCTTCGTCGCATATTGGCAGGGCCACGGGAACGCTTTCGCACACATCCGCGGCCACGCCAGCCATGCCCGCCCCATGGCAGTCTCTCCTTGGGGGAGGACTTTTCCTCCCCTTTCTTTTTCTCAAGCAAGATGCACCAAGAACACAAGGCGCGCCTTACTCCACGGCCTCCGAAACCACCTGCGTAACGGACCCTCCCTAGTCCCTAGTCCCTAGCCACGAAAAACGAGCGCTCGTAAGCACTTGCTTTCCTGATCCCAGTGGCAAATCTAGTCCATGGCTCCGCTGCCAACCAAGTTTCAGATGTAGGGGGAGCAGCACAATACCGTCACATCTCTCGCCACGTGACCTCACCTCCATAGCATCAACGGTGCGGACCCGTCACAGTCGCGGAGGATTGGGCGAGTGGCGCATAGCCATACCAACACTCCTCTTTCCCCGCGACTCCATCTCGGTTGACACGGTAAGAGGGAGAGGACACCCCGCCCGCAGCAGCCCACGAACACGCATCAGAATTGGACTCGTTTAGCCCACTCCGAGTGGCCAACTGGGGCCGGCCCGAGTTCACCGCGGGTGACCAAGCCGCGGCTACTAAGTTCCTCTATGTTGACAATAATATGAAACACAAGCATATAGTTTTCTCTATTCGTTTCTTGTTTTGTTTATGGGTTCGTCCATTAGTTACTTTGTGGAACCGTCTGTTGGTTCGTTCGTTTATTTGTATGATTGACTTACTAATTGAAAGTTCTATTGAAGAATTGTGTCTTTCAGGGTTTTCGTAATAATTAAAAGTATAAATAAATTACCATCACTTATCATAATAAAAGCAAAACTACTTACGTACTAATTCCGTACTCGAACGAAGTCACGGGGGCATCAATTATTATAATAAAAATTTTGTTTGTAGTGCAGATTATTATATATTCTCGTCAGTCCTCAGGGTGCGTGCGTTATAAGTTGCTAGGTCGAGTCGTCGTAAGTGACAACCGAACCTCCACCGGGGATTCTTAGCACCCCTTGCCACGCCGTTACTATGGTCGCCACCGTAACCAGGACTAGCGGGGCCGCCGGAGACTGGGTGCCGTCTTTTCGCTACTATTATGGGGGGTATATTGCCATAGTTGCCACGCTTGGCGAGCGGGTTGGAAACCGCAGTTTTTTTATTGTTATTTTGCTGTTATGAGAAAGATGCTGCTGCCCATCCTCTGCCTCAGTTTCCCTCTGTCGCCTCTTACTACACCCGAGGGAAGATTTGGGGTATTGAGTATTCTTAACCGCCACTACACGGGGTATAAAGGAGCCTTTGGTATAAAGGATAATTTTAAACTCTTAATTGACAAAGTTTGATGATTAAAACACGCACTAAAAGTTAATTGTAGCGAAATCACAGGTTCGGAAGTCAACATAATAAAATGTTCAGTTAACGAACCTTTAAATTGAATTTCTTAAATGTTATTTATAAATATCACATTTTAAATTTATCAATATAACTTAAAATCTGCTCATGTATTGTATTGTATCGTAGTCCTGTTTACTTCCCTTTTTGTATATAGGTCTCACGATTCCAATTTTATGTACGTATGGATATTTATTTGTTTTTATACAAGCGTTGACCAATTTTGTAATAGCTGCAGAAATTTCTTCGCAAATTTGCTTTATGTCTATCGCCCGTACTTTGTCGAAACCCGGAGCTTTATTAACGTTTATTGTTTTTATAATTTTAAGGATGTTTTTAGGTGTTGCTTTTCGAAAATTAATTGTTACTTTCACAGGTTGTCTGTATTCTATTTTATCTAAAATATTATTTTTATATTGAGGTATTATATTTTGAACACAAATATGAAATTTATTCGCAAAGTTATTTGCAATAATACTTTTATTTTTGTTTGTGCCTCCAAACGCATTTAGGACAACTGTATCTACTGTTTTACGTACTCTATCTGTTATTCTATTTAGAATAAACCAGAGTTGTTTTAAATTATCTTTATATTTATTAATTTCATAATATATGTATTTATGTTTGGAGGATCTGATTAATTTATTTGCATAGTTTCGCGCTTTATTATATTGTGTTTTTAATATTTTATTATTATTATCTTTGATCCATTAGAATAATAGTTTATCTCTATACTCGCAAGCTTTTATAATACGTGAACTTATCCATTTATTTTCGGTATGTTTTTTATTGGTGTTTTTAATTTTTAAATTAATTTTTGCACCGTTGTAGCATTCATTTATATTTTTATATATATAATATTGTAGTATAGTATCTGGACCAAATATGTTATCAACTTCCTTCTAGTTAATATTATTTAAGGAACACTTTAATTTTTCATTGTTATATATATTTTTATAAATAGTTTCAGCCTGTGTACGCGCATGAGTTTGTCCCACACAGGCAAGCAATACCGGTGGTCCACTAGCACAATTCCAAGCGCCGTGGTGTAAACAACTCGCGTACACATGATCAATACAGGATTTAGTTATTCTATCGTCAGTTAATTCAATTCTAGTGTACTGCCTAATCCCGCACGCAAGGCCGTAGTTATGAAGCATGCAGTTATATTTATGTATTATAGGAGAAAAGGTTTTTAAGGCCTTAACAGTGGTTGAAATGCCTAAGTCTTGGATATTTAAGTAAAAAAATCTCAATAACTGTTCATTTAATCCACAAAGAAAAAATACAAGGTAACAGAAGAGGATTTGGTAAATGTTTTTAATTGAACAAAATTGTATTTTTGTCAACCTCTTATTAGAAAAAAAATCCCCAAGGAGTACCTATCTTTGTCATATTATGCAAAATTTCTCCAAAACGGCACAAGCTTTTTAAATAGTTCTTACACTAATAAAAAGGTCTTAAAAATATTAATATTTTTAATTGAGAGTTTTATTTTTATTCCCCGTTTTATAAGAGAATATATCATTTTTCCCTGAAATTGAATATATTTACGCGAGCGCGCATGCTCCGTCGCCCTGTCAGCCTGTCACATTCCGTTTTCGGACATCTTTGAGGGTGGACTGCGCGTCGATGTTGCAGCGACTTCGTTCAAATATATATTAGTTTTTTAAAAGTTTATACTCAATTACAAATATTTTTATGACTAAAAATACTTAATTTAGTTAATATCTGTATACTGGTAACTGTAAATATTATTTTCTAAATAAATTAATTTTTAAAGTGCCCAAAGAAGAAGAAATGTTTGCGGCGACGTTGATTAGTGAAATTGAAAAATGCATTTTTATATAATTTAGATGTGGAACGACCAACATGCTCTTGTTACTTAGATTTCGATATTTTTTAATACCTATGTAATTTTATTGTTGCATATTTTTATTAATTAGTTGATACTGAATTTTATAATAATGTAATACAATTAAAAAGTGATACTCATAAAAACGCTGTTTTTATGAGTATGACTTTATAAAATATATAATATTTCGGGAGGGAAATATAGATACAGATACTAACATTTAGGTACACTGTTATCAAATTAAATCAAACAATTTAAATAAATAAAAATATGGTGCTTCCCTAAGTATAAATAACTATATAAAAACATTCGTGGGTTATGGTTTTTTTTTATGTTAGACAAACTATCATCTAAAAAAATTTAGAAAATTTTAAATTAGAGAGGGGTTTCTCTACGTGATAAAGTTAGAAATGAAGATTTTCGCAGTAGAACCAGAGTAACTGACATAGACCAACGGAATGTTACAGTGAAATGGCAATGGGCTGGCTATGTAACTTATAATTTTTATTATTTTTATTGATAAAAAATAGGAAGAAAGGTTCTCAAGTGGCAATCTCGTACAGGTAAGCGAAGTAGTACTCAACCTTTATTCCTCTTCACGTATTCTCATACGCTTTTCTTCACACACACACACACACACACACACACACACACACACACACACGCACACACACGCACACACGCACACACACACACACACACACACACACACACACACACACACACACACATACACACACACACACATACACACACACACATACACACACACACACACACACACACACAAATAGGTCGCAAATAATATTTACCTACAAGGCAAGAGTGAATAGGTTTTTGTTAAGCTAGTGCAATTCACCATCTTAGGCTACGTAACCACTTACCGATGGGATTGTAGTTGCTTTACTACTTGCTGGGTAAAAATAGTAAAAAAAATTTACCCTGTGAAAGTTTGCATTTAGATATAATTTTTCTAACTAACCATAAAAATATGATGAGAATATGTATATTAGTATAAAGGTTTCCTCACACGGGACAGTAACAATATGATATTATATCTTCCATTATCTACGCATGAAAACTTTTAAAATCTCTGAATCCCGAAGTATGTTCATATGAAGAGGCTGAATAGAGCCACATTGATATGCATGGGGATCGTTTTGTAATTTCACATCGTTATTGAAAAAACATTGTACGTATTTCAGATGGCGGTTTGCAAAACACGATTCCACAAAAATTCACTCAGTAGAAAATAATTGCAAAGTTGCTTCTGAAAATACTTAAATTTTCAACGTCAATTTTGTTCTTACGGTAGAACCATGCTGCAGCTATATTAGTAGTAGGTATAGTTGTAGCACGAATGGGTCGGCTCGACAGGGGAAGGCCACGCTCTCACGGAATACAATGTAAAATAGCAGTTTAACCCTGCTGTGTTTCGTATGGTATGTGTAGAGAACCGGAGAACCTTTTTACTGGAAACGAGGCATTACATATTGGTCCTCACGGGTGACAACGCATCTACATTTTTATACGTAATCGAGAATAGATGTATATGGAACGTAGCAACCACTTACCATCAGGTGAACTGTGTGCTCGTTTGTCACCCTTATTCTATTAAAAAAAAAACTTTCTGAGATTTCAGTAAAATAATGTTAAGTATTGTAAGCACTCGTACAATTATATATCTCATTTTAATAAAGCTATTGGGCTATTTTGATTTTTAATAAAGTGATTTTACTTTATAGGTTAAATAAATTATATACCCTTCTACCCTTTTACCGTTTTTCAGTCACTCCTATTGAATTTGACAGTGCTTGCAGAAATTTTGCATCTTTAGATGGAACAGAATCGCGCGCTGATCCGGCTGTTAAATGTTGCAAAAATAATCGAAAATATTTATTTTTACTTTCATGCCGAAGACTACCTTGTTTTATTTTATTACGGTCAAATAATATTTATTAGATTATAAAGCAAGTATTTACAAATGTTTTCATTATTTTGTTATTCTATTGTTTACAGTTATTATCACGTCTTAGCTTTACACCAAGAATTACATTAGAAATTCTTGATGGGATGCGATGTAACGCGCATACTTTATTTTCATCAAGAATTTTAATATTTATATATATATATATATATATATATATATATATATATATATATATATATATATATATATATATATTTGGGTTTTTTTTTACCAGTAGAGTTTCAACATTGTCTTAAAAAAGTTCAATGAATTAAAAAAATGCCGATAATTATATAATTTCAAGTCAGTGTTTTACATTTAAAGATCAGTTATAAAGAGCCAAAATTCTTATTTTCATTCTGATTAATTTAATTCGAGACTACAATAATGTGAAAGGGTTTTTATCTGTAATAATAATTTTCATCAAAAATAACATAGACTTATAAAAGTCATATACACGGTCAATCATACTGAAGATTATCAAATGTACTACAAAATATTTAAAAGACTATTTTCAGTATAATGACCCGAATATCATCATTAATGCTTGACTGGCACACTTAAAAGTTTTATCACATGGCTAAATAATTGGCTATTATATTATGATAAGGTCACTCTTTTCTATAAAAAGTTGCAAGAATGATTTCTTATATTTACGCGAACACTACACATTTAAATAAAACTAATTTTACGGATTTTATCGCGTATATTAACTTATTTTACATTCCCGACGTTTTATGGAGGACTTTGAGGAGAAAGCGTACTTCTCCCGTAAACCCAAGATTCTACAAGCGGTACGTAGACGAAACTTTCAAAATTCTCCCTTTAGATAAAGTAACTGCATTTCTAGACCATCTTAACTCCTTAAATTCTAAAATTCAGTTCACAATGGAGTTAGAGGCAAACAAATCTTTAGCTTTTCTAGATGTGTTAGTAATTCGGAATCCTGATAACACCTTGAGCCACACTGTGTATAGAAAAAAGACCCAGACAGATAGATATTTAAACGGTGATTCTCACGACCATCCTTCACAGTTAGCTACCGTGGGTAAATCTTTGTTTCAGAGAGCACGAGGGATCTGTGACAGTAAACACCTGGCCGCCGAGCTCCAACACGTCAAGCAAGTTTTGCACGACTATAAGCTTCGGGTCCCGCGCCTACGTCACAGTGAACGAGTGAAGCCGGCCACAGTCGAGCGAGTGCCTGCTGTACTGCCATATGTCAGAGGTGTCACTGACAAGATTGGCTACATCTTGAAGCGTGCTTCCATTAAAACATACTTCAAGCCGCCGAAGAAGATTAGTCAGTTTTTACCATCAGTCAAGTGTAATATTCCAAGGATGATTCGCGAAGCTATTGAAATCAAGAAACATCCTAATTTCAATAGAGAAGATGGCGGGGTGCTACCATCTGCTTGGAATCCCATAATTAATAAAATTAAATCCCAACCCAAGCATACAACTGCAAGACTTCATGATACTGTAAGTTCATACTGCGTAGATCGGAACAAAAACTAATAATTTTTAATCTGGAGGTAGCCGTGGTTAACTATGACATTGGGACGTCATACACCTCAGTCACCCCCCCGTGACCATGGGTGCTGTAAAGTGCTTGAAACGTCGGGAATGTAAAATAAGTTAATATACGCGATAAAATCCGTAAAATTAGTTTTATTTAAAAGTTGCAAGAAATTTTAAATCACGGACCTATTGGTTTGTTTTACTTTTCACTTAATTAGTGAAAAACAAGATGGACTGATCTAAAAGTTAACTTTCTTGTATAAAAAGTGCTATTTAGAATTTTATGCAAATGATAATTAAAGTTTCTATGTAAATAAGTGTAACATAGCGGGTATTATATTCAATGGTAGCGGCCATCCATATTTGCAAAGCCAGTGCTCAACGCACTATAAACAAAGAAGCTGATAAAATGTTACACTCATAACTGTTAACAAAAACTGTTTCTGCAAATGGTATTTTAGATAATAATAACTATTCCGCCGTGTTAGGTGCAGGAGCTATTATTAGAAGGAGAAGAGGTAAAATTTTGTTTTAGAAATGCGCAATCAATATTGTTTTGTCTGCAATTGAGCATAAAATAAAAAATAACATCAGCCAAAGAGCATAACTGGCATTATACTCAAGCCCATCAATTGGTATGGAAAAAAATAATTTTACCAGGTTTCAAAAAATCAATCAAAATTCAAAAAAACATAAATATTAAAATCAAAAAATTAATACATAAATTCGAAAAGCGGCCATAAATCATTATTATTTATGGCCACTTAGTAACTGACGGTGACTCAGTATAACATCCTACAGTCACGCCGAAACTAAGAGGATAAAATCACTGTAGAAAAGCTAATAATTTATTGCGGAAATTTTGTGATAAAATTAAAAAAATTACAAACTTATCCAAGTTAATCTAACTTAGTCTAACTTATCTTTATGCGTTACAAAAAAAAAACAAATAATTAAATAGTGATAGTGGCTCAGGACCGTGCTTTGTGGCATTCTTTGGGGGAGGCCTATGTTCAGCAGTGGACTTGTGAAGGGCTGTAATGATGATGATGATGATGGCGTCAGTTTTTAAGAAGACATAAAAAAATAAAGAAAAAATTAAATTTCAAAAAAGTTCAGTATTTAATTGATTATATACCGCTGACACTTAATCACGATTTTCGAAACCACGCTAGTTGTAAACAATACTTGTGTGAAAAGGCAAAATCTTCTTTTCAAATTTCCGCCGAGTTGTAAGTAGAAATCCAAATAGATAATGTGTCAATTTTAATTAAATATTTTTTTTATAGGATAAGGGTGACAAACGAGCACACAGTCCACCTGATGGTAAGTGGTTGCTGCGGCCCATAGACATCTACATCCATCCTCTATTATAATTCAAAATGTAGATGCGTTGTCACCCGTGAGGACTAATATGGAATGCCTCATTTCCAGTAAAAAGGGCCTCCGGCCACCTGCACTCACCACGCGAAACGCAGAGGTAAGCCTCTACTTCACCCTGGTATTCTTTGAGGTCGTGGTACCACCCCGGTTCGAGCCGGCCCATCCGTGCGACAGCAAAAGCTGCCGCGTGACTCTACCACAGTTTAATTTTATATGAAGTGATTCTGACTACGTTTCATCAATTAACCATTGGTAAAAATTAAAACAGCAATTTTACAATTGTGTTTACAAGAAACATTATTAGTTTAACCTTGCAGCTTGTTCATTATTTTTATTATAAATACCTCTAAATATATGTATATTATTAATAAATACTCGTAGTTCCCATAATATTTTGGATTATTTTTATTTTGGCCTATCTGCAATGTTCTACGCTCTATAGATGACATGATTGACAATCTTTCGAACGTTTTATCTAAGTACAAAGATGTTTTACGTTTTCGTCGTCTCCACATGATATTTTTGTCAGCATAAGGTACCCTTCTGTATCTGAAACGAATATAAATATTGCTACAAAGTAAAGTAAAAGGCTATACAAGTCCCTCTAATTGGCACAGAACTCTTTTTTATTTCTGAGAGGGTTTTAGGGCAAGGAAATGCCCGCCGAACTGCCTCAATGCGTGTTGGCGAAAATTGCAATTACATATTGCATTCGTGCTGTCGTGGATCAAACCCGGGAAAAATTTACAGCGAACGCTTTGACCCAGATCTACTAATACGATACAAATAAATACGATTTAACATATATAATAAAAAACTCTTACGTACTTGAAACTTGAACACTTGATAGCTCGTGACGCCTACCGGACAAAGCTACAGCACAATGTAATTGAATATGCGTAACTACGACATGATTCTCAGTGATGCGCAAGCATAACAGGCATTATGTCACTTTTATAATTGTCATCTCTGCAGTCTATTAATCTTTGCATTTTTATAAGTAATACAGAACGTAGTTGCTAGACGGTGTTGACGTTGGCTAAAATCTCTGCGATAGCCGTTTCGTCAAGGTCATTCAGGTTAGTTAAAGCCTTAAGTCTATGTTCATATCTCCGAGTATAAATAGTTCACAGGCATAATTCGCAGGTATAAGAAGGGTTATTATAATATAAAAGAATTTATAGATGATAATAACCCCTGAAAATTAGGTGATCGCTACCAAGCAACTTCTAATTTGTTGTGTTGTTAATTTGTGTAACATATATGATTGTAAGCTGTTATTTTTTTAGAAAAAGTCCCGCTGGGTTTCTTGCTGGTTCTTCCCAGGACAGAGATTTTTTATCGAACCAGTGGTAATTAAACAAAAGAGTGACTTTCAATAAGTATTATTTATAACCTATATTGAAAAAAAAAGTTTCTGTTCTGTTCTGTCTGTTTTTTCAACGCAACACTAGGCACAAGAGAGAACGATAAGCTGGAAGTAGGGAAATTCGGAATAGGCCAACGGATCCCAAGGGGCCAGCAGCTGGCCGACTTTATGAAGAAATAGGGACTCGTATAATGAACTCTTTATTCCAGAAGAGGCCCCACGGGAAGTAGAGCAGGTCGAGCCCCGACGGTTCGACAAAAATTGACTCCATTATGACGACTGTTCTGCAATGTTTCAGTGATCGCGATTGTGAAAACCGGCAGCGATCACCGAATGGTTATAGGCACACTCAACCTAAACGTTGAGTTGGAGAGGTCACGTCTAATGAAGTAAACGTTCCGTCCCCCTAGTGCTCTAACCTAAAGTCCCTAAACCTTTCAGCTCGAGCTACGAAACCGTTTTCAGTGCCTAGAAGATTGCAATGCAGTGGAAGATATGAACGACAATCTTGTGGAAACTGTCCTTGCAGTCGGAGCTAAGTTCTGCAAGACCCGCCGCAAAAGAACAAAAAAACTCTCCGATCACACTCTTAATCTCATGGTTGTTAGATGGGATATGAAGCTGCAGTCTTTAGTAGATTTGAAAGCATACAGGCAACTGAAAAGACAGATCTCCAAATTCATGCGGCGGGACTCACGATCGAGCGGAACCAGGGCTCTAAAGTCTTTGCTATAAATCTGACTATCGGAAAGAGCCGAAGACCGAGTGTGGCAGCATCGTTTCCGGGACACCTGAGATCTTTAGTGAGATTGAGAGGTTCTATGTACACTGTACAAATCATCGTTGGAGCCACACGCAAGTTGCGGCTCCAACGATGATCTTATCTATCTTACCTAATCTATTATGATCTTCTATAATCCAAGAGCGGGTCTTATCCGACACTATTCTGATGATATCCCGGACATCAGTCTGAGAGAGATTAGAATGGCTCACTAGATCCTTAAAATCGGCAAGGCCCCAGGCGAGGATGAAATTATAGCGGTGCTTCTGAAAGCGGGTGGAAAAAAAGTACTTGAAGTCCTTCAGAAGCGCTATATTCCGTCCTCCATGGTGGCATTACATTGGAGGCGTGGAGCAGAAGTGTGATGGTCTTATTCTTCACGAAAGGAGATAACGCTCTCTTGAAGAACTACAAACCGATTTCCCTTCTGAGCCGCGTCTACGTGCTGTTTTCAAAAGCCATTACGAATCGTCTCGCGCGGAAACTTGACGACTTCAAGCCTCCCGAACAAGCCGGTTTCCGAAAAGGCTTTAGCACCATAGACCACATACATATCCTTCGGCAAATTATACAGAAGTCCGAGGAGTACAATTTGCCACTGTCTGGCGTATGTCGACTATGAGAAAACCTTTGATTCCGTCGAAATTCTAGCGATGCTTCAGTCCCTCCAGCAGTGCCAAGTTGACTGTCGGTATATTGAAGTGCTGAAGTGTTTGTACAGTAGGGATACGATGGCTTTTCGATTATAGAACCAGATTACGAAACCTATCAAATTGCATAGAGGTGTAAGACAGGATAACGTTATATCCCCAAAACTCTTCACCGCTGCATTGGAAGACAATGTCGGACAATTGGAAACAAATCATCAATGGCGAGTACATCACTCACCTTCGATTTGCCGACGATATATTCCTTATGACAGAATCGCTAGAGGATCTAAGCACTATGCTCAACGACCTTAAAGGTGTTTCCCAACGGACAGGTCTTAAGATGAACACGGAAAAAGCAAAGATCATGTTTAATATCCATGTCACACTTATACCGGTAGTTGTTGAGAACACTAAGCTTGAAGTTGGTGACAAGTATGTTTACCAGGGACAAATAGTCTGACTAGATAATTCCAACTTCGACCGAGAGTTCAATCGACGGATTCAACTCGGTTTGGCAGCATTCAGGATATAACGGAACATCTTCTTGTCAGGTATACCTCAAAACGTGAAAACGAGACTGCACAACCAGTGCGTGGTACCAGTGATGACATATGAAACTGATATGTGCTTCTTCACTGCTGGCGGGATGAGGAAGCCAAAGGTCGCTCAGCGAGCTATTAAGAGGGCTATGCTCGGCGTTTCTCTGCGTGATAAACTTGGAGTAACCGACATAGCCCAACGAATTAATAAGCTGAAGTGGCAGTGGGCCGGCCATATAGCTCGAAGAACCGACAAACGATAGGGAAGAAAGGTTCTCGTGTGTTCTCGTGCCTTGTACCGGCGGATGAAGTGTAGGGCGTCCCCCGACTAGTTGGAGTGACGACATGGTAAGATATGCAGGATGTCGATGGATACAGGTGGCCCAGGACCGTGCTTTGTAGCATTCTTTAGGGGAGGCCTATGTTCAGCAGTGGACTTGTGAAGGGCTGTAATGATGATGATGATGACCAAAGGCTATTAAAAATAGAGTAAAATAATGTAAAGATCATTCTAAACGTAATACACATAACATTAAATGAATGGAGATATTATTATCACGTTATACTTAATTACATATTTGAAAGCATACAGGCATCTGAACAGCCAGATCTCCAAATGCATGCGGCGGGACTTACGCAACTTCAATACAACTCGTATTGAAGAAGCGATCGAGTGGAACCAAGGCTCCAAAGTCTTTGCCAGAGATCTGTCTGCCAGAAAGAGCCAACTGTCAAAGCTGAAGACCGAATGTGGCAGCATCGTTTCCGGGGCACCTGAGATTTTGAGTGAGATTGAGAGGTTCTATGGGCAGCTGTACACGTCATCGTTGGAGCCGCACGCAATTGTGAGTAATGATGCAAGAGCGAGTCTTATCCGATATTATTCTGAAGATATCCCGGACGTCAGTCTGAGCGAGATTAAAATGGCTCTCCAGCAACATAAAAACGGCAAGGCCCCAGGCGAGGACGGAATTACAGCGGAGCTTCTGAAAGCGGGTGGAAAACCGGTACTTGAAGTTCTTCAGAAGCTCTTTTATTTCGTTCTCCATGGTGGCATTACACCGGAGGTGTGGAGCAGAAGTGCGGTGCTCTTTTTCTTCAAGAAAGGCGACAACGCTCTCTTGAACAACTACAGACCGATTTCCCTTCTGAGCCGCGTCTACGTGCTGTTTTCAAAAGCCATTACAAATCGTCTCGCGCGCAAACTTGACGACTTCCAGCCTCCCGAATAAGCCGGTTTCCGAAAAGGCTTAAGCACCATAGACCACTTACATATCCTTCGGCAAATTATACAGAAGTCCGAGGAGTACAATTTGCCACTATGTCTGGCGTATGTGGACTATGAGAAAGCCTTTGATTCCGTCGAAATTTGGGCGGTGCTGCAGTCCCTTCAGCGGTGCCAAGTTGACTACCGGTATATCGAAGTATTGAAGTGCTTGTACAGTAGGGCTACGATGGCTATCCGAGTTTAGAACCAGATTACGAAACCTATCCAATTGCAGAGAGGTGTAAGACAGGGTGATGTCATATCCCCGAAACTCTTCACTGCTGCATTGGAACCTTTTCTAGCTTCTGGACTGGAAAGGATACGGTATCAACATCAATGGCGATTACATCACTCACCTTCGATTTGCCGACGATATAGTCCTTATGGCAGAATCGCTGGAGGACCTAAGCACTATGCTCAATGACCTCAAATGTGTTTACCAACGGATAGGTCTTAAGATGAACATGGACAAAACAAAGATCATGTTTAATGTCCATGTCACACCTATACCGGTAGTTGTTGGGAACACTAAGCTCGAAGTTGTTGATGAGTATGTTTACCTGGGACAAATAGTCCGACTAGGTAAGTCCAACTTCGACCGAAAGGTCAATCGACGGATTCAACTCGGTTGGGCAGCGTTCGGGAAATTACGGCACATCTTCTCGTCAGGTATACCTCAAAACTTGAAAACCAGACTGTACACCCAGTGCGTGTTGCCAGTGATGACATACGGAACTGAGACGTGGTCCACCACTGCTGGCCAGATGAGGAAGCTCAAGGTCGCTCAGCGAGCTATGGAGAGGGCTTTGCTCGGAGTTTCTCAGCGTGATAAATTCAGAAATGAGGATATCCGCAGTAGAACCAGAGTGACCGACATAGTCCAAAGGATTAGTAAGCTGAAGTGGCAATGGGCCGGCCATATTGCTCGAAGAACCGACAACCGATGGGAAAGAAAGGTTCTCAAGTGGCAGCTTCGTACCGGCAGGCGAAGTGTAGGGTGGCCCCCCACTAGATGGAGTGACGACCTGGTAATTTATGCAGGAAGTCGAATGATGCAGGTGGCTCAGGACCGTGCTTTGTGGCATTATTTGGGGGAGGCCTATGATCAGCAGTGGACTTGTGAAGGGCTGTAATGATGATGATACTTTATACTTAATTACCTTTACAGCCTATTAAATTGCACTGCTGCATATAGGCCTCCCCTATAGACTGCCTAATATGGGGGATATTTAGTAGTTCACCTTTAACAAGCAGTTTGGCAAGCGCACTTTTTTAGACGTTATTAGGAAAACGCTGCTGCCTATATCTTGATTTGTTTTCCTCTGTCGCCTCTTACGGCACCCACGGGATGATATATAGGGTAGTGAATATTCTTAGATTGCCACTACATTGTAAATACCGCCATTGCACGGATATACTTAATGAACTATAGATTTTCGGAAAATTTGCACAGATCTGGACTGATAAATGTTATTTAAGTCTATATCACTTATTAATAATAAAAAGCCATAAAATGTTAATAATCAAGCAGGAATAAATGCGAGGCTTGAAATATTTACAATGTTTGCAAATTTACTTGTTGACTAATTGCTATATAGCCCTCTAGGAAGATAGGCCTATCTGTGGTAAGATATACATTTCATTGTTGCAAAAATTATTGACTGTAGTTCTACCTTCTCATTCTCAATTCAAGCTATTTAATATTACATACTTAAAAAAATTCACGTTCAAAATATTCCAGTAAGTGTTTAATGAATAATTCTGAACCGTCTCCTCGCTTCAAAAATTTATTTTACTTGTAGCTTACAATAGAAACATTTACAAGAGAAATTTAATATACCATACAAATTACACATACAAATTTACAAGTATACAAGTTTACACATACTTTACAAGTTTAATTCACCTGTAGATGTAGACCTTTACAATAATGCTCAATGTATTTTCTAAAAGAGTTACTATATTGAGCAAGCGCTTTGGTCAGGGAAAAAGTTGAAATCAATTTTGCACATCTTAATAGCCATTATTGGATTAAGTGCCTTACTTCCTCCTTACTTAAATATATTCAGGGGTAATGAACGCATCTGCATTAAGATTTTTCATCATTCAAAGATGGATCAAATGGTCCATGGATCAAAGAATCCACTTGCCTTCAGGTGGACCTTAAGCATGTATTTTACCGTTATTCTTATAAAAACATGTTGTACTTTATAATAACAACTACAGCTGTTGCTATATAAATTATAAAACATGATTATATTGTAATGACGAATCCATTAACGACTCTCTATTCTTTAAGCACTTGCAAAAAAATCTGAAGTGAGAGCATAGGATCTTGATTTTCCAAAATTATTAAGAATTCATCAGGCTAATGGTCAACTTAGAAGAAAGGAGAGAAAAAAGTATACGCATGTACGAACGCACGCACGCACGCACGCACGCACGCACGCACGCACGCACTCAAGCACGCACGCACGCATGCACGCACGCACGCAAGCACGCAAGCACGCACGCTATCTGTATTTTATATTTATATTTTTAACAGTGGTAGAGCCACGCGGCAGCTTTTGCTCGAACCTGCGTGGTACCACGACCTTACAGAATACTAGCGTGAAGTAGAGGTTTACCTCTGCGTTTCGCTTGGTGAGTGCAGGTGGCCCCCCTCCCATCAACATGTTAGCGGATTTTTTTTAGAAGAAGGGGCAAACGAGCATGTAGCTCACCTGATGGTAAATGAATACCGCCGCCCATGAACAACCGCAACACCAGGGAAATTGCAGATGCGTTGCCGGCCTTTTTGAAAGGTGTAAGCTCTTTCCTTGAAGGTGCCTAAGTCGTATCAGTCCGGAAAAATCGTCAGTGGAAAACAATTCCTCAGAGAAGTTGTACAAGAAAGAATATTTTTAGTAAAACGTACAGTCGCGGATCGTCAAGCATCCAGATGGTGAGGATAATTTCGTGAATTATGACGTGATGCGCGTTCGTGAACTTTGGCGACTGGAACTAATCCGAACAATTCCTCACAACACTCCACGATACGAATCGCTCTGCATTGGATGCGGTCAAGTGCAAGGAGCTGGCACTGGGGTGCCCCGGCCCAGAGATGAGAACAGTATTCCATGTGAGGAAGAACTTTGTAAAGTTGCAAGTGATGTGCCGGCATGAAATACTCTCTCGCTCTGCTGAGTACGCCAAGCTTTTAAGAGGCCAATTTGGCATTCCCGTCCAAGTAACTACGAAACTGCACACTATCCGATATGTCAACGCCGAGGATTCCGATGCTAGCTGAGGTAGCAAGAAGAGTGCCTTGAAGTTGAGGAGAAACGATAAAGGGGTTCTTTTCAGCGGTAAACGCGCAAACTTGTGTTTTTGGGTATTAAACTAGACTAGATTTAGTCGCCCCCAATCCGAGACTTTACTCAGCAAAGACTCAACTGCAGACACAAGTTTGTTTCGGTACTTGGCGACGTTTCCCCAGAAATATTGGCACGGCCGGTATATAAGGCATCAACAGTGCTGTCGTCTGCATAGCAATGAATGGTTGCAACATATCATTGATATGCTGGAGAAACAGCATTGGTATAGCACGCAGCCTTGTGGAACACTAGCGTTGATAGGCTCTAAATCAGAGCATGCACTGTCTATTACGACCTTGATGCTCCGATCACCAAGGAAACTGATGATCCATTTACACAATTTTTCGAGAAGCCCATAGAAAGGAAGCTTCGAAAGAAGCGCTTTATGCCAAACCCGATCGAAAGCCTTCGCCATGTCCAAACTAACGGCCAATGCCTCCCCCTTGGACTCCACCGCCTCCGCTCATCTATGAGTCAGGTAGACCAGAAGATCACCAGCTGATTGACTCCGACGAAAACCATACTGGTGTTCACTAATCAACTGGTGATCCTCAAGGTACCGCATGAGCTGGCAATTAATAATGGATTCCATTATTTTGGAGAACAAGGAGGTGATGGCGATAGGCCTGTAGTTGGACGCATCTCAGCGGTCGCCTTTTTTAAGGATCGGGTGGACCAAAGCTGACTGCAATAAATTCGGAACTACGCCTTAGGAGTAGGAGAACTGGAAAACTAGCACTAGCACTAGCACTAGCACACGTCTTTAGCACAATGGGATGGACTCTATCAGGCCCACTCGACTTGCTGACGTCCAGGGGGAAGAGTGTTTTGCTAACCAAGCGCTGTGTAAACCGCAAACCCAGTATGGAGCACTTACACCGCGGGATGGTCGGCGGTGTGTTCCCCGGTCATCTAGAGTTGAGTTGGACGCAAAGAGAGAGCTCAAAAGATCGGCATTCTCCTTTGCGACGTGGGCCAGTAAGTCGTCCTCTCTGTGCAGAGATGCAAGAGATGGCTGACAGAAGTTCCCTTGCACAGCCTTGGCGAGAGACCAGAATACACAGGTTCCCGAAGGAAGGAGAATAAGCTTCTCGCCAATTTTGCCGATGTGCTCAGACCTTGCCTTGGCAATAACGCTTTTGAATGACCTGGAGGCGGAGTTATACTTCTTTTTAAGAGCGCTAGTGTTTACATCCCGAGACTTTGATGCGTTAGCCCAGTCCCGGTAGCACTCCTGCTTATAGCGTGATGTTGTTTTACAGGAGCGATCAAACCATGGCTGGGATCTGCCTCCGATAGCCACTACAGAGGATGGAATAAAAAGTGCCATACCCTGAAGTACCACATCAGCAACAGAATCAGCAAAAATGATGGAAACTTCCGGCGAGAAGCAAACTCATCCCCCAGGGGAGGATGCAAAAAATGACCGCATTCCGTCCCAGTCGGCCGACATATAGTCCAAACACGGCGGCAAGCTGCAAATCGCAACTGCGATTGGAGCGTGAGTGGCACCGTACTTTGGATCAGACAATGATCCAAAGAGCCCAGAGGAGCATCGATGGAGTCCTGATATCCGTCCACATGAGAGATCAGCAGAAGGTCCAACAGGGAAGGTACATAATCCTCCACATCTGGGATTCGTGTAGGCAAAGTAACCAGTTGTGTTAAACCATAAAACCATATGCCAAGGAAAAGTCATAGACAGATATATCCGCATGATTGGTTAAACGAGAACCAAGCCACTCAGCATGGTGGGCGTTAAAATCACGCCGAGTATCACGACCTCTGCGGATATGCCCTGTTGTAGCACGGAGTCTACAGCCATGTGGACGTGGTCGATAAGTCGATCTGTGTCGGCATGACCGCTATGGGACCTATAGAGGCCCCGTAGATGCGGGGATGGTCATCGCTGTCTACGCGTAGCCATAGGATGGACAGGTCCGTACCTTCAAGACTGCCGAGGCGGCTCTCTGACGTATACGTAATCTCCAGCCCAGGGCACAAAGGAGTGTTCTAATTTGTACTCCGGGTAGGAGAGATATGAAGTATCAGCCGGAGACGACACCTGAGTCTCGGTTAAAAAAAAGCAAGGCCGGCTTCACCGTCTCTAGATGGTAATGGACAGCATTAAGGTTGGAATGAAGTCCCCTGATGTTATAAAATTCACAGATAGCGTGACAGGTGTCGCCTTGGTTTTATTGCTCCGCTTGCCCTGAGCAGTATTGGTCGTGAGCGGAATTTTGCCCACCC
Source organism: Parnassius glacialis (assembly GCA_033319125.1). Taxonomy (NCBI): domain Eukaryota; kingdom Metazoa; phylum Arthropoda; class Insecta; order Lepidoptera; family Papilionidae; genus Parnassius; species Parnassius glacialis. The sequence goes on along the minus strand of JAVANC010000028.1, from coordinate 28,849,519 downwards.
TCCACTCCTAGAATACGCGGAGCAGCCTGAGCACCCACGATCAGGAGTGGAGTAGTTTGGGATGATTTCAAATAAAATTAGAAGCCTTATTTAAGCGCATTTTTAAAAACTCCACTGACGGTATTTCATTATTTATATGTTTGAAATTAAATACAAAATTTAGATACTAGGAAAAATAACCACGCGTAACTCTATAAATGGTTAAGTTTGCAAGGCCATCAACAAAATAGAATGCAACAACAAGCCAAATGGTTAAAACAGTAATACAAAAGAAAAACCCCGACTGCGTATAACTACTGTAAAGAGAAAAACTTAAATATTTTGCCATATTATATAACTACCATAAGTGTGACAAATCTTACGATACCCCTTACGTTGAAATCCATCAAGCCGTTTAGGTTACGGAGCTTGCCAAACAAATAGACCTACATACATACACTCAATTGCCCATGCTCCTCCATCTATGGAGGAAACAAGTAAACAAAATTATTAAAATTTAGAAAATTTCATCGATTTTCTTTACCCTGTTCCTTGCAAATATAAAAACTAATGCTAAATTTAAAAAAATATTACTTAACAAATATTAAATGTACTTGGCTAACGTATTAATGTAGTCTAATATTAAGGAAAAAATAAAACAAAGTAGGTTTTTAAAAGAAACTGGAGACGCTATTGTAAGCATTTATCAAACGGAAGGGTATTTATTAGGATCCCTAAATGCCGGCACTCTACAACATAAATTGTGTCCTCGGTTTCATTATTTGTAACAGCTGGTGTATTATGGTTTGTAAAATATTAAATAGTTTATTACTAAAATTCTCGTAAATTACATCTTTTAATCGAACTACTTTATTTTTAAGATTGTGATTCTATACATTAATGGGTTTTACAGGTGAAGAGATATACGACTTATTATAATACTCGTATATAGACTGTTCCCCTTGCCTTGGGTGTGATTGCAACAGACGTGGCACAAGGAGGATAGACATAAACAGAGTCACATAAGATCGACATCTTACCAATATTATTTAACTAGCAGTCAGCATATTAGCATGTGAAATTTTGATAACGAAAATAATAAATATATATATATAAATTGTGATAGAGTCCTTATGAAAATATATTTACTATAATGTATTCAGTGCATTTTTTTATAAGATAAGGATAACAAACGAGCACACAATCCACCTGATGGTAAGAGGTAGCTGTGGCCCATAGACATCTACATCTATCCTCAACTAAGATTCAAAATTCAGATACGTTGTCACCCGTGAGAACTATACCCTCTATCACTCAAGAACGTGGATTTTTCAAATTTTTTGGATCTGGATTTTTAACGACAAAAAAAAATACACGTGTTTCAGTATTTTTCATTTATTATAATAGTTTTGAAGTTATTTAAAAAAAAGGGGAGTGTTGCTTTAAAGCAACACTGAACCATAAGACTAAAAATGTATGTTCGTCGACTATGAATTCCTTTAGAAACCTTTTTCAGAAAAAATTATGATAGGTGAAAATTTCTGAAACAATTCTTAGTTTTGGTATAACACAGTGCTACCCCACATTTCTCACACATGTTTTACGTAAATCCAACGCACTTTGGAAGCTTGCATCTCTTTTTTTTTTCAGACCATTGCGGCCAGTGGCCTATCTGGTCTTGGCGTACTGCCATTGGCGGTACGTATTGTGCAGGTCCTTTGCGCTTTTTGGCTTGAATCTCAGTCTCCAGTGAACGCCGGCCAGACATACCAGACTTTGTACCCATTTTACATAGGGTCACTGCAACCTCCTGACGAAAATCTGCTGATGATAAAATGATTGATGCTGAAAGATTTTTGTATTTTGAGACTCTTTTATAAAGTAACCATGCATTAGCCATCGTGAGGTCTAGATAATGAAAAAAAAGCACCTGCCATCGTTTACTACTTAGCCGTATCTTATAGATGCCCATGATGCTGTCGATGAAGTCGACCCCACCCATGTGGCGATTGTACTCTCCAACTACATAGGGTCGCTTTATAGTCACATACTTTGACTTTTGCTTGTCCCATCTACGAACATCAGCTTCTGGTTTTTGGCCAGCAAAAGTTGAAGCAAGGACGACTATTTTGTTGTCCTTCCAAGCAACAGTCGACACATCAATTCCGTTCACGTCAGCTACGTATTCTTCAGAATAACCACGTTCTTTTTTCATGATTTCCTTTTCTTGTTGCAATTTACAATCTGATATTCTATTTCTTCTTACTGTACCAAGACTGTGGATACCTTCTTTAGCCAAATACTCCAACAAACGAAGAGAGGTAAAATAATTATCAAAATAGAGCTGGAAATTCTGGTGTCTTGGAATAATGCGCGCTAGTCTTGTGACGACGTTGGATGATGCACCTAAAGCAGGCTCTTCTTGTAGGATAACATTCTCCTTACCAGTTTCAATTTCAGTTTTATAGACGAATCCAGAAACGCCACTCAACACGAAGAATTTATAACCCCATTTGTGTGGTTTGTTGGGATTGTATCTCTTCAACGTATTTCGAGCTTTAGTGGAGCACATCTGTTCGTCAACGCAAAGGTGCTCTTTCAATGGAACTTTGCTGTAGACCTCATTCAAAGAGTCCACCACCGGTCTTATTTTGAAAATTCGGTCATGTTCAGGGTTGTTTCTGGGAAGGTCCTTGATGTTGTCATTGAAATGTAAAGTCTGGCGAATTTTCTCAAATTTATTCAATGGCATAGTTTCTTGAATAACTGTTGTACCTAGTATTGGGCTCCAATGATTGGTAACTCTAGGTAACTGGATAAGAGACATTACATATACCACACCTATGAATTGCCTGACATCCATTTCTGTCATATGTGAAGTGCTATTGGGATCCTTTTGAACTCGGTAAAGGTTTGTCTCTTCTGCAATCTTTTGTATGAGTTCTTGAGGAAACAGGTATAAAAAGAACTGTATGGGAGTATCAAGTTCTAGAAGATCAGGACCCAAGGTCTTGTTTCCCTTGAACATGAGCTGCTCGGCATTCAACTCAAGATTTTTCTTCTTCCAGCGTAATATCAACTTGGCGGGCTTTTTCTTACCTTGGGATTGTTCGTTGCTCATTTGTTGGTTGTCTTGAGCTGGAGAAAGCTGAGGAACACTTACGATTGATGGGGAAATTTCTGCGCTAGTCGATAGGTTTTCGTGGTCATCTTCTAAAGTTTCGATAAGAGAATCCATGTCAATGTCCAACGCCACATTATCATCTTCGAATGTTTCCAGTTCGGGTACAAAATCAGGGTCCGCAAGGCTATCATCGTCAAAATCTAGCCCATCCTCACTATCCGCACCATCTTCCAGCGCTGCAGCAATGTACTCGTCCGCAAGGGATTGCTTTCGAGCCCTCCTAAAACATAAAAAACTCCTATAAACACTTTTGCTCTTATTCAGAACTACTTATAATAAATTCTCCTTTTCGATCAATGTTGCCTACGAGCAACAAACAATAATTTAAAAAAATAAACAAAACAAGACAATATTTTCGTAAAGATAACTTTAGATATTAAAATTCAGACACTTACCTATCCATGTTTACAAAATAACACCAAAATACTTCCAAAAACGAATTATTTACTATTTTTCAAATCGAAGCATGCACGCACTTGTTCAAATTATCAACAACTGACAAATGAAGTTTGATTTGCGACACGTAACGCCATCTAGTAAAATTTATTAGTACTACTTCTTTACTTCGGTTTGTAGACCACGGGCTACAGTGCAATATGACTACAAAAAATTAACCATTTTAATTTTATGGAAGGTCAAACGGTATGTTGCTTACAGTCTACAACATGCTACAGAGGGCTAAGATAGAATGCCTCGTTTCAAGTAAAAGGGGTCTTCGGTTCTCTACACTCACCATACGAAACACAGCGACATTAAGCTGCTATTTTACTCTGGTATTCTGTGAGAACGAGGTCCTTCCCTGGTCGAGACGACACATTTGACAACTAACCACGTATAATATTTGATATTAAGGATATTAGGCATCAAAATGCCGTAAAGATACAATTGTGGCATAATGTTACTGCCTTAATACGTCCTACAGCTGGGCGCAAGCCTACTCTCAGTTTTGAGAGGGTTTTAGGAAAAGGAAATGGCCGCCGCACTACCCCAATGCGTTTTGGCGAACTTCACACGTATTCGAAGTTTTATTTCTTATTTCTTAGACATGAAGTTTCCTCATGATGTTTTCCTTCACCTCGCGAGCCCGTGGTAAATCAGCACTTAAAATTACAATTAACAATTTCATTGGTGCCAAAGGGGATCGAACCCGGTTTGCTCACGTACTATGAAACTTGCAGCGAGCGCTTAGCCTCCGAGCTACCACGGCTCCACCATTGTGACATATTGTGTAATATTTTTTTGGAGAAGGACCACGCTCTTACAAAATACCAGCGTAAATAGCATCTTAGTGCTACTGTATTTTGTATGGTGAGTGCAGAGCACCAAGCCCTTTTTACTGAAAACGAGGCATTCCATATTAATCCTCAGAGGTCACAACCTCTCGTCTTAACCCTTTTGATCCATATAAATGGACTTAAAATTATCAAAAGCCCGAATCTTCAAAACATTTACATTTAAATTTCATCCCCTATTTTGTATCATCAGTGTGGAATAATTTCTATTAAGGAGAAGGAGACGTCTCGTTACATTATGGGCCTTTTGAGTTACAAGGAAACTTACATGGAAATAGTTATTTGAACTTTTTACAAAACGACTTGCCAGAATTATTAGAAGACGTGCCTTTGCGTGACTTACAAAACATGTGGTTTCAAAATGATGGTTGCCCAGCTCACTATGCCCGTCTTGTGCGAGAATATTTTAACCAAGAGTAGCCAGGAAGTTGGATCGGGCGACTTGGTCCTATCTTATGGCCACCCCGTTCACCCGACCTAAACCCCCTGGACTTCTTCTACTGAGGTTGTCTCAAAGACAGGGTTTACTCAAAACCCATTTCAACATTTGATGAGCTTCGCCAAAATATCACTCAGGCTACGGATAATATCAATGGCAGAAGATTAGCACGAGGAATAAAAAGATCTTTTTTTAAGGCGATGCCATGCCTGTATTAATGCCGGTGGCAAACAATTCGAACATTTACTGTAATATAAATAATGCAAAAAAATAAAATAAATGTAAATATTTGTACGCTTTGTTTTGATTCATGCAACATTTTTCAGCAAAAATCCTGTGCCACACAGAAGTTTTTCTAGAGTATTATACCATTTTAGAATCTTGGTAAGTTGCGTCAATTTTTAAAAAACTTGCCATAGTAGTGTCAGTACTTTTTTTTTACACCACGATGAGTGAAAGCGGACTGATAGTAAAAATCTTTTAAAATTTTAGGGGAAAAAATAATTTTGATTGATTTTTGTGTAAAAACTACATGTATTCTGGGATTTATAAGGGTTGCGGTAGATAGCAGTACTACTAAGGTTGCCGATACAAAAAAAAATACAAAAAAAAATTAAAAAAGTGCTCATGGTAGTTAAAAATACCATATCGGGGTATCGATTTTCGAAGAATTTAATTTTTTTGTATAATTTCAAAACCGATTTAGATTTTTTTTCTTTTTATTTTTTCTCGAGTAGTCATGAGCAGGTTCACCCTATGGTGCTCGTTTATCGTTGAATTTTGGGACACGTTATATATATATATATATATATATATATATATATATATATATATATATATATATATATATATAATATGGGGGCTCCATTGAAGCTTCGCGTCTAGTGTGATTTCAAGAAAAATGGTGGTATTTACAAGACTGACTTTCTCCCCATTTAAAATTACATTAATATTTAATTCTTTGACATTTGGTTCATACATTTAGTTATAGTGCCATTTAAATGCAACTTATTAACATTGAAGCAATTTACTAATTTATGTATAGCATTATTTACTTCGTCATATTTTAGTAATTGTCGACTTAATTTGAAACTTAAAGAAGTGTGATCTGCAAATACGAGGGTGGATTGAAAAGTACTCGGCCTAACACAGATCCATTCTTTTGATTCCGTCGATATTTGGCCGGTGCTGCAGTCCCTTCAGCAGTGCCAAGTTAACTATCGACATATCGAAGTGCTGAAGTGTTTTTACAGTAAGGCTACGAGGGCTATCCGAGTACAGAACCAGAGTACTAAACCTATTCATCTACAGAGAGGTGTAGAACAGGGTGACGTTATTTTCTCGAAACTCTTCACCGCTGCATTGGAAGACGTTTTCAAGCTACTGGACTGGAAAGAATACGATATTAACGTCAATGGATTTGCAGATGTTATAGTCCTTATGGCAGAATCGCTGGTCGACGTAAGCACTATTATATAGAATCATTACTTAAATAAAATGTGAAAGCGTGTACAAAGAATTTTACATTTCATAAAGTATCATCAAAAGATATTGTAAAACATTTTAAAACTTTTCATGATAATTTAAGACCTGTTTCTGTACAACCAACACTTGTTAGATTTTTGAAAAAATTATTATTTATCAAATGTTAAATGTCTTAAATAGAAATAATTTACTTCATAAAAATCAATTTGGTTTCACAAGGGGTCACTCAACCACTGATGACGGTGTTGAGCTGATTAAATATATCTTTAATGCATGGGAGAATTCACAGGATGCTTTGGATATATTCTGTGACCTATCCAAGGCGTTCGATTGTGTTCACCATGAAACATTAATCAGGAAACTTCAACACTACGGTGTAAGAAGTAATGCTTTAAATTAATTATTTCATGTATAAATAAGAGAACTCAAAAGTTGTCATTAACAGTATGAGCTCTTCCAGGTCGATGGTACAAATGGGCGTGCTTCAAGGCTCAATTCTCGACCCCTTCTTGTTTCTTGTATACCTTAATGCTTTACCTTACATAGTAGGGGATCACAATGATATACGAGGGTGGATTGAAAAGTACTCGGCCTAACACAGATTCATTCAATTCTAAAAATCAAATCTACCCACATCATTTAGTTCAGTTCAGACTAGTTCATTGTGTGAAGTTCGAAACATGTGCGATAATTAGTTGTGATTTTATAAATTTATTAACAAAGTAATCGGACATAATTTCCGCGAATGGAGCAAATCGAGCAGCGTGCCGTCATTAAGTACCTCCATAAGAAGGGGCTATCATCAAAAGCCATCCATGAGGACATGGTCAGTACATTAAGCGATTGTGCTCTGTCATATTCATCCATCAAAAATGGATAGCAGAATTTAAGCGTGGTAGAGAGAGTGTGAAAGATGAACCCCGCTCTGGAAGGCCTTCGACGTCAACTACTGACGAAAATATTAAAAAAGTACTTGATTTAATAATGGGAGACCGCAGATTAAAAATTAGAGAAATAGCCGAGATTATAGGCATCTCTTATGAATGAACTCAAAACATCATTGTCAACGAGTTGGGTTTCCACAAGGTGTCTGCGAGGTGGGTTCCGCGACTGCTTTCAGTTGAACAAAAAAGGACGCGATTGACTATTTTACGCGACTGTTTGGAGTTATTTGAAACCGATGCAGATGATTTTTTGAATCGTTTTGTTACTATAGACAAAACATGAGTCATTACTGTACACCGGAAACAAAACAACAATCAAAACAGTGGAGAAGACCTGGTTCACCACCCCCTAAAAAGCTAAGTCGATTTTGTCGGCAAATAAGGTGATGGCTTCAGTATTCTGGAACTCGAAAGGTGTGATTATGATTGATTATCTTGAAAGGGGTCAGACTATAAACTCTGATTACTACTGCATCTTACTACGTAATTTACGAGAGGAAATAAAAGAAAAACGTCGAGGAATGCTCAGAAGAAAAGCTCTGTTTCATCAAGATAACGCCCGTGTTCACACGTCAGTACAGTCAATGGCTGAAATTCACAACTGTGGCTTTGAACTGTTACCGCATCCGCCGTATTCACCTGATCTGGTACCATCAGACTTCTTTCTGTTCCCTTACCTAAAAAAGCACTTGGGAGGTCAAAGATTTTCGACAAACGACGAGGTCAAAGCAGCTGTAGACGCATATTTTGACTCTAAGGAAGAATCATTTTTTTTTCAACGGTCTAAATGCTTGGAAGGGGAGGTGGCAAAAGTGTATTGAACTTGATGGTAATTATGTAGAAAAATAAAAATATAACTGATTTAGTATGTGTTTATTTTCTTGGTTTGGCCGAGTATTTGCAGATCACACTTCTTTAAGTTTCAAATTAAGTCGACAATTACTAAAATATGACGAAGTAAATAATGCTATACATAAATTAGTAAATTGCTTCAATGTTAATAAGTTGCATTTAAATGGCACTATAACTAAATGTATGAACCAAATGTCAAACAATTAAATATTAATGTAATTTTAAATGGGGAGAAAGTCAGTCTTGTAAATACCACCATTTTTCTTGAAATCACACTAGACGCGAAGCTTCAATGGAGCCCCCATATATATATATATATATATATATATATATATATATATATATATATATATATATATATATATATATATATATATATATATATATATATGTATGTATATGTAGGAAGGGTAATTGGGTATAGTACAGAGACTAATTTGTAGTTAGGAATAATAATTAATTCGTTTCCACGAATTAATTATCCAACGCGTCGAGGATAAACTAGTAACGGAATACGACAAACGCACCGTTCCACGTCAGAGCCAAGACTGTCCTAACGGCGGCCGCGCCGTCCGTTTTATACAAGCAAAACGAGCGCCACTGCAGGTGCAATGGTGCAGGTGTGCGGAACACGTGTTATTTACAAGAATTCTGTCTAACTGCACCGACGGCTACCGCGCCGCACGTGCAATGGTGCTGGTCCCGTCACGGCCATACTGACATGCGTGCGTCCTCGCACGCGCTCCATCACAATTTTAGTTATCTGTAGACAAAAAAACATCGTTCGACTATCCTGACATAACAGCGTTTGGTCCGGTCTATATTGACCCTTCAGACTTGGATGACAATCAATTTTGTTCCGGCAGTAAGCCCCACAAAACTTTAATCAACTTTATGCGAGATAGGAATGATTAGTCTGTATCTTTTCTATTTTCTGTTTTTTTCAAGTACTGTTTTCGCTAGTCCGGAATCACTATTCCCTATAGCCATATCAATGGACCGGCACAAAGCCCTGCAATGATAGTAAGAACCACTTTTTTTTCTTATTCTCTTTTTTTTCAAGTACTATTTGCTAGTCTGGAATCAGTATTCCCTGTAGCTATATCATTGGACCGGCAAACGCCCTGCAATGATAGTAAAAACCACTTTTTTTCTTACTCTCTTTTTTTTCAATTCTGTATAGAAAAGTTACAGAACAACCACACCTCAAACATGTCCTTGTCACAATCACACAAAAGTGTATCGTGAGGGACATAGTGACATGATAACACTTAAGTATGTAAACCAACAGCAACACGACATCCCAGTGTAGCACAGACCAGCCTCCCTGCAACTCCATCTTTCTTTCCTGCAGTAGAATAATTACTTCGGAGTGTTGCAACGTCTCTAGTATTTTCTAGATGCACGGACACGGCTACCTGTGTCTGTCGCACGTCCTCGTGCGGTTGACAGTGAACAGCATACAGTCTATCAGTTATCACCACCTGCTAACAGATATTAACTCTTGTTAAATATTACAACGGTCGACCATCCCAGACTTCATGTAAGTCATGAATGCGTCGATATGGCTACCTCCAGGCAAACTCACTCCAGCTTTCAGTTCTGCTGCGTTCATGCCACATTCGCGCCAGCGAGCCGTCGCGGCATACTAGTGCTAGCGAATTGTAGCACTGCTTTGCAAAATTAAAAGAAATGGAGACAAATGTATTGCGAACCATAAAATTCCGAGCTTCCAAAGTTAATCACATATTCTCTTAAGAATACGGCAACTGTATGACATTTGAAATCATTGCAAAAAACGGAAACTATGTGTAGAGACAGATACCACAACATATTTCATATTGCGTCTCTATTTAGGCTCTCTCGTGAGTGGACATTGTTTTGGTTGTTGGCAGCGGCTCGAAAAGATCGCTGTACAAATACACAATAGTAATATATATATATATATATATATATATATATATATATATATATATATATATATATATATGACGGGACCAGCACTATTGCACCTGCAGTGGCGCTCCTTTTGCTTGTATAAAACGGACGGCGCGGCCGCCGTTAAGACAGTCTTGGCTCTGACGTGGAACGGTACGGAAGATGTTGTGACGGCTAATCGAACATGGTCAGGTACGGCCGAGCGCTGGTAAGATTGAGCCTACACCGCTACAGCCGGTAACTTATCGGCTGATCTTACGGCAAGGCAATTGAAGCGGCCGCCGAACAAATGGTGCTTTGGCGCTGTAAATGGACGTCTGAGGCTTGGTCGGCTTTCGTAAATTTTGCGCAGCTCCCTCCTTCCCTTTGAAATATGTTGTTGTATCTGTCTCTATACATAGTGTATTGTCTGATATCTTCTCTAATCAGTGTAGTATAACACAGGCTCGGCACGCACTTAACTTAAACACGTCCACTCTCGCCCGAGGCTCTCGTGTAACTGACGCGGTGCGCTCGAGACTGTGACTTATATATAAATGTATGTTTGTGTATTTGTGCAAACACTACATCTCTTTCTTATCAAGATTTTTTTTTGTATTTTGTCTCTATCCCTGATATCTGAATCTAAATGATTGTCTGTAATTTATTTCACCTATTGATGGAATTTTATCCCTACTTTTTCGTTGAAAAAAACAGTTCAGACGGTAACCTCCCGGTAACTGTAAGGAGGGGTGCTGTTATACTTTAGAAGTTACTCCCACAAACATTCTTTTAAATCCTTCCTCTCGATCTGGCTGATACGGAGACGTTTCAAAATATCTCTGTTTTGTCTTTCAACTTCGCCGATCATTTGAGGCCAATATGGTACAATACTAAATAACTTAATGTTATATTCTTTGAAGAAAGATCAAAACTCTTCACTAACGAACTGCTTGCCATTGTCTGCGGTTATAGAAATAGGATAACCAAGTCTACTGAACATTTCTTTTACCATTTTAATAATCTGTAAGCTTGTGATGTTTTTGTAATTTTTTACTTCTTTGATCGACTATAGTAGTCGACCACTACTAACAGATACTCATTACTTGGCAATGGTCCCATTAGATCTATTGTGACATCTATCCATGGAGCTGCAGGCAACTCTCGTCTCTTTATTGGTGCAGGTGGGTTTGGCAAACACACTAACGTACAAACTTTACAGGCCTTTACTAATTGTTCTACGTCTTTATCGATACGGGGCTTTGATCTCAAGCTTCCCTTCATCGCTACGATACCTGGATGACCCTCCTATGCAGCATCTAATACACTCTTGAAGAGTTGCTGTGGTATTACAATTTTATTTCCACGAAGTAGAATGCTATCGTGGAAACAACTCGTTTTCGAAAAATTTGTAACTCTTAATTGAATCGTCCCAGTCGTTCTGATAGACACCTTTTTTCACTTTGTAAATCTCTTGGTCTTTTTCTGAATACGCTACAATGGTACTCATTGGTATAGCAACTGGTCTAGAATTTTCCACTATTTGGTACACATGCTGGTCTTTTCCTTTTGGTGGGTTATCAGGATAGTTACATAATCGTGACAAAGGATCAAGTATATTTGTTTTCCTGGCTTGTATACAATCTTGAATGAATAAGACTGTAGCCTCAGTACCCGTCGTTCAATCCTCGCACATGGTTTTTATTTAGACAGGAACACTATCTCTAGCGGCTTTTGGTCAGCGACTAAATTAAAAGGCTTTCCAAATAAAAAAAATGTTAATGTTTGACACCCCAAACTAATGCTAGTGCCTCTTTTTCCGTTTGGCGATACCTGCGCTCGCAGTCTGTCAAAGTTCGATTACCATAGGCAATAATTCTAGGGACATTTGTATCATTTTGTACAAGGACAGCACCAAGTCCGACAGGGCTAGCGTCTGCTATCACCTGTCTTGCATCTCTGACGTCATAATACCCTAAAATCTGTATTTCCGTGAGCATCCGTTTGAGTTTTTTGGAATGCTTTATCTTATTCCGCAGACCATTGTTTTTTCAAGCTCTTCCTTTTGCTCATCTTCTGTCTTAGCAGGTGCTTCAGAAGTTAGGTAGCAGCCAAGTTAGGTATCCATTTGTTTATGTAGTTTAAGAGTCCTAAAAAAACTTTGGAGTTCTTCTATGGTCTTTGGGACCCTAAATTTCATAATCCTCTCAACGTACTTGTTGAAGAGTTTACTCCTTCATGTGTAAGCCTGTGTCCCAGAAAATTCGCATCCTGCATTTTATATATACATTTATTGCTATTCATCACGGCGTTGTTTTTACTAAGTACCTGTAGAACTTTCTTTAGTCATGCGTCATGTTCTTCTTCACTGTTCCCGAATGCCAAGATATCATCAATAAAATTGACGACCCCTTCACAGTTTATCAGCATCCTTTCAATGATCTTCTGAAAAATCTCTGAAGCGCAGGTAATTCCAATCATTATTCTTTTATCTCTATATAATCTTTTAGGGGTTATAAAAGTCGTTATGTGTCTGGATTCAGAGTGAATTTCCACTTGATGGAAGGCATTTTTTATGTCTAATTTGTTGAAATATTTAGCTTTCTTAATTTTTTGCAATTATGGTCCATAGTAGGCAGGGGTGGTTTTCTCGCAATATAGCGGCGTTCGTATATCTCATATCTACACACAAACGTAATTCACCATTTTCTTTCATGATTGGAACATTGGTGAAACCCATTTAGACGGGCCTTGCACTTCTTCAATTATATCACTGTTTAGTGATTCCTTAATTTTGATTGCAACCTTCTCTTTAATGGGGGTCGGTACTCTTCACTTGATTTATCCCGATACCAAGTTTTAAGACCTAGACGGACTGCTGTGTTCTTACCCAACAGGTCTCTAGTACCCCCCGAAATCACGTAAATGGTTGTATGTTCCTTTCGTCCATCGACTTCGAGTATAGTTTCAAATGAACCCTCTATTGCCAAAGGAGAGTTACTACTATAAACTAATAATGTCTTGTCTGGTCTTTACATTTGATTAAAAGCATATACTTTTCTGCCGACTTCCAAAAAGGAGACGGTATTCAATTCGAGTGTATGTTTTTTTTTTTTTTTTTTTTTATGTGCGTTACCTCATAACTTTGTACTGGGCGAACCGATTTCGATGATTCTTTTTTTATATGAAAGCTGATAGTTCTCTTGTGGTCCATATGAATTTGATCAAGGTCAGACCAATGGTTATTGAGTTATTCTCAAATAATCCTATATTGAAGTCGGCTGTACAAAATTTTTAATTTTAAATTATTTGCTTTTTACTCTTCCCACGTTTTGTAAGATATAAGGTTCTTGCGCAATTCGAATTACACTTTCCCACAATTTGATCTATGAGATGATCATCTTGCTTTTCGAATGCACACTTTTCGGCCTGTTGACGCAATCTTATCAATAACTTCTTAAATTTTTCTCTTTTTTCTTGTTTTTTGGCAATCGAAAAACATAAACTTTGCTCCGTTTAGGTTGAAAATACTCATCGAGTTTTTTTATGGCTTACTTTAAATACATCAACGGTTTCTGATGATTCGGACATTGGCACCCGGTAAATTGTAGAATATTTTTTTGTAACCCAGAGCCACCAAAATGCAATAGCGTAGCTCGTTTATTGAGTACTGATTTAACTTCAGCTGCGTACAGATAGATTAGTAGAGATCTTTTCCATTTTTCACACCTTATAGCCATAGATGTGCTATCACATTAAAACTGATAACGGTATCATTATTATTATTATTTTAGGGGCAAACTGAAACAGTTTCTTATATTTTTATTTCCAATTTAATGCTGGTATTTTAATACCCAAAGTCCAATTTAATGGTAGTAACTTAGTACCCAAAGTCCAATCTAATGGTGGTAACTTAGTACCCAACGTCCAATCTAATGGTGGTAACTTAGTACCCAACGTCCAATCTAATGGTGGTAACTTAGTACCCCAACGTCCAATTTAATGGTGGTAACTTAGTACCCAACGTCCAATTTAATGGTGGTAACTTAGTACCCAACGTCAAATTTAATGGTGGTAACTTAGTACCCAACGTCAAATTTAATGGTGGTAACTTAGTACCCAACGTCCAATTTAATGGTGGTAACTTAGTACCCAAAGTCCAATTAATGGTGGTATCGTAATACCCAACTTCCAATTAAATGGTGTATCTTAATACCCAACTTCCAATTTAATGGTGGTATCTTAATACCCAACTTCCAATTTCAATTCTAACAGTGGTAGAGCCACGTGGCAGCTTTTGCTGTCGCACGGATGGGCCGGCTCGAACCGGGTGGTACCACGACCTCACAGAAAACCAGCGTCAAGTAAAGGTTTACCTCTGCGTTTCGCTTGGTGAGTGCAGGTGGCCGGAGGCCCTTTTTACTGGAAATGAGGCATTCCATCTTAGTCCTCACGGGTGACAACGCATCTACATTTTGATTTGTAAAAGAGGATAGATGTAGATGTAGATGTCTATGGGCCGCAGTAACCACTTTACCATCAGGTGGACTGTGTGCTCGTTTGTCACCCTCATCCTATAAAAAAAAAAATTAATGGTGGTATCTTAATACCCCAACTTCCAATTTAATGGTGGTATCTTAATACCCAACTTCCAATTTAATGGTGATATCTTAATACCCAACTTCCAATTTAATGGTGGTATCTTAATACCCAACTTCCAATTTAATGGTGGTATCTTAATACCCAACTCAATTTAATGATAGTAATATGTTCCAAAACACTCGCCCTTCTCTTTCGGTTTATTTGTTATTACCGACTACTTCCATTGCTGTGCCATTTAGGCTTTGGGTGAATTCAATACCTATAATGCGCATTTACAGTATTACTAGTTATAGTTCATTTCAAATAGCATGGCAGGATTGTACTTGAAGCGGTCATTAGGCGATAACAAAAGAAGTGGTATTTACAACCGATTACCTGGGAAGACCTTATCCTGACGTGGTATTTTTGTGGCAGCAAACAAGTTTTGATGCTTTTGTTAAATACACGATGACATTGTTGTCAAAAATTCAGTCGTCTTGTAACTTCGTTATTATAATAAATATATGAAATCAACAATTAAAAGTTGTTGGAAGTAGTCAAAAACAATTATTTTGAAAAAAAAATATGTGGTCGATGAATTAGCACAAGAGGCTGGTCATGAGATAATGAGACTCCCACCTTATTATTGTATATTGAACCCCAATTGAGTTAATGTGGAGTCAAATAAAAAAAAAACTGTCCGTAAGTCAAACGTTACGCCTACAATAGGGGAAAATGTAATCCAAAGTGTACGAAACGTAATAAATTCTACAAATCCCCATTTTTTGGAAGAATGTTTGTGAACATGTCATTAAGAGTGGAAAACGAATTTCGAGGGATCGGATACAACCACTTATAATATATACGTGTGAGGACACAGATACCGATGAATGTTCTTCAGAGTGATTGATTAAACAAAATATTAACAAGTTGTTATTAGTATTTAAAATATTTAAGTTAAAAGTAATAAAGGTTTTTAATCTACAATTTAATTTGTTTTTAATGTTCAAGTACCAAAATTCGTCATTCCCAGCTATACTGGTTCAGTATTATCAACAGATGCTTAACTTCCAAGTGTTAAAGCAATAAAATAATCACACAACAATAGATTAACATTACAGCTGTAATTGCTAAGTCTCAAGTGGAATCCTGCCATCCTATTTGAAATGAACTATACCTACTATGCAATTTACAGAAGTCGTGAAGTGTCCACGAGTTTTTGTAAGACATATGCCCTGAAAGCGGTAAAATAGTATTTTCATTAAAGGCGATAAATATCACACCTACATGTAAAATGACACTAAAATTTAGCTAACCACATTGTATTTCGGTTCGAATCGAGAGGAGTGATTAGTTACGTCTACTATTTTTCCATCAAAAATATTTTTAAATAAAAGATGTGCTAATAGACATATGTTAAAATAAATCATTATTTTATCATTGCTACAGAAACATAAACTTCTTTTTATTCAATATAGATTATAAATAATACTAATTGAAAGTCACTCTTCTGTATAATTACCACTGGTTCGAAAAAAAACTCTGTCCTGGGAAGAACCAGTAAGAAACCCAGTGGGACTTCTTCTTTTAAAACAACAGCTTACAATCACGTATGTTATACAAATCAACAACACAACAAATTAGAAATAGCTTGGGAGCGATCACCTCACTTCCAGGGGTTATTATCATCCATAAATTCTTTAATATTATAATAATAAATAACTTTAATACATAAAGAAAATAAATTTTGCACACCATAAGCGTGGTCATATGCGAACATATAATTTATATAAATTATTAAAATGATCATAACATGGTTAAAACAATAAATCATAATTAATAATCCACAGTTTTTTTCCGCGGGTACTCTAGGAATTAATTTACAATTGCAATGCTAATAATTGCACATTGCTAACCTATTTTTGATTATATCTTTATACTAAATAGGTACTTATCTTTTTCCTCGTCGCCAATTGTATTGTCTGCTATCTTCTCTAATCAGTGTAGTATAACACAGGCTCGGCACGCACTTAACTTAAACACGTCCACTCTCGCCTGAGGCTCTCGTGTAACTGACGCGGTGCGCTCGAGACTGTGACTTATATATAAATGTATGTTTGTGTATTTGTGCAAACACTACACATAGTTTCCGTTTTTTGAAAGGTTTTCAAATGTCATACAGTTGCCGTTTCATAAGAGAATATGTGATGAATTTTGGAACCTCATTATTCAATGGTTTCCAATACATTTATCTCTATTTATTTTAATTTTGCAAAGCAGTACGACGATTCTCTAGGGCTAGTACGGCGCGACGGCTCACTAGCGCGAATGTGGCACGAACGCAGCAGAACGCAAAGCGGGAGTGCGTCTGCCTGGACGTAGCCATATTGGCGCGTCCATGACTTAAATGAAGTCTGGGATGGTCGACCGTTGTAATATTTAACAAGAGTTAATATCTGTTAGCAGGTGGTGATAACTGATAGACCGTATGCTGTTCACTGTCAACCGCACGAGGACGTGCGACAGTCAGAGGTAGCCGTGTCTGTGCATCTAGAAAATACTAGAGACGTTGCAACACTCTAGCGAAGTAATTATTCTTGTGCAGAAAAGGAACACGGAGTTGCAGGAAGGCTGGTCTGTGCTGCACTGGGTTGTGTCGTCTTGCTGTTGGTTTACATACTTAGGTGTTATCATGTCACTACGTCCCTCACGATACAGTTTTGTGTGATTGTGACAGGTACATGTTTGCGGTATGGTTGGTCTGTACCTGTTCTATATTGAATTGAAAAAAAAAGAGTAAGAAAAAAAGTGGTTCTTACTATCATTGCAGGGCGTTTGCCGGTCCAATGATATAGCTACAGGGAATAGTGATTCCGGACTAGCAAATAGTACTTGAAAAAAAAAGGAGTAAGAAAAAAAATTGTTCTTACTATCATTGCAGGGCTTTGTGCCGGTCCAATGATACGGCTATAGGGAATAGTGATTCCGGACTAGCGAAAACAGTACTTGAAAAAAAAAAAGAGAAAATAGAAAAGCTACAGACTAATCATTCCGATCTCGCATAAAGTTGATTAAAGTTTTGTGGTCTTTACTGCCGGAACAAAACTGATTATCACCCAAGTCTGAAGGGTCAATATAGACCGGACCAGACGCTGTTATGTCAGGATAGTCGAACGATGTTTTTTGTCTACAGATAACTAAAATTGTGATGAAGCGCGTGCGAGGACGCACGCATGTCAGTATGGCCGTGACGGGACCAGCACCATTGCACGTGCGGCGCGATAGCCGTCGGTGCAGTTAGACAGAATTCTTGTAAATAACACATGTTTCGCACACCTGCACTATTACACCTGCAGTGGCGCTCGTTTTGCTTGTATAAAACGGACGGCGCGGCCGCCGTTAAGACAGTCTTGGCTCTGACGTGGAACAGTACACTTGTCGTATTCCGTTACTAGTTTATCCTCGACTCGTTGGATAATTAATTCGTGTAAACGAATTAATAATTATTCCTAACTACAAAATTAGTCTCTGTACTATACTCAATTACCCTTTCTACATATATATTTCTTAAATACTAGAATATAATAATAATGACAGATTTTTTTATTACATTATTTTAAATCACAGAATAAATAATAGTAGTACGTACTAAAAGTAAGTAGTATCAATTTGAGTTGTTTGTTTAGTAGTGCTGTCGAAATGTAAATCCAAGATGGCGGCTGCAAAAGGTATCAATTTTTTCGTCGTGGGTATCATTTTCATGGTTTTCTTGGGTTTTGAAGCGGATGGTGCTGTCTAAATGTAAATCCAAGATGGCGGCTGCAATAGGTATCAAATTTTTCATCATGGCTGTCATTTTCATGGTTTTCGAGTGAGTTGAAGCCGATGGGGTTGTTGAAATGTAAATCTAAGATGGCGGCTACAATAGGTATCAATTTTTCATGGGTGTCATTTTCATGGTTTTCGCGTATGTTTTTTTAAATAGAATAGGGGGCAAACGAGCATGCGGCTCACCTGATGGTAAGTGACTACCGCCGCCCATGAACAACCGCAACACCAGGGGAATTGCAGATGCGTTGCTGGCCTTTTAGAAATGTGTAAGCTCTTTTCTTGAAGGTACCTAAGTCGTATCGGTCCGGAAGATTCGCTGGTGGTAATTGATTCCACAAGGAAGTTGTACAACGGAGAAAACTTCTTCTAAATCGCACAGTGGTGGACCGTCAATAATCCAGATGCTATGGATGGTAACGCGAGTTTTGTCGCGATGTGCGATGGTAAAATTGAGCGGCTGGAATTAGTCCTAACAATTCCTCAGAGCACTCCTCGTGATAGATGCGATAAAATACGCAAAGAGATGCAACATCTCTACGCAGTGCCAGTGTATCGAGCCGATCAGAAAGAACTCGGTCGTCGACGATTCGAACCGCTCTGCGCTGGATGCGGTCAAGTGGAAGGAGCTGGCACTGGGGTGCCCCGGCCTAGAGATGAGAACAGTATTCCATGTGGGGCCAAACTTGCGCTTTGTAAAGTTGCAAGCGACGTGAAAATGTTGAATCCGATAGTTCTGTCGAAATGTAAAACCAAGATAGCGGCTGAATTAGGTATCAATTTTATCATCATGGATATCATTTTCATGGTTTTAAAGGGTGTTGAAGCCGATAGGGCTGTAGAAATGTAAATCCAAGATGGCGGCTGGAATAGGTATTAATTTTTTCATCATATTCAAATTGTATTTGTAAGCTTGTTATCACTACAGAACCAAAATGTAAAAAAACAATATCATAAACATTTAAAGTTACAACCCTATTGATTCAATAGAACGTAGGTAATTATGTCTTCATCTAGGCTTAGTTTCCGTACTGTCCATATTGATGCTGTGGTTAGGTGTTCTGGCTAAGGTTTTTTTTTTAATTTTTACTATCATATGAGCATTGTGTCATGTACTTTTGGATTTTTCAATCTTTTTCTAAATTGAAGTTTGACATAAAATTATCGAAAAATTGGAATTATAATAAGGTTATTAGTGAAAACTTGTGTGTATTTAAAAACTACTTTAAAAAAATCCATATAATTATGCCATACGTAATTTTTTTAATGCGAAGGCATGCCCAATTGAATTTACCAATAGTTTTTTTTTAACTGTCCTCCAAACCAGGGACTTGAAATGGTACTCAAAATAACGTTACGAGAAGTTCCAAAAACGATAATTTGTACCGTTCCATTAGGATCGTAACAAAATTAATTCCTTGGTTATAACGATATTACGAGTAAGAAACGGTACGAAATCTTCAACTATTTAATACTAATATTAAAAATATATTGTTATTAATATAACAATATAACATCGTTATTGATATAATATTATTATTATTCTGTCAAAGATTGTGACACATATTTTGTATAATATGCAATGCGCTCTCTCTCTCTCTCTCTCTCTAACGAACTTAATGTTAACGCTTGAATACAGCGGCGGTGGCTTGTACGGGGTGTGATAATGGAGCGGTAGTGCAGTGTACAAGTGAATCTGTAACGTTTCAGCCGTAATGATATTATAAGCGGATATAGGCATAATGTTACCGATAACTATAACGTAACAAAAATATTGTTCTACGAAAATGATATTCTTTAACATTATTTTCTATAACGTGACTGATAATTTTAGGTTTTAGTATCGTTACAAACTTCATTTCGTTTTCAAGTTCCTGCTCCAAACACAAGAATACTCTATATTCGACCAGGCCTTATACTTTTCTGGTAAGGTTAGATTTCTGGAACCGAAATATTATTTAAAAAAATTCTTTCTATTATATTATGGAAAGTAAAAATTCATTAAATTTACTAAAACTCTGCTTAATATATTCAAATGTATTAAATAAGAGAAATACGTTTATACTACAATAACAAAGGTAAATAACATTTATATTATAATTGAGAAGTTGGTCAAAAAAAATTGTTAAACGTTATTTACGAGTAGCGAGGTTTTGTAATGATAGGGAAGTGTTAATCTATTGCTGGAGCATGTTCATGCAATGCTTGCTTTTATAAGGGAGTTGCCGGTGACACATACTTGCAGTTATACATAATATATATGTAGTGGTCAGGTAGCTGACTACCAAAGCACTGTCGCACAATGTGTGGTCCTATATTTAGGACTTATTATAGTATGGTCTACGATACAAAAGCAATAATATAGAAAGTCTTTAAGACGCATTACCATAAGGCACAATAGCAGAATAGACTATGAAATAAAGCAAATTTGTGGAAGGTCTCAAATATGTAAAAGTATTATATTGATGGAAATGGGACTTATAGTGGCGTGTAGACTGCTTCATAGTGTCCGAGACAGAGGTAAACTTGGACTCGCTAACGGATAGGTACTAGGCATATCATCTTAGTGCCAGTGCTAAGCGGAATTTTGTAGCAATTCGACTAGATCGTGGACAACGCACATCCCTACTCTTTGTGGGCGGCATCTTAGCTTATAGCGTTATGATACGTCGACTATCTTTTCAATTAGGGAAAGTGTGTTTGGTAGAACTTTTAAGTGCAACAGCATACTCAACTCCATGTCTTAGTGCAACAGCTCTATGATACGTGGAATTTTGGTTACTATGATATGTTGCTGTTATTTTTAATATAATATCAGTACAACTTTGTTACCAAAATCGTTAGGGATCATATGGGTGTGTTGTGAGGGGGTATAGTTATAGATAGTTGCATTGATGCTTACTGCTACTTGCAGTATTGCGTATTGTGATGGATCTGCGAGTTTGCTGCGCCTGATTTCAACGTTTTTTGTGCTTCTGGTCAATAAAGGTATGTGGGTGGTGATGTCTACTGGGATTATATGAGAGACATTCGGATGGGCCGGACGATAGTAGGTGTAGTTGATGCTTGTAGCTTTTTGTAACATTGTGTTTCTACGATGGTTATTTGGTGGGTCACTATTCTCAATAGCACTCTCTGAGTTTTCGGTTTGACTCTAACCTAAGTAGATTTTTCCAAGTCGGAACCCTTTATGACGGCGCTGTGAACTGTCTGGCCTCCATAATGTTTTATATATAAATATAATAAAGTATCTCTGCAAATTTCTCACCTTTGAATAATTGAAGGCAACTTGTTGGTGGGTGAGGCAAACATGATCGAAATATGCATATACTCCACGTCAGTTACACAAACCCCTTCTGATGACGAATTATTATTATTATCTTTAACTGCGTTATGGCTATAACTGCCGTTGTATTTGTTTGTATTGGTCGACCTCATATGGTGGTAGCTGGAGAGAGGAGACAGAACGTCGAACCTCCATCTCTTTGGGGTGAGAAGTAGACTAATGGCACGCTCTGCTCCTAGAAGCCGTGCTGATCATTCCATCGGTGGTGATGCCTTACACTTATATCACGTCTGCAGAATCGGGGGTCGGGCAGTTGGTGGTGCTCACGGAGGGTTTTTTTATGGCCAGTGTGCCTATTATTTCGACTTGTGCCTAAATAGTGTTACATACATTCGCTGTGGCTGGATTTGATCGTATTCTATATGGCCTTTACAGACATTGAGATGCGCGACTTCGGTCGATATTTGTGCTTACGCTTTAAGTCATAGGCACGACGTTAGCATAACTTAAGCTAGACGCGAGAGAGGCACGACGTTAGCTTGTCCGCCTTCTACTTTTGAGAAAGAGACACAACATTAGCGTATCTCAATATTACTCATTCAGAAAAGAAAGCACTACGTTACCTATTTTTGACACATGTGTAACTACTGTTCCTCAAAGAAAGCACACACCTCGTGTGTGGGCTAAAGTAACGATACTGGCTTAATTATTAAAGTAACTTTCCAGTCTCGGCCCGTTCTGACCATGAATTTTCAAATCTTTACCAATCTTTATTCAACAGCAGACAACGAGTGAGCTTTTGAATATATTTCATACAGACTAAAACTTTTACAGAATTGAAAACATCGTCCAAATCAGATTTTAGAATACAACGTTTCCTACTAGAGTGTAACGCAGGTCTTAGATTACACAATTTTTTCTGAGGAACACTGCGCATACGGCACAGATCGTACTATACACTGAAGTCACAGGCCAACCAGCTAAACCGGCTCCAGTGAACTGTTTGGGCGCTCCAGCGCCAGCGAACTGTTTGTGCACTCTAGTGCCAACCAACTGTTTCGGCGCACCAGCGCCAGCGAGCTGTCTCGGCGCACCAGCGCCAGCGAGCTGTCTCGGCGCACCAGCGCCAGCGAGCTGTCTCGGCGCACCAGCGCCAGCGAGCTGTCTCGGCGCACCAGCGCCAGCGAGCTGTCTCGGCGCACCAGCGCCAGCGAGCTTACTCGGCGCACCAGCGCTAGCGAACTGTCTCGGCGCACCAGCGCCAGCGAGCTGTCTCGGCGCACCAGCGCTAGCGAGCTGTCTTGTTGTACTTGGGCCAGCCAGCTGTGACGCCCCACCAGCGCCAGCAAGCCGCTGCGCCGCACCAGCGCCAGCAAGCCGCTGCGCCGCACCAGCGCAGTGTCACCGAGCCACTGCGCCACACCAGGGCCAGCAAGACACAGCGCTGCACTCGCACCAGCGAGCTGTTTCAGCGTACTCGCACCAGCGAGCTCTCTCGGCGCATTCGCACCAACCAGCTGTCTCGGCGCACTCGCATCAGCGAGCTGTCTCGGCGTACTCGCATCAGCGAGCTCTCTCGGCACACCTCGCACCAGCGAGGTGTCTCGGCGCACTCGTACCAGCGAGGTGTCTTGGCGCACTCGTACCAGCGAGGTGTCTCGGCACACTCGCACCAGCGAGCTGTCCAGATTTCAACATTGTAGGCATAGGCACTAAGTTTGCAAACCTCACAGTGGCTGTAGACATAGGCACAAAGTTAGGGTAAACTAGTACCCGAAACCTTTTTCATATTGGATTTTATTCAAGGAAACTTTAATTTTCAATTTGAAGTACGTATTAAGTAAAATCAAAAGACATGGAAACAACTACGTAAGACGCATAAGCGTGCACTTAAGTGCGTCTAACGCAGGTCTTGCAAAATAGGTATCCAAAGTACTTTAAGATTGAAATAGATTTAAAATGTTTCAGGTGCATGAAACAAACAAATAATCTGCTTTTCAAAATTAAAAATTAAAAGAAATGAAAATAATTAAAAAAAATTAAAAGAAATATATTACGAACTAAAGAATTACGGGCTTCGAAAGTTTACCTCACATTCTCTTAACAAACGGCAACTGTGGAACATGGCACTCAAACCATTGCACACATTACAAAAACGGCAACTATGTGGAGAGACTGATCCCACCACATATTCCAAAGGCAACTGCAAAAGATCTACGCATTGCCAAAGGCAACTGCATGCATAGTCGTATGCCACTACACACATTGCAAATATAAAAATCAACTGTATGCAAATATCACACATAGTAAATATATAAAAGACAATTGTGTAAAATATCACATAATGTAAACGACATCACACAAATTGCAATAGTCATTAAATCGTCTTGGTCAGATAGGTATCCGCGTGACATAGCTCACCACTCGCAAACTGAGCAAGCGTCCGAAGTCTATTTACCGCGCCAAAGCATCATGTGGTCGTCAGAAGCCCGAGCCGTACCGCCGCAAGATCCGCCAAGACACAGCAGGCCACGCCCAATGTCGAAAAGGCCGTCGACTATTTGGAGTAAACTGTAACACTTATCAACACATTAGAATACAAACAGGCTATTTATTTTTTCAATTCATAGCACTTTTAAGTTAATCCTTTGTTTGATATATCGCTTAAACATTTCGAACTTTAAAATGTATGGGCTACATTATTTTGTGACCTACGTATTTTTATATCACTTCACAAAAATTCAAAACTAGATATTCATCAATGACAACCAAACTCGAACAAGTTAAGTTTTCACTGGATGTAAACTAAAACTCATTTAGTAACACCTCTTTTCAATATTTCTTTCAACATTTGTCCTCGGTTGCAGTGGCTGGAGAGAAAATATGCTCAGAGATTAATCTAGCTCGGCTATTCTGCCAATAGAAACAAGGTTGATTCAAAATGGTACTTCACTTCTCCTAAGTCTAAGTACAATAGTCAATTGTCATAATTGACAATGCCTTGTTTATCATTAGGGCTTCTTACACAGTGCTTCCTGCACAACATGATTTATCGTGGAAGGTCTGATCAACAAGTTCCAATACAGTAATTCTCACAATTTTGTTACTTTTACCATAATTCATTAGCAATGCATATTCAACTCGTGAAACTTTCAATGAAATTTGTGCACCAACACAGGCCAGAATCGCACCAACGATTCTTTACGTATCTGCCGTCACATATGCCAGAATCGCACCAACGATTCTCCACATATCTACAGCTACATATGCTACAACACATGAGGGGCTCTGTGCACCAACACAGGCCAGAATCGCACCAACGATTCTTTACATATCTGCCACCACATATGCCAGAATCGCACCAACGAGTCTCTACATATCTGTCGCCAAACATGCTACAACACATGTGGGACTCTGTGCCTCTGTGCACCAGCACAGACCGGAATCGCACCAACGATTCCTTACAGACCCATCACCACATGTTTCTCATGAGGTGCGGTCTAAAGTTTTGAGTAGGAGAATACAAGTCATTCTTAATCAGATTTGGCTATCATCAATTATGACATCTGATTCGCGAGGAACTTGGTAATCGGGGATCTTCCTCACATGATCATGGGGGTATTTGTTACTTTGGATACTAAAATTTGACAGATTCCGGTAAAATTTACAATATTACTTACACTCTAGCCACAACACAGTCTTTGATTAGAGGGAATTCGGCCCAGAATCATAATAAAATGGGTACCACTCACCAGTATTCATCAGCACACCGCTGGGATTACTCACATAGCAATTGTCAACACGTCTCTCACTGCTCGCCTCTGCGGCAGGCATAAGGCAAGCGCATGTGGCTATTAAAACGAACCAGCACTCGCCATATTTAGTCAAAACAATAGCACAGGGCGTGCCGCACTCGCACAGCGAGAATTCGCGTCGCACTAGTGCCAGCGAGACGCTGCACCGCATCACGCACTCGAAGCGTCAACGGGAGCAACAGGAGCACCTGAGGGTCACAGGCATCGTCGGGTTTGCAGTTACTATAATCTGCGTGAAAAACAAGTTGTTAGTTATTAGGACAACATACACAGTTGCCTATCCTCTCGTCCATCACGCATGTGAGGCCCTCAAACAGAAATACGCTCTCATACCGTGGACTATAATAACTTCGCTTTCACAAGTAAGCATACATCTCCATACGAAGTATCTCACACATACCCGTACTTGAACTTACGAGATCCCACGTTAACCACGAAAAAAACGTGAACCAGGACAGCGCCTGCCAGGACAGAGCCTGATGCATGTTCAGAGAATACGACTTCCGCGCATACAGAATATAACACTTCCGCGCACACATACTCGCAGTGTACGACTTCCGAGGAACCGCCTGTATAGCAAACGCGCGCTCCGAGACGGCGCCCACCATGCGTGCAGCATACGCATCTGCCAAAACCAGGCCAAGCTATACAGCTGGACCCGGCAGTCTGTTCCAATCAGAAAAGCACACTCTCGCACACACGCTTGCGCACCTGTAATAACATCACACGTGCTACTGTAACACAAAAGAAAACATTAAAAAGACTCAGTCGGAACTTGACTTCAAGAAATGCAGCACTACTCTTGGGACACCATTCGATTTTCTAGGGCACCATATACTGAGCTGCTACACTACACAACCTCTGGTATGGTGCGATCCTCGTGTAAACTTAAATACTCTCTTCATTGTCAGAACTAATTTGCTCTACTTCAATTTCGTCAGTTATACTTTGGTTTTCCGGAATTTTTCTCAACTAATTAACCTTAAGATACAATTACTTTCCTCGTTTATCAAATGGTGTTCAGTAACAGCGGCAAATAACGTATCCGCGGCGTCATAAGCCAACAGCATACTTCCACTCAAAAGCGAGTGCTACAGCACCACGCCTTCCACTAAACCCTCAACATTAAATCTCAATTTTATCGACCACATAACACTGACGAAACTGTAACACTTGTCTATTTTTGTATTCTAATGTGATAGAGTAAAAAAATAATACCTTTTAACGTGCTATGAATTAATATTTTTAATTCATAACACGTTAAAGTTAAACAATTTTTTTCGGTACATCGTTTAAACATTTTGAACATTAAAATGTACCACATGTAAATAATATTTCGCATAAACTATCAAGTTTTAATATTACTCGAAATTTTAAAAATTCCACTAAATGCAAAACTATAACTCTTATTAAAATACCTCCTGTTACGGCGTGCAGCTGCTTATCTAACAGTAGAATCCTCCGGGCCCATAGCGGAAGACCTTACAAGCAGATGCAGGTCGGGCCTCCTAAGGCCAAAGTGGTAAATCTCTAATAACAATAAACAATAAGGGGGAGCGTTCTATCATATTGCAATTCAACAGGGAGAATATTAAAACCGAGCTTACTTACCTATATCCAAGGCGACTGGTCCCTCAAGGTTCGGTCAGGTCGCATGTGGTTGTATGGTGCAAGGGAAGTAAGGGACAGTGATGTGTATCTGTGTGTGTCTGAGTGTGATAGACCTTGTTAGACCGTTGCCGTCGGCAGCAGCCTTGACTTCAGCACCGCCCTAAATTGTGGTAAACTTCCGCGGAGTCGTCCACAGTCACTTTCTTCGTTCGTCCCGAGGACAGTCCATTAACTTTATCGTACAATTAACTAACTTCCGGAAGCCACTAACTCGCACGGACACGAATGTCCGGATCAAAGTTCACTACCGTTTCGCGTGGCAACAATTATTGCTAGAATATCAAATGCCGCACTAGTAGCTAATATTGTCGAATACACTTATATATGGATTCAGAGTTAAACACAAATAAGTCCCGGGAGAAGCTCTCTGGCGAGGAATGTGCGTTACGTTCCTAGACAGTATATTTACTATACGCGCTTACACTATTCCGAGTTCCCGCACAAAAAATGACAGCGTGCCGTCGATAGCACCACCGGCAAAAGACTCTCTTGCAATTACGTTGCGACCTCGCGTCCTTTACGCCCGGAAGGGGGGCCAAGGTGACCTTCACAGGTCGGCGGACGTACGCGCGTGTGAATGCAAATTTCAAAGTTAATTCTTTGGCTTAAACACCTCCAACATTTCTTTCGACATTTTTACGTTAAGGAATAATAAATGTACTTACGGGTATGTACTTTATTATCAATTGAATGTTAATTGAACAAAAAGATTTATCTTTTGCTGAAAACATTTCACTTTAAACTATTACTCTACATTTTGATGGTATGTCAATGTTGTAAACAGGACAGCAAATTTCATTTCGACATTTAATAAAAACAAAGGCATCAACGCGAAGTCTTTTACAAAGGTAATAACTATCACACTATTCGAAGACTATATGTGGAGGATAACAGGAACTGTATCCCACTTCTGATGTCAAGGAATTCAATAGAAGATCCCAATTTGTGGTCTCGGAAATACATCAGAATAGCGTTAACTGTTAAAATAATAAAAGTGTGAGAGCTGATGTTCAACTTGCTCTCACAATTAATCACTAACAGTAATAAGACAATGTAACGCACTATATATTCAGTATAGTGATATTACAGTTGGACCATACCGTAACACGTCTCCGCCACAATCACACACCAGTGTAACGTGAGGTACGTAATTACATGATAACACCAAAATATGTAAACCAACAGCAACACTACTTATCTCCATGTTACACAGGGCAGCCTCTCAGCAACACCAATCCTCCTTGCCTGCACTAGAAGAATTACAACAACGAACAGAACCACGACACTATCTTAGCACTAGTAGAGTGACCACACTCGTTGAATGACTTATGCGGAATCTCTCGCACACCGGCACCTACAGTGAACTTTATACTACACAAACAAGTGGGGGTTTCTTATATTTACGTGAACACTACACATTGAATAAAATTATTTTTTACAGATTTTATCGCGTTTAATTTACTATTTTACAAGATACTGTAAGTTCATTCTGCGTAAATCCAAACCAATCCAAACATTAATATAAAAAAACTGAAAGTAGCCGGGCTAACTGTGATATCGGGACGTCAAACATTTCAGTCCCCCCCCCCCCCCTCGTGACCATGGGTTGCTGTAAAGCACCCGAAACGTCGGGAATTAAAATAGTAAATTTAAACGCGATAAATACGTAAAAAATAGTTTTATTCAAGTGGGGGTTTCTCGATATACCCTCATTTCCACCTCGAGGCGACCGGATATTTTTATAGACGCTCCGACATATATATTTGTTATCTAGTCGCGTAAATTTTAATATTCTAACAAACGGCCATTTATTTTAGTATAGAAGAAACGAAAAGGAGGGATCGTTACAATAGGATAACCTTCAGGGATGTATGCAATATGTATGCAACCACATACAAATAGGAGAAAAACTCAAACCACAAGAGTAGAAAATTAAAACATGAAGTTTTTAACGTGACTATTTAGATATTGTAATATACTTGAGCCTTTAATATTCCTGATTCCACTTAAAAGGGATATCGCTTTCAAAGAACTTAAAGAATTGTATTATGACATACTGAAGTCGGGGCGGTAATTCCTCTATAAATTATGCAATATATTTTAGCACAGACTTTAAAATGCGAAATGAATAGAAGGGAATGAATGAACTTATGTAAAAAGGTTGTTATGAAACAAATAATATATAATAAATTAATGTGTTTCGAACTATAACGATACAAACTAACCAAAAAGACGAAGTTTTTATTTGAAGTGGTCACACCCTCGGAAGGTATAGGTATATATTCCCGTAGTTCTGCTGAGAATGAAGAATGCGACTAACGTTACGACAACTAACGACTAACGGTATGAGTCCGACATAACCCGTATTCACCCCCGCGAGTTATGCGTAGGCATTTTTATGTGTATTTACGTTGCGGTAGAGCCATGCTGCAGCTACATTAATTGTATAATTGTGGCAAGAATGGCTCCGCTCGATCGGGGATGGACCACGCTCTCACAAATACCAGCGTAAAATAGCAGCCTAATGCTGCTGTTTTTTTTTTGGTGAGTGTAGTGAACCGGAGACCCTTTTTACTGGAAACGAGACATGCCATATTAGTCATCACGGGTGACAACGCAACCACTTACTATCAGGTGGACTGTGTGCTCGCTCGTCACCCTTATCCCATAAAAAATATAAACAAAAAAGAAAACGTGAAAATACCTAAATCAAAAGCTACAAAAAAAGAGTAATACACGTAAGTTCAGTAAATAATTATCCCTTAAAATTTGACCCAATTTGACTTGCCCGGGCATTTTACATAATGCCCCTCTTTAATCACTTTACAGAATATATATTTCCTTTTATTAGAGAGCTCTTATCTTGCTGTGTTTGGCTTACGGGCCGATGGTTAGATGGCAAGGTTATAAATAACGCTGATTTAAAATGTTATGATGTAAAACTTAATCAAAAAGCGTTCAGTTATAAAGAGAACACGGTGAAATCTTGTTATTTTATTGCGAGAGTGCCATCTTGCTAAAAATCTAATTTAGAAACGGTGTGCCGTGACAAGGTTCATTCATGCGTAATATTTCAAGGAAACGTTATTCACAACACAACACGTTGCTAAGCTCTATGTTATCGTTCTAAATCATCTTCATATTTATTAATAGTATTTATAATATTAAGATGAAACATGTGATTATTAGTGAACATTATTAGTGAACTGTGCAGTAGATCATCAATACTTGTATTAGAAGCTATTAAATCTTTACATTAATACGTTAAGCGAAAACTTTGTACCCATCCTTTTTTAAGCATATTGCACGCACGGAGGAGAGTGAGTTTTGGCATTGTTAAAGTACGGTATACGCAGAAAGAGTGCAGAAATTTAAAATTAATATGTATTGTATTACAACTACATTAAATAAAATACACCATTCGTTGTTTACGTTCATACTACTAATGTCAATTGTGCAACACATTAATAGTCTATGGTCAAACATTGACACAGAGCTGAGATTATCATCAAATAATCTGAAATGTTGGCAACAAAATAATTACTGACGCAATAACTGAATGAGCTGTGAATTTTGTGTGATTTCTAATGTTCCTTTTACAATAATCTGTGGAGTGTATGTCAAGGCAAAAAGTGTTTATTCTATATTTTGTTCTAACTGTGTTTTTATATATTACTACATGTGCAATTAAAGAATGTTATTGGAAAATAGGTTTCAATTTTACACACTGCGAGTCTTTCTCTGGTACCAATAGACTTCTGTAAAAGTTCATTTCTTCTTTTACATCTCTTTCAATAATTTTCAGAATCTTCTCTAATTGCACTATTGTCATACGAAAGTACAGAAAAAATCGTTCGTTATCATTTCCAGTTCCTTAAATAATGTATGGTATTCTCCAAGCTTTTCTTTTTGTTTATTTGTTCATGTATACAATATCTTCGCTTCTTAACATTTTTCTTTTTCTTTGTGGCGTGGATATATTCATTTATGAAAATCACAATAAGTAAATCATTCTCAAATTCACTTCCAGAATCAGAAAACATGCTACAACTTTTAACTCGAGCGTCCGCTAAGAAGTGACAAGAGTGTCTGACGCCAAAACGTAGTTGAAAATATATACTTTGATAAATATTTCAAGACTCACATCTTTTTATATTAATAAAAGATTAATTTTATATTACGCATACCACTGATTTCTTCTTTAAGGTTCATTTTATGCAAATGCATACCCTTACCAACTTACAACCCTTACAAGCTAGTAATCCTAACTCTTTCGCCCTAATTCATCCACCAAGCCTTATCTTGGAATAACAGAAGATAGACTTAGTTATAGTTTGTTAGATAATTTAAACGATTGCAATAAATCAGTAATGATTATTCTATATATCCTTTAATTTCCATATTTTCTACAATAAAGAATTCATCTTGTAAAATAAAATTGTTAACCGAAATAACGTTATTCCTTACCATCTCAATGTAACTCTAAACTTTTATGTGGACAAATCGATGTATGGCATGAAATAAATAATAATATGTTTATCTATGTACGATCTGAAAAATGTAAATTAACTATAAAATGTAATAATATATTACAAGATTTTACTACTTTAGGAACAGATATCCTAAGTTTAAATGGAAGCTGTATTGGTTTTCTAAGACAATTCAATTATTACCATCTACAACTAAATCTATTAAAATCGAAAACAAAATTAATTTAAACTTTAATATTACAGAAGAAAAGAGGGAGACGATTTTTGTAATAAAGAAGTTAATAAAGAAGTAAATAAATCAATCCGATTCTTATCTCCTATATGTTTAACCAGCCTAGATATGGAAACTCTAAAAATATTCTTATCATTCCTTAAACAACTTGAAAATGAGATCTATAAGGTTCAAAAACAATTTCACATTATCAAATATGGTAATTACTATTCATCATTTACATACTTCTTGGTTATTTGGTTTATTTTATATGTTTCCTATAATTTTTTTTTGTTGCGTTATTAAGATAAATAATGATTATTGCCGCTGCATACAAATATTTAATCAGTGCAATACACGGCGTATTATTAAACACGAATCGAAAGTTAGTAATTCTATTGAGTTAAATGAAGTCTCACCATCAGACGGCGATAAAAAAGATTCTTTATCTTTACCCAACATGCCAGTGCAAAATCAAATGAAAAGAACATTTGGTAAATTTAGGCCTTACCTCCGGATTTGACGGAGTGACTTAAAGGTGTACTTTGGTCACTGCTAATGGAACGTTCTGATGAATAGAACTACAATTTACATTTTTTTATTTTTTTACTACATATGAGCATTATGAGTCGTTCACTTTTGGATTTTCCAAACTTTATTTAATTGAAGTTCGACATAAAATTATCGGAAATTGGAAGTATAGTAATAATGTTATTAGTGAAAACTTGTGTGTATTTAAACTACTATAAAAAATTAGGTATAATCATGTTATACGTAATATTTTTAATGCACTTAAGGTATGCACCATTGGATTTACTTATAGTTTTATTTATATAAACTCTGTCATCTACATATGTATGTATGTAATAATATTAACTGAATTTAATTCACTCATCAATTATCCTGTCCGGTCCAAGTGTCTCCCCCAAGGAATGCCACAATGCACGGTCCTGAGCCACCTGCGTCTATTGACTTCCTGCATGTCTTAGCAGGTCGTCACTCCATCTAGTGTAGTGTAGCTATATGGTCGGCTCATTGCCACTTCAGCATACTAATTCTTTGGGCTATGCCGATTACTCTGGTTCTACTGCAGATATCCTTGTTTTTAAGTCTATCACGCAGATACACGCAAAGTATACCCCTCTACATAGCTCGCTGAGCGACTTCGAACTTCCTTATACGGCCAGCAGTGAAGGAACACGTCTCAGATCCATAGGTCATCACGGTAACACGCGATAATATAATGACTATTTTAGCTATATTGATATTTTTACTGCCTCAAATTTGTTTTGAAACAATGATGTTAAGAATAAATTACATATATTACAATATTTATTTCGTGCAATATTCTTTCATACTGTTTAATAGTTTTTGTAATAGTAACTATAAGAAGAAGAGAAAATTCTCTTCAACTCGTTACTTATACTTATATTTGGTATACGGTGTTGAATGTACATACATATAATATACTCCCTTTTGATATTTTTGATAACATATAAATAAATAAAATAAAAAATAAAATACAATATTCCAGCCGATGGTGCGTCCGTTAAATTTTTCCTAATTTTATCGCAAATGTTGGTCACAAATCACAAGCCATGGCAGATGCTATTAACAAAACATCAGACATGTGTAAGTTGAACGATGTATTTTGGTAATTTAGAAATTATTCCACGAACGAAAAAAAGGAACGTTGATGAATATATTCTTCCATATAGCATTAGCTTTATGGAAGAATATATTCATCAACGTTCTTATTTAACAACAATAGCTTGAAACAGAGAAATCCTACCTACAACCAACACGTTTTTAAAGGTTCTAAGAAATATATGCAACAATTTATCCAAACATTGACATGTGCATGTTAACTGCAGTCAGCAATGAGGCATCCATGAATTTTCTGCCACCAGGGCGGCGCCACTTTCAAATGAGGTGAAATATTTGACATATTTCATACTAAGGAAAGTCAATTTGTTAGAAAAGTATGCAGGTAAGGTAATGTTTCCTTCTAAAATATTGGTTATATTTTTATTAATTACATTTCTAATCTAATTAATACCAAACTACGGATATTCCGTAAAGTAAAAGACTGAAAAAAGTTAAAAATGTGTAAAAAAATTAATGATACAGCAATGAGATATTTGTTTTGTATATTACATATACCGAAACCGAAAAACTTGTAATGAAATCACAAAATTTCAGTGATAATGACAATGAATGACTATCTGCGTAACAAATAAGTTCACCTTAGTCCCAACTAGCGACATCTGGCGAGCGTAACATTATTAGTACCCATAGTTGTAAGCGGATTTTTTCTTGCCTAAAGGGAGTGAATAATTACCTTCGCTAAACCGTGATTAAATTTGGTAGCGATACAAACTTACTGTTATCTTTAAATTATGGCGTAGACTAGAAAAATTTTAACAAACATGATAAATAATTAATTAACTGTTGCATGGGTTATTGGTGTAAATATTTTTTGTTGATACTAACTATGGATTATTTTTATATTTATACAAATTATACGTAAATACGTCATGAGAAGAAACAATCATCTACGATATTCACGATAACTACATACCATATACAAAAAGTCACATCTGTGTCCCAGAGGGGAAGGCACAGAGACCACGAATTTTCACGTTCTATCCCTCTTGTTTTCTTCACTCTCATCACATTTTTCATTCTCACCCACCTTAAGAATATACTTGTCCTGGCCTACAAAATATTATGCAAATAAAATATATTATAAATTATGATATATTTTTTACAAAATAAGTTAAAATATATGGCCCCCAGAGGGGTGTCGATTAGGTGCTAGCCTAGAGCGCTGTCGACATTTAATCCGCCTTTGCGTCTGCGAAATTTCAGATTATTCAGATTAAAACTGAATTATAAATGCCGATTAAATAAACACTTAGATACATATTTACAAACAGGTGAAGCTTATGTAAATCGTAAAATAATATTATAATCTGAGAAATCTCAAACAACACGAATTTATCACGAGCTGTAATGATCCTAGAAATAATATTAGGTCATGGTCATAAAATCATTGTGTTGTCATTGGTTCTTAATACCTCTGCAAAATTTCAAATTATTCAGACTTCTATCAGTTGGTGAAAACTAAATCACAAAGTTCCATTAAAATCGTACACACATACTCGTAGAGATTATTTTATAAAACTGAAGTGAAAATCGATGACGGTCCACCTGATGGAAGTGGCTAATGCAATCAATGGATACCAGCAATAAACTTCAAAAAAGAGCTACATCATGCAGCTAAGCTCATAAAAATACGTTAATCATGTCAGAAAATAAAGTACAATACAAATATGTTATATTATTTTACAAAATAAATATAGGCTTCTAAAATTATATAATGTCGTATTAATGAATAATATTCATAATAATTAATATTCAGTAAATTCTCTTCATAGTTTAGTGGAGCTTTCGCAGTCGTTTTGGTTTCAAATTTTATTACTCGAAGAAAAATAAATACAAGTGTGTTCAGAGCTATAATTAACCACCAAAGCAAAAAAAAGTGTGAACATACGATAAAAAGTATAACATCAGACGTAGTCTCACTTTTGGCCGACTTCAAAAAAGGATGAAGTTCTCAATTCGACTGTATTTCTTTATGTGGTTACCTCAGAACTATTTTCTATGTGAACCGTTTTTGATGATTCTTTTTTATTTGAAACTGGTCCTTTTCATGTAGTCCCATATAAATTTGATCAAGATCTGACCAGTAGTTTTTGAGTCATCCTTAATAATGCGTGTTTAATTGACTACAACTACATTGATGATGTTCTCATTTTATTTATATTAAAGTTGGTTGTACAAAATTTTTAATTTTACCACTTTATAACCAACCCTGTAGGATTTATAAACCAAAGATATATGCTTGTACATTCATGTTGCGCGATGGACTTAAATCGGCTTAAGAAGAAAAAGTATAAATAAAAATCGCAATTTCCATACTGTATATATGTATATATTATGTGTATATATTTTATACATATAACTTATATACATTATCAAAATAAATAATATAAAAGCCATTGAAACTTCCAAAAGACCGCAATTCCTCCATGACGTAAAGTACTTGCCTAATCTATTTGTGGAAAGATCCAATCAGCGACTAAGAGGTCATTATATGAGACTGCAACACTTACTTATCGTTATATCCTGACACCGCTCTTGGAGCAACCGTTAGGCACGATTTACATAATATATGCACTCTTACTGAACCAAAATTTAAAACACAAGTGAAGTGGTTATGCATGCTTCAGCCGTGACATCAGGCTGCCTGTGTATTAATAAATAACAAAATCTGTGTAATTTTTTATAACATGATTTGTTTCCACTAATATAAATCTATTATTTTCATCTTCATCTTTTTTTGAAGTGAATACTTCTTTAGTGGCGTTGTGCATTTTTTTTTGTAATAGGTAAAAAATGTTAAACTCGCGTCAGGTCACGTGTCCTGATCGAAAATTCGTAAGACGGACAGAGAGTAGACAGCCGGCGTGGCGTAGGAGAGGAAGTAAGTTAGGTTTTATTAATTTTCATTTATTAATTAATATAATTTTATTATTAAGATTAGGTTTCGATCGAGTCTACTGTACTGCTTGACGAAATTATTAATATAGATACATATGTACTTACACATTATAGATGTAATATTTGTAATATGTTTATACTTTATAGCATTAACCTATATTTTCATAACATCACAATAAGCACATGTGCGGTGTAGGTTTACCAAACAAATAATTTCGAATGGAAATAAATGAAATAAGATAATAATAAATAATCTCCGCCTTTCCAAAATATCAAAAATGCACCACGTTAATATTCAAGTTTTCACTTCTGCCGGCACTCCCGGAGTGCAACCCGTCGTTTTTTTTATAGAAAAAGGGTGACAAACGAGCTCACTGTCCACCTGATGGTAAGTAATTGCTGTGACCCACAGACATCTACATTATTCCTCGATTAAGGATCAAAATGCAGTTGCGTGTTTGATTTATCCCAGGTAAACATATTAGTCAACAACTTGGAGCTTAGTGCCAACAATTACCGGCATAGGTGGGACATGGATGTCTTCTAGAAAAAAAAAATAGACCCTGAGTCCGATGAAGCTTTAAAATCAATCATGCTAACAGCACTAACAGCCCATCCGCCTGCCAAGCTTGGCAACTATGGCAAATATAAATAGAAGATAAAGTAGATTTTTAAGTGGTAGAGCCATGCTGCAGCTATATTAATTATATAAGTGTAGCGTGAATGGGTCGGCCCGACCGGGGAAGGACCACGCCCTCACAGAATACCAGCGCAAAATAGCAGCTTAACACTGCTGTGTTTCGTATGGTGAGTGTAGAGAACCGAAGACCCTTTTTACTGGAAACGAGGCATTCCATCTTAGTCCTCACGGGTGACAACGCATCTGCATCTTGATTCGCAAACGAGGCTAAATGTAGATGTTTTATGCCACAACAACTACTTACCATCAGGTGGACTGTGTGCTCGCTTGTCACCATTATCCTATAAAAAATCTTATGATTTGTTTTCCTATGTCACCTCTTGCGATACCTACTGGACGATAACGAGTAGCGAATTTTGTCACTCTGCACTACTCGGCATCACTGTTAATTTTATGCACCTATATTTTTCAAATTATGTCGTCTTAATTTACTTATTTATTTGTACTTACGAGTATATAGAGCCGTGGTAGCTCAGGGGCTAAGTGTTTGCTGTAAATTTCACAGCACGCGAGCAAACCGGGTTCGATGCCCGCCGGCACCAATTAAATTGTTTATTGCAATTTTAAGTGTTGATTCAACACGTGCTTGGCGGTTAAAAAAAACATCGTTAGGAAACCTGCATGTCTGAGAAATAAGAAAAAAAAAGAATATCGAAGACATGAGAAGTTTGCCAACACGCATTGGAGCAGCGCGGCGCACATTTCCTTGCCTTGAAACCCTTTTAAAATGAGAGGGGACCTGTGCCCAGCAGTGGAACGTATATAGGCTGTGAAATTTATTTTTACAAGTATATTCGCGAAAGTTCGAGTGCTTTTCTGCTAACTCATGTTCACAGAAGGGACTGAAGTTTTTAAAGGGCTGATAATAATATCCTCTAGACCAAATTTAGGTAAAGGCGGCCATTCAGATACATAAACGTTTTAAGGTATTTTATCTTTATTTTTTTATTTTAAATCATTCCTAAGATACACACAAACAGTTATTTTCTAATCTATGACAAATAATTAACAACCATAAAGTTAGCCTTAATTTGTTATTATATAAACACTAATAGCATTTTTCATAGAGATGGAGATGGGGACGGAGATGGAGACCATAGGTACCAGCGAGCCACAACAAAAGTTGTAATGTACTATAAGTAGCAGAGTAGTAGTTAGAGTTATAAGTAACAGCTAAGGCTGTCCCTTATAACTCTAAACGTATCTTTTATAAATAATTACGTTTATTTTACTATTATTATTATTATTTACGTTGAGATCTCTGTTGTTACTGGTTTACTAATAGCACGAGTCCAAGCAAAGTGCATGTTAGTGCTGGATTTGATCATATCCTGTAAGCTACCTTATTCAGTTACATGTATTATGCTGTGAGGCAATTTGCCAAGTATAGGTGCGGTGCTTGCATAGACTTCCTAACTATTCTGCATGTATTTGTATAATTATTTTGGCAAATATACCAACCAGAAAAAGCCGTACAAATAGTTGTTCGTGTGGGATTCAAACCCTAAGGCCTAAGCGCCGCAGCCAAACTCTTTGCCAGTGCGATAACGAGCTGTCGAATTGTATGCTTGACATGAGCAGGTTTTATCGATAAGTAGATCACATCTGCAGTTTGTGATCACGTTCAGGATCGTCCCTCAGATTTAATGAACCACTAAGCCATACAAAATAATACCGATTCCTATCAAGAATGATTCGCGAGGTTATAGAAGTTAAAAGACATCCAATGTTCTATAGAGAAGAGGTTACCATTTGCTTATAAGCCCATATGTAACAAAATTGAAAACATGACATCAAAACGTCTATCTCCCCATGACTATGGGTGCTGTAACGCACCCGAAACTTCACAAATTAAAAATAAATTAAAATTAAACGTGACTAAATCCGTAAAATTAGTTGTATTTTAAGTAAACAGCTATTCATTAGGACCCTCAGTTTAACCATACTTATTTAATATTATAAATTCGAAAGTGTGTTTGTTTTGTTTGTTTGTTTGTTTGTCCTTCTTTCACGTCGCAACAGAGTGTCGGCTTAGCATGAATTTTGGTATGGGGATAGCTCGGTGGCTGTAAAGTGACATTGGCTACTTATTTCCGCGGAAAAACATTTCATTCTCGTGAGAAAATATAATATGTTGCAAAAGTTTGTCCTTCTTTCACGTCGCAACAGAGCGTCTGCATGGCATGAATTTTGGTATGGGGATAGTTCGGTGGCTGTAGAGTGACATAAGCTACTTTTTTCAGCGGAAAAACATATCATTCCCATGGGAAAATCGAATATGTTGCAAAATTAAATTCAGCTAGGTGGCGCCACCGTGATTCTACAAGACGGACGACGGTACGATGGAAAAACACAGAAGGTCAGAATATCTGGATTATTATGTCTTTTTACCAAAATTAAGATAAAAAATGTATGGATCTGTATTTTTCCACGCAGGACCGGGAAAAGAGCGATAAAAAAACATACAATTCATCAGCTGATTTTCTTCAAACGTTTTGGTGCATTGTAATTCACAGAATAGGCGATAACCTCGCAGACAATATTAAGTAATCCGTTGATGCTCTGCCTACCCCGCAAGGGTTACAGGCGTGATTATAAGTATGGATCAGAAATACTCTCACCACCTGTTACGCTTTCACCCTTAACTATTACTTAACTGTGGTAGAAACAGTTCTTAGTAAGCCTTATTTATAAGCCTTAGTAATATTTATTGAACGGAAATGAATATAGTTCTTATAAGTGGTTATGAATGAATCGGTATTACAATTAGAAAAATTATGCAAAATTATAAGATAAATATTTTTTGAGAGTTCTTATTAACTAAAGTATACATAGTTTAAATTGATTCCGCTAGATGTCGTTACTAGGTTTTTAAAACGCGGTAACGAAATGTTTCCTGACATGTACTTAACTCCCGCTGTTGAGCCGCGCGTCAACTTGTAGTGCATACGGTACCAATACGCTTAAATTGTTTCTATTTCGTAGCTTATTCGACTACCTGCTTTCGATTTCGGTTGTTTGGTATTTGCTTTGTGCTTTGGTTAAGGTTAAATGGATTTATATTGGCTTTCATTTTCAGATTTTTGTATTTTTTGGATCGGTTTTGTTGATTTGGTTGGTATTCCTTTATACATATTTAGACTCTGGCTTTGATTTTGGATTTTGTTTATTTAGAATCGTGAATTGGTTTTCGTTGTTTTAGGTTGTTTAACAATATTTTAAAGGAATATTAATAGTATAGATAGTGTATACGGTACCTATACACTTACTTCTTTTTCATTGGTTATATTTATATTGACTACTGCTTTCGATTTCGGTTTTCTGCGATTTGTTTTGTGATTTGGTTTAAGTTGATTCAATTTTTTTGCTATCGTTTTCGGATTCTTGTTGTGTCATGAATTTGTTTTGCTGTTTTGATTTTAAAAAATATTTAAAAAGAATATTTTATTCCTTTTAGATATTTTGATTTGCTTTTAAATAAAATATTTAAAAGGAAATTTAATTTCTTTTAGGTATTTTAACGTTTTCTTATAAAAAGGTTTTTTGTTACTTCATAATGCCTCGCAAACGTAAGTCTAGAGTTTCAAGAGTATCTTCTCAAAGACAAGGGAAAAGATTAGCTCGATCGCTAGAATCTTTAGAGGATGATGAACTGGGAAAGCAAGAACAAGCAGAGCGTCAGGCTGCTTTTAGAGCATCTGAGACACTTTCTCAACGTCAGCAAAGGCGTCTTGAATAGACAGAGCGTTAGGCTGCTTTAAGAGCTTCCGAAACACCTTCTCAAAGTCAGGAAAGGCGTCTTGAACAGGCAGAACGTCAAGCTACTTTAAGAGCTTCTGAAACACCTTCTTAAAGTCAGCGAAGGCGTCTTGAATAGGCAGAGCGTCAAGCTACTTTAAGAGCTACTGAAACATCTGCTCAAAGTCAGCAAAGGCGTCTTAAACAGGCAGAGCGTCAAGCTACTTTAAGAGCTACTGAAACACCTCATCAAAGTCAGCAAAGGCGTCTTGAACAGGCAGAGCGTCAATCTACTTTAAGAGCTACTGAAACACCTGTTTAAAGTCAGCAAAGGCTATTCGAACAAACGAAACGTCAGGCCGCCTTAAGAGCCACGGAAACATCTGATGAAACTTAACACAGACTCATTGAGCAAACTGAACGTCAATCTACTATAAGGGCATCTGAAACAACAGAACAGACACAGGCGCGAAGAGATGCAAATGCACAGCTCCAAGCTGGACGTCGAGAAAAATTTCAAAGAAACAATTTGTCAGTTTTTAATGACGCAGCATTCAATTATGATCAGTTGATTGATTATAAAAATCACAGGTTAGTTGTTATCGGACTGATGGACAAGGCGTGTCGATTTTGAAGCGCTTTAAAATGGAAAGATGAGACCGCAGGCATGTGCTGTTCCAATGGCAAATTGTCTCTTCCGTTACTTGGGGAACCAAAAGAACCTTTGAAAACTCTCTTTTTATATGATGCTAATGGGTCACGGCGCTTTTTAAACAGGATCCGGAAATATAACCCATGTTTTCAAATGACGTCCTTCAGAGTTGACCGGGAAATAATAATGCCGGGATTTTCGCCTACATTTACGGTGCAAGGGCAAATTCATCATAGAATAGGTTCACTTTTTCCAGCTGAAAACGGACAGCATATATTTTTATACGTATATTTTATGGGTGACGAAGAAATTGAGGTAGACCGTCGCTTCCAATTTATCCAGGGAGTTGAAAGAGACACAGTGTTCAAAATTCAAAGATTCTTGCATGAACGTAACATTTTAATCAAAACATTTAAAACTGCTTTAGAAAACCTATCTGAAGAGGATTATAAAGTCGTCATTCACGCAGATCGGACCCCTCGAGGAAAGCATGAAAGGCGCTACAATACACCTTTGATAAACAAAATAGCAGCCGTAATTAGTGGTTATCAATTCACGAGAGATTGTCTTGCGAGCACGTGATGATACGTTGCAACGGGTAGCCGATACACACAAGTTTTATGACGCTCTGCAATACCCATTGATTTATTGCAAAGGACAAAAGGGTTATTATTTTCAAATTCCACTCATTAACCCGGTCACAAAAGAGCCTAATCCGAACAAAAAATTATCATGTATGGATTTTTATGCGTATCATATGATGTTGCGAGAAAATGATTTTAACCTCTTAGCCCGGTGTAGACAATTAATTCATCAATTTTTTGTAGACATGTATGTGAAGGTAGAAATTGAACGTCTCCGTTATATATCTTTAAATCAAGAAAAAGCTGCGCGTTGAGAGTTATATACATTAACAAGATGCAGTTTCTAGCGACGCCAATGTAAACACCAGAGATTTAGGTAAAATGGTAATTCTGCCCTCATCATTCGTTAACACTCCCCGCTACCTACATGAGTACACACAAGACGCATTTGCCTATGTACGAACTTACGGAAGACCTGATCTTTTTGTTACTTTTACTTGCAACCCCACATGGAAATAAATAACCGAGGAGCTAATGCCGGGTCAAAAAAGTACTGACAGACACGATTAAGTTGCTAGAGTATTTAGATTAAAAGTACAAAAATTAAAGTACGTAATTAACAAAGGGAAATTTTTCGGAGAGGTGCAGTGCTTCATGTATTCAATGGAATGGCAAAAAAAAAGGATTACCGCATGCCCACATTCTAATATGGCTTAAAGAGAAGTTGCGGCCCAGGCAAATAGACGACATAATAAGCGCCGAGATTCCGGATCCTGAGCAAGATAAAGAATTGTATGATACCATCGTCCGAAATATGATTCACGGTCCATGTGGAGCACGAAATTCAATATCGCCATGTATGAAAAAAGGAAAATGTACAAAGAAATTCCCTAAACAGCTATTCAAAGAAACAGTGCACAATGACAATGGCTACCCTTTATACAGACGCAGAGCTCCCGAAGATGTTGGCAGGAAAGTTACAATCAAATCTCGCTCTGGAGCGTTCGAAACCTTAGATAACAGCTGGATTGTCCCGTATTTGCCCATTCTATGTTAAATGTTTAATGCCCACATTAATGTAGAAGCATGTAGCTCTGTCCGCGCAATCAAGTATATTTGTAAGTACATAAATAAAGGAAGCGACCAAGCAATATTTAATCTCAGGAGTGCAGGTGAGGCAAATTCCGTTAATGAAGTACAGACCTTTCAAGCAGGGCGTTATGTCAGCAGTAACGAGGCAGCGTGGCGTCTCCTTGGCTTCCCTTTACACGAAAGACACCCAAAAGTTACTCACCTTGCTGTGCACTTAAAAATGGAGAGCGTGTATATTTCACCGAAAGAAATTTCCAAAAAAGAATTGCATCACCGCCAAAAACTACACTAGCAGCCTTCTTTCAACTTTGTCAAACCAATTCTTTGCAAAAACGTTGTTATATTCTGAAGTCCCCCGCTAATATACTAGGAACACATCTAAGAAGGAGTGGAAACCCCGTATTCAAGGCGCGCCTGTTGCAAATTGGCCCGGTATAAAGTCATCAGATGCCCTTGCTCGTGTGTATACCGTCCATGTAACTAATTTTTAATGTTTCTGTTTACGATTGCTGCTGCACCATGTTCGGGGTCCTACAGGATATAAAGACCTTGAAACTGTCAACGATCAGGAATGCGCAACTTATAGAGAAGCATGTGAAGCTCTGCATCTTTTAGGAAACCATAATCACTGGGATGAAACCATGGAGGAAGCTG
Organism: Parnassius glacialis; assembly: GCA_033319125.1. Classification (NCBI taxonomy): domain Eukaryota; kingdom Metazoa; phylum Arthropoda; class Insecta; order Lepidoptera; family Papilionidae; genus Parnassius; species Parnassius glacialis. Next base: position 28,805,559 of record JAVANC010000028.1, on the reverse strand, counting down.
TGCAGTGCCAGTCACCAGCCAAAATTAGGGATCTTTATGCAACTCTCATATTATCTTGCGGGCTATCTAATGCACATGAATTGTGGGACATATATAAAGAGTACATGGCGGAAGATATTTTGCGAAGGTTACAGCAGACACACGGGAACATGACATATAATGAACACATTTATAACGAAGCACTTGGAAAAATTGAAGATAAAGTAATGGCAATGGTAGGCAAAAAATTAAGCGACTTTGGAATGATAAGCCCTCAGCGAACAATCGAAAATGAACTAAGTGATGAAATTGTACGTGAAACAAACTACGATTATCCAGTTTTGCAGCAGCAAGTAGCCGAATTTGTACCCCGCTTGCTTCCCGAACAAAAACGAGTTTTTGACAAAGTATTAGGACAAATTGAAACTGGAAATGGTGCACTTTTCTTTTTAGATGCCCCTGGAGGAACTGGGAAGACATTTTTGTTAAATTTATTATTAGCGCATGTACGGAAAGGTAAAACATTGCTGTGGCCGTAGCTTCCTCCGGTATAGCCGCCACGCTGCTAAGCGGGGGCCGCACTGCACATTCTGTTTTAAAACTCCCTTCAAATCTAGCCCAGGAAGAATCGCCGTTCTGCAACTTTAGCAAAAATAGTGCACGGAGTATAATGCTACGACAATGCAAACTTTTAGTGTGGGACGAAAGTACAATGTCGCATAAAAAGCTGTAGAATCACTAAATCGAACACTCTAGGATTTGCGCAGCAATACCGATGTAATGATAAATACCTGTCATTGCAAAGGGCACACCTGCAGATGAAATTAAAGCATGCCTCAAGTCGTCTATTTTATGGACAAACTAGTTGACAAAATTCAGTTTAACTACGAATATGAAAGTGGATTTGTATAATAATATCAATGCTGGAAACTATGCTGACACACTATTAAAAATTGGCGATGGCCGGTTGGAAACGGATGCCGAGGGCTGCGTTTAATTGACGAGAGATTTTTTTAATTTAGTACAGAGTCATTCCGAATTAATTGCGAGCGTTTATTCAAATTTAACGAACACCATGCATAAAGACAAATGGTTATGTGAAAGGGCGATTCTTGCACCAAAAAATGAGAGCGTTAACAAAATAAATTCAGATATATTAAGTGAAGTAGCAAGAGAAATAACAGAGTATTTGTCAGTAGACACAGTTATGGACACAGAACAGAGCACTTCATATCCCGTAGAGTTTCTAAATTCTCTAGAGTTGTCAGGTGTGCCCTCACATAAGCTTCAATTAAAATTAGGCGTCCCAGTCATGCTAATGCGAAATTTAGATGCTCCTCGGTTATGTAACGGGACAAGGCTCCGTGTGACACATCTTGGACGGAACATAATCGGTACTACAATTTAAACAGGCGTAGGAAAAGGTGAAAATGTTATTATACCACGGATCCCTATAATTCCTACAGATCTTCCTTTTCAATTCAAAGGGTTGCAGTTCCCTATTTAGCTCAGTTTTGCAATGATAATTAATAAAGCGCAAGGGCAAACGTTACAGATAGCGGGGATCAACTTAGAAAAACCGTGCTTCGCTCATGGTCAGCTGTATGTAGCATGTTCGCGTGTGTCAAATGCCCAGAATCTCCACATTGTTTCCCCGAATGGAAAAACATATAACATTGTGTACAGTAGCGTCTTAAAATAGTCTTCAGTTAGTTTTTTTTTTTCAAAATTCCCACAATCGTTTAATCAGAATTCCCACAGATCTTCCCTTTCAATTCAAAATTTCCTATTTAGCTCAGTTTCTTTTCAATTCCAAATGCTGCACCTCTGACGGACCTATTAAGCTCAGTTTCCTTGTAACTCAAAAGGCTGCTTCTCTGACGGATCTTTTATTTGGCTCATATTCCTTTCAATTCAGAAAACTGCATCTCTGACGAATCAATTTAGCTCAGTTTCTTTTCAAAAGTCTGCATCACTGACGGATAATTATGCTCAGTTTCCTTTAATTAAAAAGTATCCCATTTCCATTTGGAATAAACAGGCTATTTTCATGCTTTCCTATACGCTGCGTTTCAAAACATTTAAATAGGCTGACGAATCAATTTTGCTCAGTCTCCTTTTAATGGCTGCATCTCTGACAAATCTATAAAACTCAGTTTTCTTTCAATTCAAAAAGCAATGGATAGTACATTTCCCAGTGACCATGCGGGCGAAGCCCCGGGTAACAGCTAGTGTTTATAATATGCGGATAAACCACACCTCCTTTCTCCATTTTTATATTCTTATAAATAAAAAAAGAAATTGGGTAATGGATATTTTTACAACGCCAGTACATGACAGGTGTCGTAAGAGGCGACTTAGGGAAACAAACCAGAAGATTGAAAGCAGCGTCTTCCTAATAACAATCAGAAAATAAAAACTGCGCTTGCTAACCCGTATGCTAAGCATGGCAACGCTGGCAAATATCCCTTTTATGTGGCAATATATTGGGAGGCCTAAAAAATTCCCTTATTAACTAGCATGTTTGTCTTAGATTTCACGCTTTGCAGACGAATTAGCAACCGCAGTATTTTATTACTTTGAGTTGTCATCAGGACGATAATGCTGCACATCTCATCATCTCCCGTTTCATTTTTGTTTCATCGTCCCTTAGGGCATCCTCGGGATGATATGGAGTACTTGATTATTCTACGCTGCTTGAACACGGCGTATAATAAATAACTCATTTTTATACCGCTTCGTTATTCAAATTATTTTTCAACTGTAGCGTTCTTGATTTAATTTTTATTAATCATATTCAGAATAGCTTATGCTGCAAATGCAGTATTGTTCATAGAAATCAGACTATCAAGCTAACATCATGATATTGTTTTTGTGCATATTGAAACAATGAAAACTGGAAAGAAAAGCCTTTGTTCTAATATATGAAATTTTTAACTAGATTTATTTTCCTTTTAGTAAAAGTAAACATGATTTAATAATAAGAAAATGATTTAATAACTAGATACTATTTAAAGAACAAGAACATATGTAGTTAGTTACCTATGTTTACTGCGTAGCAGCGCTGTAAGAATATCCATTACTTCATATCGTTCCGTGGGTGTCGTAAAAGGTGACGGACGAAAACTTAAACAGGAAACTGGCAGCAGCGTCTTCCTGATAACAACTCGATATAATTTAAAAAAAAAAACTTCGTTTGTCAACCCGCTTGCCAAGCGTGGCAGCTATAACAAAATCCCTTCTATGAGGCTGTGGCCTAGGTTGGATGGAACTACCTATTTTAAATTTTACATAACATTTCATGAAATAATAATAATCTTATGTTTTCGATCCAATACAGAAACAATATTTAACGCCTTTTGTGTCAGGATAAAAAATCAATATAAAATTTTGGTATTTATATATCGGCGCGTCTATAAAATACTGGATGGATCGAGAGTGAGCGAGAAGTTACGTCATATCGATGGTGGCGAGGTGGAATTGAGGGTACATCGAGAAATGCCCTATATGTTTGTGCAGTATAAAGTTCACTATAGGCGCCGTGTGCGAGAAATTCCGCTTAAGTCATTCTACGAGTGAAGTCACTCTACGAGTGCTAATATAGTGTTTTGGTTCTGTTCGTTGTGGCGGTTATTCTGACGCAGGTAAGGAGGAATTTGTTGCTGAGATGCTACCATTTGTTACGTTGAGATGGGTAGTGTTGCTGTTGGTATGCATACTTTGGTGTTATCATGTAATGTTTCCTTCATGTTACACCACTGTGTAATTGTGACGGGGACGTGGTACGGTATTGTTGAATTGTAACTACTCTATAATAAATGTATAGTGCAGTACGCTGTCTTATTATTGATAATGATTTATTGCGTAAGCAAAAGACCAAATTGAAAATCCGCTCTTACACTCTTACTATTTAAAAAAAAATTTATGCTATCCTGATGTATTTCCGAGATCATAATTGGGATCTTCTGCTGCATTCCCGAGATAATAAGTAGGAGCTTCTGCTGAATTACCGAGATCAAAAGTGGGATGAAGTCCCTGTTATCATCCACATATCTAGTCTTCGAATGGTGTGAGGGTTATTACGTTTGTGAAAGACTTCGCGGTGATGAGTTTGTTTTTATTAAATGTTGTAATAAAATTTGCTGCCCTATTTACGATATTGACGTACCGTTAAAGTGCAGAGTAAAAATTGAAAGTGAAATTTTTAAGCCAAAAGATAAATATTTTTGTTCAATTTATGTTAAAGGTATTCGGAGGTACATACTTTTATTATTCCTTAACGTACTCGAATATGTTAACAAATGTTGAAAGAAATATTGAAGGTACCTAGAGGAGTTATAATTTTGCATTCAGTGGAAATTTAAAGTGCTCGAGTTATGTTATAATTTGATAGTTCATGCGAAATATAATTAACATGGACTGGATTTAAAGTGTATTTAAAGTTCTAAATGTTTAAGCGACGTACCGAAAAAATATTTTTAATACAAATGCTCAAAAAGGGGCGTATTGCAGGGACGTATAGTGTTCGGGATGTGGGCTATTACATACTCGAGCTTTTTCTTTACCTATTCCTAAACGTAGTGATTATATTCTCTTTGCCTATTCCGAGCTCGTGCGTTCTCTTTCCCAACTATCAAAATAATGTCTATTAAAAAGAAAAAACCAACCACGAAGCTTTTACTAAAAAATTCATAGAATTTTTTATGAAACATGCAAATTTTTCTAAAAAGAAGCTACTAATTTGTTTCAATATCAGATTTAATGATTTCATTCAATGAACTAGGTTAGGTTTCATTTCATTTCATCTCATTAAATATAATTTTCATTTCATATCAATAAAAAAATTCTTTTAAAGACTTGGTTGTATGGGCATAGTTCCCTTTGTCTACCCAGAATGGGTGAAGAAAACAAAAAAAATCTCTGCTTATATTTTTTACGGTTGGCGCCATTTTCCAAAAATTTTCTTTGCGAGTATAGTTATTTGTTGCACAAAATGAGTATTTTCGACGATATTTTATTTGAATTAACACCACCGGAACTCAGTATAATTACACAAAATGCTTCGGAGAACATTTTACCGGAAAAGTCAAAAAGTGGCTACATATCTACATACAACGAATTTATTGCGTGGGGAGAGAAGAAAAAAAAAAGCAAATAGTTTTTCAGAAAATGTTTAGTTGGCATACTTCTCCGAAGTCTCTGCAAAATTAAAACCTTCTACGTTATGATCGAAGTTTTCGATTATAAAAGTGTGCTGAAAATAAGGAACAACGTGGATATAAGTGAATACCCAAAACTAAATGCTTTCTTAAAACGACAATCAGACGGTTTTACAACTAAAAAGTCGAAAATATTAACATCGAATGAAGTGGAAAGGTTTTCGAACGAAGCTCCCTATAATCGTTATGTAGCCACAAAGGTAATTTATTAATAAACACTTATATTTTTCTTTAGTATTCAGTTTACGAAATTGCAAATACAGTCAATATATTATTTAAAAAATATTAATCAAATCCCTTTTTGTAGGTTGCACTGATTTTTAGCGTTGTTGGAGCTTGCGGCAGAGAGGAGTAAGCCAATATTACTTTAAAAGATATTGAAGCCCATGGAAAAATGCTACTAATCAAGATTCCGAATACAAAAAATAAGACACCGAGAAGCTTTGTTGTTGATGGAGATCTTAGAATAGTGCAAAAATATATAAATCAGCATTCCCAAAAAGCAAAAACCGACCGTTTTTTCCAAAATTATCAAAAAGGGAGCTCAAGCAATCGGGATAAACAAATTTATTAATATGCCAAAAGAAATAGCTAGGTTTCTTGGTCTGCCGGATGTTGAGTATTATACTGAGAGCACAGCTTCAGGAGGACCTCTACTACATTATTGGCAGATTCAGGAGCCAACTTGACGTCCTTAAAACGGCTAGGAGATTGGAAGTCAGATAACGTTGCAGAAGGCTATGTTGCTGATTCATTAAACAACAAACTAGAAACTGGGAAAAAAATCACACAATCCATTAATTTAAGATCCAGTCCATCTCCTTCACATGACAATACTGAAGATAACGTTCATCCATCTACTTTCGTTGATAATGATAATTCATCAGATCCAATTCCATCAACTAGCAAACGCCATTGTATAACACCTTTGACAAATATACATGAACAATCATACGAAATTAATAATAGTTTGTCTCAAACAGTAAATATGCAACCTAAAACTTCTCCAGTTAGTATAAAAAACTGTACCATTTTCAATGTATATGTGAATTATAACTTTTATAAGAAATAAAAGATTAGTTAGTTGAGTTTATAGTGTTTTTATTAAATTGCTTAATTTTTTTCGCAACTGTATTAAAAATAGTTGTTCAGTACACGTGCGAAACCGTCACTGCAACTTGTTCCGACTGTCAACCCTCACCTTCGGCTGCGCCTTGGCTCAGGTAGACATTTGTCGGAACTCTTTGCAATGACAGGCTTTCCGCACTCGTAATGAAATATGCTATTAACTTTAACGTGCTATAAATTTAAAAAGTAGCCTTTCTGTGTTCTAATACGTTGATAAATGTTACAGTTTACTTCGAGTTTAGTAGCTCTATCTACTAAACTCGAGGTTTGGTAGAAGGTGTGGTGCTGTGTCGTTCGATCTTGAATGGAAATATGCTGCCAACGTATGATGCCTCGGAAACATTACTGCCAATCACCATTTGATTCATGAGAAAAGTAAATTTATCTTGAACATTGCCTTAAAAAATGTTTTTTAGTAATAAGTGGCTAACTTTTTAATTGGTTGAGAGAAATACTTGAAAGCCAAGATTATTTCAATTGACTAACCTTAGTTTATTGGGCGATTAAAGGCCCTGATAAATTGAAAAGTTTTTTATTTTATTTTATATTTTGACTACATCAACAGCCATACCGTAGCTCAAAGAGTGGGTGCGGTACGCGTGTGGCATGAATAGAGGGATTGTTAAGTGGTCGTTAAGATGTAACGGGGATGACTGAACATGGAAACTAGTTTTTCTGAGATTGAAATGAGGTGTGGTATATATTTTTTGTGTAACGAGTGATTTTAAATGGCTCTTGGACATTTGTGTGACGTAGCAGGTCTACAAACCACACTTATGTAAAATTCAGTCAACATTATATCCCATTCCAAATATAGTAATCGCGTGGCACTCGCTGCATATTAACGCGACCGTCAAACTCAGAGGTAAGAATGTCAACGAAGAATACGTCTTTTTCATCATCGATGCATTTATGAAGTATGTGTTGCTTGGCCATACCTTACACATTGACTCCTCAAGCAGTATCAAAGCCATGAAAAAGACTTCGTTTCGCTTTTTGGCGAACCACATAGAAAAATTACGGATCAAGAGCTCTGCTTCGCCAGCAGAGACTTCAAAGTGTACTACGAGTCGGTAAATATAAAAATCCACCTTATTGCGACAGGTAGCATACGAGCTAATGGGCAGTATCACGAGCATTCCGAACAACATGCTTACTAACATAGAGATCAGCAATCGTTTATGGCAGGATGCTCTACCAAATGTGTAGCTCGCGCTTAACTGCACCGAGAACCCCGTTTTTAAGGCGAATCGACTGGAGTTGCTTATACGTAAAGTTTATAGACCTGTTGATAAAATATGGGCTGATGATAAGGAACCAGAGGTTGATATCGACAATGTCAGAGTTAAAACAGTATGGAACGAGCCTCTGCTGAAGACAAAGCCCAATTCAACAGCACCAAGACCAAGGTAAAGTCATTTTTTGTTGGAGATTACGTTCTACTGCAGAACAAAAAACGTAATTAAATCAAGCTAGACCCAAAATACAAAGGTCTATTTAAAGTCGCGGAAGACCTGAAAGGTGATCGTTACCTCATGAGAGCACTAAATTCGTAGTTATAAATTTGTAGTAATCACATGAAAGGTAGCGCCAGATGCCTGACAGTACTTGTGTCTTCGATGAAAAATACATTGATTCTGACCAGTAAAATTTTTTAGTAACTGCCTTTTTGTTTCATTCGCGTTTGACTTACAGTATCATGGCTATGTCAGATTCCGGTTGGAAGATATCCTGAGCTGTCAGACGCCAGTTGGAGGTTGTCTGTAGGTCGGCTGTCTTGTCTATTTATCAGACGCCTTACTAAGGTTCCTTTGAGATCTATCAGATGCTAGATGGAAGCTGTTTTCAGGACTATCAAGCACGGAACGCAAGTTCGCTAGAGCCTATGGCAGCTTGCTGTTTCTAAAGTGTTGTTCGACAAAGTGATTTACTTTTTGTGAATTTAAGTTTTTTTGTACTCCCGTACTTTTGATGTTGTTTAGAGACCTATGTTTTGCTACAAATTACGAACTGTAACTGCACGTTGAGTTTAAAAATTACAGTTCGTTGATTTGTTATCAGATTGACCAAGCGAATGTACGTTTACTGTGACGAACCTTTTCCTCTTTTCATGTACTACTCCACACGAGGACGTGTGAAACGTCAAGATGGCGTGAGTATACTGACACCGTGGTCAGGCAGCCATCGATAACTTTCGTTTGTTTACTTTAGTTTGTATTCAGTGACAGTTTTGTCTGTTCCATGTTGTCATATGAGATGACGACTGGTCAAAAGGATGCCTTAGCTAGTGTTAGTTTGTAATTAAACGTAATCTCCTTGCGTATGTGTGTAAGTCCTTAAATATCCAAAGATAAGGACAATGTACTTATTCATGTCAGGATGATTAATAGTGTTTGTTATAGAAATTCATGAAGGTACACCACTGAGGACGGTCGTATGTCAGGATTGGCCGTGTCGGCGCGTCTATAAAATACCGGTTGGATTTAGAGTGGGAGAAATTGCGTCATATCGCTGGTGGCGAGATAGAATTGAGGGTATATCGAGAAACCTCCACTCATTTGTGCACTATAGGTTCATTATAGGCACCTTCTTTATTTTGAATTTCATATTTAATCAGGTTTCTCTCTCTCTCTCTCTCTCTCTCTCTCTCTCTCTATATATATATATATATATATATATATATATATATATATATATATATATATATATATATATATATATATATTATGTAGAGTATATTTTTAAAAGTGGGAAATGATCCGGTAACCGGACGATTTTATTTTATTTGTCCGGCTATTAGGGTTTAGCTACTTTAAGTTAGGTGCAAATGACCGTGGTTGGTTAAATTAGACTTATTATTAATTTATAGAATAAGCACATAAGTGACGAGACTTAACTCATGTGGTATAAATGTAAGCGGTTATTTTCGGCTAAAACTACAACAAGTGAAGTTCGAACAATATAATTAAAATAAGTATAACATCTCTTGACTTTGTCAAAAAAACGAAAGGAATTCATTAGGGAATATCAATGTCTTTAGGTTCAGCTGCGAATATTTATATAATTTGTAAATTATTTATACTTTAACTATGCTTAATATTTCTTCTGCCATTAACTATACCAAGAATTAATCGTATACACCGTAAGTTTATCGGAACCGCAATCAGCTACACCTATGTATGTGTAACGGGCTAAACGTACTTGGATTTCAAATTAAAAAGAAACAAATAGGCGAATAATGAAAATAAAATTTTTATCACGGTCAGCCGAATAATATAATTAGTCTATATTTATAGAGTTTGAATTTTAGTGAACAAAATAGATAAATATTTCCCGTACATAACATCGCACGCACGATTTCTTCAAAAATAACATCCTACTTCAATAACAGGTAATATCCGGTTACCAAAAATATATAAAATACCATTCATTAACTATTTGATACATTTTTGCCCTTGACTAATAAGTTTTACTTACAAGGATATATACGGCTGTTATAATAGGATTCAAACAATTATTTTAGATAACATCCAATTAACATAAAATTACGAAATAAAAATTTAGATTGCACGTTTGTCTAAAATTTATTTAATTATTACTTCCTACTTTTCACCAGCCAATAACTAATCACTGCTGTGTTTTGCAGATGCATTAGATATTGAAGTAAAAACGTATCTGCATATTGATTTTTAATCGAGGATACATGTAGTTGTATGAAGGGACACAGTGAAGAAGGGATTTCTAATCAGGTGGATTGTATGCTCTTTTGTCACTCTCGTATAAACAATCCGTGTAGTGATGTCGTAAGAGAATCCACTCTATAACATCTCGTGGGTGTCGTAAGAAGCAACAGAGGCGAATGAAACCGGACATTGTCAGCAGCAACTTTCCGATAACAATTAAAAAAAAAAACAGCGGTTACCGACCCGGTTGTAAAGCGTGGTAACTATGGCAAATGTCCTCTTATTGAGCAATCTATAGGGGAGGCCAATATTCAACAGTAGGCTGTATGCATGAAGTAAGCTGTAATGCATGAATGAAAAAATATCATCAAGGAAATTTAAATTAACAAAATACTACGTCTAAACTTTTAAATATTATTAATGGTTCTCATTTAACAGTTTAATAAGCATAACACATTTTAGTACGAAATTAATCAACGTTAGGTTAGGCGATTAAGGTAACGCTTTACATGCTCTATATGAGCATGTAAGACAGCATTATGTAACATTATTTAGTGAATATTAATGATATACGCGTCAGATGTTTTCTGTGTATAAGGTAATTTTTTATAATTATTATATTTTTAAAATTATAATAAATATTTTTATATTTATTATAATTTTATAATTTTTTATAAATCTATTTTAAACTAACTTTTTAGGCTTCACTCGCGCGGGCTTCAATTTAGTAACATAATTAAATGCTATTTCGTGCTAAATTTACCCAAATTCGATTACTTTTAGTGTCACCTGTGTCGGAGTCAGTTTCTATATGTTTGCTTGTAAGACTTTTTTTTTAATTCTCAAAGACTATTGGACGTAGATGATTAAACATTTTTATAGATATTATATGCTACAGGAACACGCGAAGTTTCTCAGAATTGTATTTAATATCATATATCTAGAAACATCTCATATTTTTTATATCGGGCATGTCTTCCGATGTATCTTTAAGAAAGGTATATGTCTTACTATTAAAATTTATTACTATTATTATTTATATTTTACTCTTTACATTCATTCATTTTTAAAGTTAATTAATTTTAAAAAAATAGGGATTATTTCGTGGTCTTCTATCAATTTACGGTATATATATCATATATCGCAAATAAACATTGTTAACGATTTATGATTCATATCATTGGTGCCATTTAATATTGATTGGCACCATTAAAAAGAAGCTGATATGTTTTCTCACTTTCGAGTAAACTTCAATATTTCATAAATGAAGTTATAAAATGATGGATACTACACATGGAATAAAAGTAATTTTACGAATTATACCTCGTTTAATTTTAACTTTTTACGCGGGTTTTTTTTACACATCTTTGTAAAAAATTCCATAAAAACCTGCGTAAAAAAACATATTGGTGAAATGAAGCACCGACGGGATCCGATCCGGTAAGTCTGAAGTATTTGAACATGTTCAGTATCAACATTTATTTATTTGCTAATCTTTCTTCAAAGGATTTTTTCTTAAAATTTATGAGACTACCCTTGTGTAGGTACAAAGAATTTAATAAAAAAATAATCATCAAAATTAGTTCACAATCAGTGAAGATATCGCTTAACATACATAGAAAAAACAATCATACACTCGAATTGAGTACCTCCTCCTTTTTGAAGTCAATTAAAAATTAATAGCTGGAGGACCTAAGCACTACGCTTAATGACCTCAATAGTACCTCCTAACGGATAGGTCTTAAGGTGAACATGGAAAAAACAAAGATCATGTGTAATCTCCATGTCACACCTTTGCCAGTAGTTGTTGAGAGCACTTAGCTCCAAGTTGTTGGCGAGTATTTTTTTAATTAATTTATTTTATTATTAATGTCATTCTCTACCAGCTAAACTTGGGTAAAACAGGGATTGAGTTTGGGTAGTTAAGTTGTTTTGATCAATTTCTTTATTTTTATAAAAATTAATTTCCGTAGTAGTAGTCTAAATGTGACAATAAAGTTAGGCTAGGTTTTAGATAAAAAGAAACCTCGATAACATTGTAATAGATAACTAATTAAAATTATGACATTACCATCATCACTACAAATTAAAATATTTTTGGTACTTACAAAATAGTGGTGTTTATAAAATATGTACAATTGATTCACATATATAGACAAATACAAATATTTATACATAAATATTTCAATAAAAATGTATACATAAATAACTAACAACATATAAATACAGAATACCAGCGTGAAGTAGAGGTTTACCTCTGCGTTTCGCTTGGTGAGTGCAGGTGGCCGGAGGCCCTTTTTACTGGAAATGAGGCATTCCATCTTAGTCCTCACGGGTGACAACGCATCTGCATTTTAATTCGCAAACGAGGATAGATGTGGATGTCTATGGGCCGCAGCAACCACTTACCATCAGGTGGACTGTGTGCTCGTTTGTCACCCTTATGCTATAAAAAAAAAGTAAGTTGACTCAACTTTGCAGGCTACAGATATATTTGTATTGTTACCTCCTATCTCCTTTACCTGGGACAAATAGTCCTAGGACAGATAGACTAGGTAATTCCAACTTCGACTAAGAGGTTAATCGACGGATTCAACTCGACTGGGCAGTGTTCGGAAAATTACGACACATCTCCTCAGGTATACCTCAAAACCTGACAACGAAATTGTAAAACCAGTGCGAGTTGCCAGTGATGACTTATGGATCTGAGATGTGGTCCTTCACTGCTGGCCGTACGAGGATACTCAAGGTCACTCGGCGAGCAATGGAGAGGGTTATGCTCGTGGTTTCTCTGAGTGATAAACTTATAAATCAGGATATTCGCAGTAGTACTAGAGTGATCGGTATAGCCCAACGGTTTAGTAAGCTGAAGTGGAAATGGCCCGGCCATATAGCTCGAAGAACCGATAACGACAACCGGTAAGCGAAGTGTAAGGCGACCCACAACTAGATGGAGTGACGACCTGGTAAGACATGCAGGAAGTCGATGGATGCAGGTGGCTCAGGACCGTGCTTTGTGGCATTCTTTGGGGGGGGGGGGCTATGTTCAGCAGTGGACTTGTGAAGGGCTGTAATGACGATGATAACTTCTAGCAAATATTGCCTCCCTATTTGAACCAAAATTTAAGTTTTTACCTATTCATTCAAGATTACATACCAAGTATGATTTATAAATAAACTTAATATCCAGATAAAATATCTTATAATATGTTATAGAACACAAGTCAGTCTCAGTAATTTGCTTTGACCATTAAATCATGCGGTTGGTTAGTAAGTAATACTTTAGGTTCAACAATATCATTTAAGGTGGTGAGAGAAAATTAAATGCAAATCTTCGAAGATTGCATGCACTCGACGTTGGTCGATAACATTAAGAAATAGGAAACGTTTAGAGTTATTTGAAGGTGAATTTCCATTGTCCGTTTAATCACCTACGCCATAAAACCATTATACGTCCATCGTCAGTTGTAAAGGTTCATGCACATTGTGAGCGCACCGGCCCGCAACAAGCCGCAGCAGGCGGCATTGCAAAATAGTGTCAACGCACATTAGAAGCAGAGCTAGGCGTCATTGCAATTGTATTGCCGAGTCGAGAGAATGTCCGAGTAGGTTATCTTTTTACATAAATTATGTATAAAGGAAGAGATATACATAAAAATGTAATATTATAAACAGTTGTATCTAATATTTCATGGCAATAAAAATAACATAAGAGGTAAAATAACTAAATATTACGTGTATAACAAAAATTCTCGCCCTTGTCAATAACATTGGTTTGTCATGATGGCTCTTATGTCACCATTGTGCGCACATTGTGGCGGACTCCATTGCACCACTTACTGTGGATGTAGAAAAAATCGCTTGCGTTGTTAATCGTACGTTACTTTCACCAGCAAGATGCAGCGACTCGCAGAAGTGTATAAAATATATTATACGAATACTATATACAGTGATTCAATAGTCTGTTTGGAGAACACTGTGGTGTGATGACCCATCAACAATGTGTGATGAAGAAAATAGGTTATCATTATGTCATGCTAATAGTCTACCATAATTAAAAAAAAGGTATCAAAGGTATGTAATAAGGATCTTGTCACTTCTAAAAAAAACAATTTTATGTAGCTGAGAAATAAAGATACGAAAGCGTTCTTATCCAGAAAAAGTAAAATATTTCAGCCTATGACTCAAAGAATATTTATAACTTGAAATTATTATTTATATTCATATATACGCGGTAGAGTTATGCTGTAGCTATATTCTGGATGCAGCACGAAAGGGTCAGCTTGGCCGGGGTAGGACCACGCTCTAACAGAATACCAGCGTAAAATAGCAGATTAATGCTGCTGTGTTTCGTACGTGAGTATCGAAAACCGGGTACCCTATTACAGTAAAGAAGATATTCCATCTAAGTTCTCAGGGGTGACAGCGCATCTCCATTCTGATTCTTAATCGAGGAGAGATGTGGATGTTTATAAGCACAGCATCTTCTTACTTTCAGGTGGACTGTGCGCTGGCTTATTCTATAAAAGAGCAAACAAATATTAAAATATGAAACTATGACCTACATTATACATTAATATTTAATGACATACATAAATACTACTTACTTTTTAACTTAACTGTTTTATAAATTATCCTTAAGCGTAACAATTTTCTAAGAGTATTTTTTCTCTTATTTTCCGTTCGAAAATATTTCCTGCTTAGTACGTTTTTAAGGAAATATTTGCTGCTCTGTTGCAAAAACATTATTCAGATAATGGGTATTGTCTTATAAATTATAGAACCAGGATTTTTCTTTTTTTTTCTTAATTATTTTATTTATATAGTAAATAGCTTTTTTTTCATAGTCTCGCTAGAAATTTTGCTAGTTCTTTACAGGACAGAGGTTTTATCCGAACCAATGTGGGCAATGGCAATGGGCAATTATTCTATTATGTTCTATTGTTTAATTCATTAATTGATTACAGCCTGTGCATAGTTCACTGCTGAACACTGATCTCTCATGTACGTAGTCTCATATTTGCCCTAGTGCTGCACTTGGCAGGAGCCGTACGTAGTAGTAGCTCGGGGGCTAAGCGCTTGATGTAAATTTTAAAGTACGCTAGCAACCCGGTTTCGATCCTCGTCGGCACCAAAGAAATTGTTAATTACAATTTTAAGTGTTGATTTACCACGTGCTTGACTGTGAAGATAAACATCGTGAGGAAACTTGCATGTCTGAGAAATAAGAAAAAAATATTTCAAAGACATGTGAAATTCGCTAACACGCATTGGGGCAGCGTGGAGGACCTTTCCTTGCCCTAAAACGCTCTCGGAAATGAGGGGAGGCCTGTGCCCGGCAGTGAACCGTACAGGCTGTAACTTGAACTTAACTTTTACACTTCGCATGCAGGTTGGCAACAGCAGTTTTCCGAATTATTTTTGAGTTGTTATTAGAAAGATGCTGCTGCCGATGTCCTGTTTCATTTACCTCTGTTAGAGATGAAATGTGGATTCTTTTACATCGCCCCTACACGGTGAACTTTTTTATACTGTTAAAGAACTAATTATATCTTAATAGAGGTACAAGTATATTTTCAACATAAGACTGCCAAAGTCGTTAAGTTACTTATCTATGAATCTAAGATTTAGGAAAAAAGTTGATTCCTTTATCTAATGGCCCTTTAAAGTCAAAGTGAACATTGGAAAGGCACAATTTTGGTGTACCTTCCAATAACTTTTGAAATTATGAATAAGTATTATAGAACATACTCGAGAGCTATATCAATAGCTATTGAAGCACAATATCGCCCTGTTGCGGGTGATCCAACACCTCTGTTGTACAAATGTCTGCAAGTATATTGTATAGGCACCGCTCTGAAGGTTTCATATTTGCTACAAGTAACAGGTGGCCTTAATATTGTATGATATGATTAAAATTTCACAGATGTGTAAAAATTACGTAATTCTCATTTTACTTACCCTTTTGGCTTGAAATAAAAAACCTGTGACCCTGAGGCCCAGCGTCCACTGACGCGTTGGCACGGCAAGTGATTCATTGGGGTCACTACATGTAAGCGCATACTGACAGCAATTTTTTTTCTGATTTGACAAACAAAATTACAATTTATCCAATTTCAAAGAAAGTTACAGTCTTCTGAATACTAAGACGAAGTACCTTACATCCTCTAATTATACCGCTTCTCCATACCCTTCAGTAGAGACCACAGCAGTTCCGGCACTGCTGTTTGACGGCATAAATAAGTAGGGGTGTGGTACACAGACGGATTTCAGAAGTAGCAACTATGCTCCGTTGTTCTTAGGCATGCCGTAGTTTACCGAGCTAGTGCTTTCTAAAAATCTAATTGTACTCGTATGTGTGTATATGAAAAGGTAGGTTGTGACCCATTTTTCACAGTAATTATTGCTGCGGAGGGAGAGATTTAATAAAATAAAAAAAAAATATTAATAAACTTTGGAGTTAAATATTAATAGCAGTCGTTCATTCGTGTTCATCATTCATATTACTGTGTATATATTCTATTGTACGATCATTCATCAGTACTCTGTATAGTATATTATATGGTCTATGTCTAAGTCTTGTGTGACAGCACCAATGTAAATGTGTGTTTTCCATGGAAGCTTTGATTGACAATAGTATTTTAGGGCTTATTAACGCTCCTTGTATGCTCAGATCACGTCACGTGTTTGAAGTGTTGATTTTCATTAATTATTACGCTGTTACCTAATTATCAGTGCTTCTATAAACGTTCTTGTTACATTTGTAATGTACCGATATGTGTACTGATGTGTAATTGAACTAAGCAGTGTGAATTTATGTTTCGTGAAAAAATTAGTTGAAAATAAAATTATTGATAACACTGCTTGTTAACTTAATGTACGTCAAATTTAGACTCTTCAAAGAACTTTCTATAAAGAACAGCAAAATATCTAAACAAATTCCTATACCTTTTTACTCATGACCAAACGCCATAAAAATTAAATTTTTTTTAATGGGAATGATAGGCTTTACGTGGTAGAGCGATATTATGCTATATACAGCTATATTATGATTGTAGCATAAATGGGTCAGCTCGACCGGAGAAGGATCACGCTCTGACAGAATACCAGCGTAAAATAAGAGCTTAATGCTGCTGTATTTCGTTTCGTGAGTGTAGAGGACCGGAGACCCTTTTTACTAGATACGATGCATTTCATATCATTCCTCAGGGGTGACAACGCATCTACATTTTGTTCGAGGACAGATGTAGATGTCTGTGGTTCACATTATCCACTTAACATCATGTGGGCTATGTGCTTGCTTGTCATTTTTATTCCATAAAAAAGAATGTTAGCTAGTTGCCGTACTTGACAGTATTGGTTGGTTGGCAACGATAGTATTTTTCTTTGGATATTCTAGGAAAATGTTGGTACTCACCTTTTGACTCAAAAGATGGTTAGCATAGCTTTGAGTGTCTTGTCCTTTGTAACACCCACGGGTCAATATACTTGAGTCGGATTGATGAAATCTTTAAAGCAATGTTGCAGTACTAATAATCTATTTGAAGTCTATGTAAATTATACTTAAATGCTATTAATATATATTATTGCACAAAACGAAAACATTTTCAAAACGTGATTACACGGACTAGGGTTCACAGAAACGCGAATCTTAATAATTTGTAAAGATGATACTGAATCGCTATTTTAACGTGTTACTTGCAGGGATTCCATAAAAACCGTGTAAAACTTGTATCAAATTAAAAGGCTTCTTAATTTGTTATGTCATGCTGCGAATAAAAAAATCGGATAGTTATAAAGCTCGCGGCCGCCCCGGCTAGTGCCAAGACAACTTTGAGATAAGACTTTGTTTTTCTAAAATTCTTTCCACTACACTTCACCCGACAAATGCGTAAAGCAAGGTAACGTTTCCATACCTACACACCGTAATGAAAGAGGGCCTTATCGCCGAATCCACATACTTAGTTATATTAGATAATCCCGTCGCCTGTAAACAACAATGACATAGGTTTCTTTTTTTTGTTAGTTAAGATTAAAGCAAATACTCCCACTATTTGAGGTACTTCTACTGTAGTGGAGTAAGACGATTAATATAAATAAATATCGATTGTAAGTTGTAGTCAGTAATAAACAGGCAATATCATTGATCATCCCCGCACCTCACCTCATGGCGACCCTGCCATGCGCGGGCGTCTCGGATCCGCGGTGGCGTATGTGACACAATTTGCAGCGCTTGCACATTTTACAAACTGGACTTTAGCCATGGCGTCAGCGAGTATTCGTCTCTATCGACTATTTCAAAAACATTTTTACCAAGTGGAATAAATACTTATCAAGATAATATTATCATTAATGGTATAGGTGGTGAAACCCGTTCTCAAGGATATACTTATTTAACGCTTTATGCGCCAGAGGGATCCCTTTATGAACACAAATTTTATTTGTTTGATAAACTTTCCTGTAAATCGAATAAAATACTCTGTTTAGACTTTTTAAATAAATTCAAATCTAATATTAATATAGAAAATTCTATTTTAACGTTACAGAATGACAATTAGTATAATTCTTCTAAAATAAATTATGACATTTTAAATATCCCTCCACGCTGTGAATCGGTACATTATATACCATTAAAAATAATATAACAGAGGATTGTGTTGTTTGCCCAATTCAATTATAGGAAGGCTTGTTTTTGGCAGGAACTATTGTTTCTCCAATTAGCGGCATAATACCTATACGTTTACTTAATACCAGTGAAAAAGAAATTAATTTATCAACATTTCAAGCAGAAATTCATTTATTAAATGAATATCAAATATGTTCATTTAATAAATGTAATTCAAGTTCACAAAGAGTTTTAGCTCTCATTGTTAATGTTACTGACATTATCATGTTATGTAAATTATTTCAACAGTGGTAGAGCCAGGCGGCAGCTTTTGCTGTCGCACGGATGGGCCGGCTCGAACCGGGGTGGTACCACGACCTCACAGAATACCAGCGTGAAGTGGCCGGAGGCCCTTTTTACTGGAAATGAGGCATTCTATCTTAGTCCTCACAGCTGACAACGCATCTGCATTTTGATTCGCAAACGAGGATAGATGTAGATGTCTATGGGCCGCAGCAACCACTTACCATCAGGTGGACTGTGTGCTCGTTTGTCACCCTTATCCTAAAAAAAACTGATCACTTACATTGTTACGAGCCACAAACCATACAAGGTATTTGTTCGAAGTATGCTGACATATTTTCTTTACCGAGCGATAAGCTTAGTTCCACGAATCTCTATCAACAAGGTATTAATTTGAAACCTAATAGCAGTATGCTGTTTATGTGAAACCATACAGGCTACCTAGTAGTTTTAAGTCAGAATAACAATGAGTATAATTCTTCTAAAATAAACTATGACATTTTAAATATCCCTCCACGCTGTGAATCGGTACATTATATACCATTAAAAATAATATAAGAGAGAATTGTGTTGTTTGCCCAATTCAATTATAGGAAGACTTGTTTTGGCAGGTACTATTGTTTCTCCAATTAACGGCATAATACCTATACGTTTACTTAATACCAGTGAAAAAGAAATTAATTTATCAACATTTCAAGCAGAAATTCATTTACTAAATGAATATCAAATATGTTCATTTAATAAATGTAATTGAATTACATTTCACAAAGAGTTTTAGCTCTCATTGTTAATGTTACTGAAATTATCATGTTATGTAAATTATGATCACTTACATTGTTACGAGCAACAAAACATAGAAGGTATTTGTTCGAAGTATGCTGACATATTTTCTTTACCGAGCAATAAGCTTAGTTCCACAAATCTCTATCAACAAGGTATTAATTTGAAACCTAATAGCAGTATACTGTTTATGTGAAACCATACAGGCTACCTAATAGTTTTAAGTCAGAAGTAAATGCACAAATTAAACAATAATTAAACGACGACATTATCGAGGAAACATAAAGCGAATGGTCAAGTCCTATTTTGTTAGTCCCCAAAAAATCGGATCAACCGAACACAAAAAAGTGGAGATTAGTTGTTGACTACCGAAAATTAAATGATTGTATACAGAATGATCGTTTTCCTTTACCTAACATAACTGACAACTTAGATTCACTTTCTGGTTCCATTTACTTCTCACATTTAGACTTTAGTCAATCATTTTATCAATTCACCTTGACCCCTGATAGCCGTAAGATCACTGCCTTCACAACTAGCACGGGACAATACCAAATGTAGCGTTTACCCATGGGTTTGAAGATAAGTCCAAGTGTGTTTTCCCGGGTAATTACTGTTGCCATGTCAAGCTTATCACCAGATAAATGCTTCATTTATTTAGATGACCTTGTAGTTTTTGGACAAAATTTGGAAATCCGTAACAAAAATTTGATCGATATATTTGAAAGGCTGAGAAATGTAAATTTAAAACTTAACCCAAATAAATGTCAATTTTTAAAAAATAATTATTATACTTGGGACATACAGTATCTGCAAATGGAATTTCGCCCGATCCGAAAAAAATAAAAGTAGTTCAGGAATACCCAACACCCACCAATTCTGACGAAGTCAGACGCTTCTTCGCATTTTGTAAGTATTATAGGAAATTTACACATAATTTTGCCGAAATAACTCTACCTATCTATCTAGTTGAATCAACTTTGCCGTAAAGGCGTAACCTTCGAATGGTCACAAAGTTGCGGAGATTCTTTTGAAATTTTAAAACAAGCTCTAACATCAGCACCTATTTTACAATACCCGAACTTTTCGGACAGCAACGAATTCATTTTGCAAACAGATGCCTCAGGTTTCGTAGTTAGGGCGGTTTTATGCAATAAAGATTTAGAACGGAAAAAACTATACTTCAATTTAAAAAGAATTGGTCGCTGTCATTTGGGGTATCAAATATTTATACTTATCTGTTTTGGCGTAAATTCACTATTATTACAGATCACTAACCTTTGATATATCTTTTCGGGATGAAAGAACCATCCAGTAGGTTATTGAAATTTCGCTTAAAAAAGTTACAGCCTATTTACGTCTCACTGCTGGGCACAGGCCTCCTCTCATTTCTGAGATGGTTTTAGGGCAAGGAATTGTCCACTGCGCTGCCCTAATGCGTGTTGGCAAACTTCACATGTCTTCGAAATATTTTTTTCTTATTTCTCAGACATGCAGGTTTCCTCACGATGTTTTCCTTCACCGCCGAGCACGTGGTAAATCAGCACTTAAAATTGCAATTTACAATGTCATTGGTGCCGGCGGGATCCGTACCCGGGTTGCTCGAGTACTGTGAAGCTAATAGCGAGCGCTAACCATCTGAGCTACCACGGCTGCGGCTGGAAATTTCGCTTAGAATTAGAAAAATATGATTTTAATA
Organism: Parnassius glacialis; assembly: GCA_033319125.1. Lineage (NCBI taxonomy): Eukaryota > Metazoa > Arthropoda > Insecta > Lepidoptera > Papilionidae > Parnassius > Parnassius glacialis. The sequence goes on along the minus strand of JAVANC010000028.1, from coordinate 28,784,163 downwards.
TCGTATATATTAAGGGAAAATATAGTGTGATAGCTGATGCTTTATCAAGAATTAACATAACATCTGATGAATAAAAACAATGAATGAGAGTAGTAAGGTGGCAGTCATAACTATAAACCAGAGGAGACAAATGGAAAATAACAATAAGACAAATAATAGAGAAAATAATATTCCTAATAAACCCAAAGACAATCGGCCTGATCAACCGAGAGTCGTGGAGTTATTACGAATATCAAATAATTCTTGTGAGATGAAACTAGTAAAAGGAAATATAGTAAATGAATTAAAAAATAAAAATGAGATTAATTTAAAGTCAAAATGCTGTAGCTATGCACAAAGGAGACAAATAATTTTTATTAACGGTGATTGTAGTGGCGGTCAAGAATATCCACTACCCCATATCCTCCCGTGGGTGTCGTAAAAGGCGACAAAGGGAAACAGGCGGGAGATGGCCAGCAGCATCTTCCTGATAATAGCCAAAAGTACAATAAAAAAACTGCGGTTGCCAACCCGCTCGCCAAGCGTGGCAACTATGGCAAATACCCCCCAAATGACGAGAGTAATAAAGAGACGGCCCCCAGTCCCCGGCGGCCCCGCTATTCCTGGCTACGGTGGCGACCATGGTAACGGCGGGGCAGGGGGTGCTAAGAATCTCCGGTGGAGGTTCGGTTGCCACCTACGACGACTCGACCTGGCAACGTACAACGCACGCACCCTGAGGACTGACGAGAAGATCGTGGAGCTGGAAGAAGAGATAGAAAAGTTGCGCTGGCATATTATAGGATTATCCGAAGTCCGAAGAGAGGGGGAGGACACGGTAATCCTCGAATCCGGCAACTTGCTATATCACCGGGAGGGCGACCATCTGTCCCAAGGAGGTGTCGGATTTATCGTCCACAAGTCTCTCGTTAACAACGTTGTAAAGATCGGGAGTGTGTCGACGAGGGTTGCGTACCTTATACTCAGAATCACCAAACGGTATTCGCTGAAGGTCATACAGGTTTACGCACCAACCTCGGCACACCCCGATGAGGAGGTGGAGGAAATGTATGAGGATATCTCTAGAGCCATGCATTCCTCCAAAACCCAATATACGGTGTTAATGGGAGACTTCAATGCAAAACTAGGCACAAGAGAGAACGGTGAGCTGAAAGTAGGGAAATTTGGAATAGGGCAACGGAACCCAAGGGGCCAGCAGCTGGCCGACTTCATGGAGAAAGAGGGACTCTTTATGATGAACTCTTTCTTCAAGAAGCGGCCCCACAGGAAGTGGACCTGGTCGAGCCCCGACGGTTCGACAAAAAATGAGATTGACTTCATTATGACGACCAGACGACAACTATTCAGTGATGTCTCAGTGATCGCGAGGGTGAAAACCGGCAGCGATCACCGAATGGTTAGAGGCACACTGAACCTAAATGTTAAGTTGGAGAGGTCTCGTCTGATGAAGTCAACGCTCCGTCCCCCTCGTGCTCTAATCCAAAGTCCCGAAACCTTTCAGCTCGAGTTACAAAACCGTTTTCAGTGCCTAGAAGACTGCAATGAAGTGGACGATATGAATGACAAGCTCGTGGAAACTGTCCATGCGGTCGGAGCTAAGTTCTGCAAGACCCGCCGCAGAAGAACACAAAAACTCTCCGATCACACTCTTAATCTCATGGCTGTTAGACGGGAGATGAGGCTACATTCTTCAACAGATTTGACAGCATACAGGCAACTGAACAGACAGATCTCTAAATGCATGCGGCAAGACTTACGCAACTTCAATACAGCTCGTATTGAAGAAGCGATCGAGCGGAACCAAGGCTCCAAAGTCTTTGCCAGAGATCTGTCTGCCAGAAAGAGCCAACTGTCAAAGCTGAAGACCGAATGTGGCAGCATCGTTTCCGGGGCACCTGAGATTTTGAGTGAGATTGAGAGGTTCTATGGGCAGCTGTACACGTCATCGTTGGAGCCACACGCAAGTGTGAGTAACGATCCAAGAGCGAGTCTTATTCGACACTATTCCGAAGATATCCCGGACGTCAGTCTGAGTGAGATTAGAATGGCTCTCCAGGACCTTAAAAACGGCAAGGCCCCAGGCGAGGATGGAATTACAGCGGAGCTTCTGAAAGCGGGTGGAAGACCGGTACTTGAAGTCCTTCAGAGGCTCTTTAATTCCGTCCTCCATGGTGGCATTACACCGGAGGCGTGGAGCAAAAGTGCGGTGGTCTTGTTCTTCAAGAAAGGTGACAACGCTCTCTTGAAGAACTACAGACCGATTTCCCTTCTGAGCCGCGTCTACGTGCTGTTTTCGAGAGTCATTACGAATCGTCTCGCGCGCAGACTTGACGACTTCCAGCCTCCCGAACAAGCCGGTTTCCGAAAGGGCTTTAGCACCATAGACCACATACATACCCTACAGCAAATTGTACAGAAGTCCGAAGAGTACAATTTGCCACTATGTCTGGCGTATGTGGACTATGAGAAAGCCTTTGATTCCGTCGAAATTTGGGCGGTGCTGCAGTCCCTTCAGCGGTGCCAAGTTGACTGTCGGTATATCGAAGTGCTGAAGTGTTTGTACAGTAGAGCTACGATGGCTATCCGAGTACAGAACCAGAGTACGAAACCTATCCAATTGCAGAGAGGTGTAAGACAGGGTGACGTTATATCCCCGAAACTCTTCACCGCTGCATTGGAAGACGTTTTCAAGCTTCTGGACTGGAAAGGATACGGAATTAACATCAATGGCGAGTACATCACTCACCTTCGATTTGCCGACGATATAGTCCTCATGGCAGAATCGCTGGAGGAACTAAACACTATGCTCAATGACCTCAATAGTGTCTCCCAACGGATAGGTCTTAAGATGAACATGGACAAAACAAAGATTATGTTTAATGTCCATGTCACACCTATTCCGGTAGTTGTTGGGAGCACTAAGCTCGAAGTTGTTGACGAGTATGTTTACCTGGGACAAATAGTCCGACTAGGTAAGTCCAACTTCGACCGAGAGGTCAATCGACGGATTCAACTCGGCTGGGCAGCGTTCGGGAAGCTACGACACATCTTCTCGTCAGAAATAGCTCAAAACCTTAAAACAATATTGTACAACCAGTGCGTGTTGCCAGTGATGACTTACGGAACTGAGACGTGGTCCTTCACTGCTGGCCGTATGAGGAAGCTCAAGGTCGCTCAGCGAGCTATGGAGAGGGCTATGCTCGGAGTTTCACTGCGTGATAAACTTAGGAATGAGAATATCCGCAGTAGAACCAGAGTAACCGACATAGCCCAACGGATTAGTAAGCTGAAGTGGCAGTGGGCCGGCCATATAGCTCGAAGAACCGACAACCGATGGGGAAGAAAGGTTCTCGAGTGGCAGCCTCTTACCGGTAGGCGAAGTGTAGGGCGTCCCCCCACAAGATGGAGTGACGACCTGGTAAGACATGCAGGAAGTCGATGGATGCAGGTGGCTCAGGACCGTGCTTTGTGGCACTCTTTGGGGGAGGCCTATGTTCAGCAGTGGACTTGTGAAGGGCTGTAATGATGATGAACGGTGATTTTAGCTTACATTTTACGCGAGCCGAATTTGTAGCTAAATTGAGCGAGTTTTGTAAAAAAAAACAATGTAAAAGAAATATATGATGCATATTTCTTAAAAACGGAAGATAACGCGTTATTTTTGACAAACTTAATAAAAGAAGTAAAGAAAAGTAAAGATTGGGCCGGCCCACGAATACGTATTTTGGGGGGGTATTAAAAGAATAAATTACGAAACCGAGAAATCATTTATTATATGATTTCTCGGACATGCTGGGATTTAAAGAACGATAAATAATATAAGGCGAATTTATTATTGGCCAGAGATAGAGAAAGATGTAAAGGAATTTATTGGTAAGTGTGAAAAGTGTCAAAAAATGAAACACTCATGGCATGTCATAGAGCCTTTGGTGATAACAACTACAGCTCATTCAGCTTTCAAAAAAGTGTTCCTAGATGTGCAAGGACCCTTAGATTGTGACATAGACAATAACAAATATATTTTAAACATTCAGTGCGTATTATCTAAATTTATAGAAGCATATCCACTCAAAAGTAAAGAAACTGTCACTATTGCTAGAACATTTGTTAATAGTTTTATTTAAAGATTTGGTGTAACTAAAATAATAGCGACAGATAGGGGTAGTGAATTCATATACTCAACTATGACTGAAATATGTAATTTATTGCAAATTGAAAAAATATACTCTACAGCATATCATCACGAGTCTATTGGTGCCCTTGAAAATTCTCACAAGCATTTAGGATAATTTTTACGAATTATGTGTGACAAATATCCTGAGACATTGAGTTACTGGATTCCATATTGGTGTTTTAGCTATAATAATACGGTGCATTCTTCAACGAAATATACGCCTTACGAACTTGTCTTTGGTAAACCAAGTGAACTTCCTTGTAGAATAAGTAGTAGTATTGAACCATTGCATAATCCTGATGACTATAACTTGGAATTAAAGAATCGATTACAATTTGCACAAAATGATGCACGTGAAAACTTGTTAAATACTAAAGATGTGTGAACTCAGTAAATTACCAAAAAGGTGATTTAATATTTATTAAAAACGAAAATTGTAGTAATTTAGATAAGAAAAAGCAGGAGGCAGCAGAAAGGTGCATTATCGTCCACATCTGGAATCCGCGTAGGCAAAGTAACCAGGCAAAGTCATAAACAGATCTGCCCGCATAATCAGATAAACATAAATCGAGCCATTCGGCGTGGTGGGCGTTAAAATTGTCGAGGATTACGATCTCTGCGGATGGGTTCTGCTGTAGCTAGAAATCTGTAGTCGATGAGTCGTGGTAGAAGCTGACCCATCTTTGCGACAGCAAAAGCTGCCGCGTGGCTCTACCACTGTTAAATATGAATACATATGATTGATTGTGTAGATTACGATGAGGCAGTAAATAAAATGTGACAAATAAATTAAGATAGTTTTCCTAAAGGATCCGACAACGCTTTCGGTAAAATAGAAATTTTAATATTTCTTACTTGAGCTGAAAAGCAAACTTGCTCATGTTGCAAAAATTTCCAGTTTTTTTTTAACTTCGGGTAGAGTTTCTGGGATTCAAAATATTGTTTAATTTAGTAGTATAATTAAAAAAAAACATGTGTGCAGTTCACATGCGGTAGAAGCGGAACATTCATAAAAGGAGACCGAGATAATAGGAGACAATGTATACATTATTTTATATCATTATCTGAAACACTAAATCCTAAAGATATATTATGTATATGTTTGTCGCTTTTTAGTGTCGTTTTTTCGTTTCAAATCCTAACGATTCTAAAGAAGTATTCACTCCAAAAAACTGCAATTTGATTTATTGTGGATTCCGTTGGATCGAAATGCGATTCCTTAGTTGATAATGATTTTTTTGATTATTACTATAACTTGAAAATTGTGCCGGACGTGCTAAACTCGGGAGTAAATGTTGTCGAAAATAATCGAGTCGCTCACGTCCTACACCTAGTCTAGCCTAGGTTCTGGTAGTCGTCTACTGCCCTTTTGGTAGGTACGGCTGTGGTACTCACGGTACGTGACGTTACGTCACGGTACGTACGGTACGTGTATTTTGATTAAATGGGCGTCCAATAAAAATGCACGTACCGTAGAATACAAATGGCGAGGCGGTTCGGCGGCTCAACTGTTCGGCGGAAATCTTCTGACGATCGGTTGCCGACTACGATTGTTGAGTACGGTTAGTAGTTACTAGGGTTGTTCACTATCGGTTGTTCCCTTAGTTGTTCACGGTTATTCACTATATTCTTCAGTTGATTTCTTCAATTGAATTTTCTTCCAGTTGTTCGGTAATGATTTTCCACAATTTAACCAACTAAGTGTTAGCTGCATATGCATAGTTGCACTGCAGGTTTCAGGCCTCGGGGCATCTCCCATTGCCCGGAATCTCCTCGCAGTACAAAACTATGTAGCGGTCATGGGTGCCGTTTTGTCATTTTAAGTGTTGGCAGTGGATGGGGGTTTGATTCCCCGTTCGTCGCTAATTGGTGTCAATACAGTCTAAGTTAACAATCAGTTACATTGACGGTTATTACTCGACCCTCTAATGTCTATAGTGAGGAGTTCTATGCGTAGAGATTACCTGTCCGGGGACTGAGCATGTAAAGGTTCAGGTTATTAAGATGTATCTGTGGCCCGGTGTCAGCGCAGTCAAACATGTTACGCGCTAGCTGGACCACAAACTTGAATTGAATTGTTTCCATTTTAAGGTTGGCTGCTATGATGTCATTTCGGATGTAGCGACGTGCACCGATGATGGTTCGTAAGGATAAATTCTGCTGGACCTGCAGTCGCCGTCTCTGTAGATCGCTCAAGAGTGAATACCAGGCCGGAGCAGCGTATGTTGGTCTTGGTATTATATACAAATTTATATAGTCTCAGCTTGGTCTTTAGCAGTAACTTGGATGCCATGATGGGAAGGAGCAACGCCCGCGCACCTCTGGCTCATCCTGTCGATCTGACATCCAAGTTGGGTCACGGTCTTCTCGAACGCAATTTCTTGGCACCTGAGCGTCATAGAGGTGGTAGGTTTTTGAGGCGGCGGGTAAGCAGAGCGGTCATCTTATCAACATCGACGGCTATCTTCTACTCATCCAGCCATGGCGGCAACAGATCCAGCAGACGTTGCATCCTGGAAGCAGAAATGTGGGCGCTTCTGGATGATGAATAGTAACACACATTAAAAAAAGAACACATAGTCGAATCGAGTACCGGCCTATTTTTGAAGTCGGTAGAAAATGATAATTTGTATTCATTTAAGTCTATCCGCCTGTCAAGACCTCTTTACTCAGGAATGGGTAGAGGTATAAACATGACATTAATATCAAAGATTAATATCTATGGTCCCTTAGAGTTAAAATCATGCTTATAAATTCAACTTAAACGGGTAGGTGTTTTATGGGTCACAGTATCCACTTACCATCAGGTCATTATGTACTCTATTGTCACTCTTATATTTTTTTTTTTGATTTTTATTATAGATTATAGCTAAGTTGTGCGCTCTACTATTTTCGGCTTACCAAAAAGTAGGATAGTAGTCAAGCGCTGGCTTAGAATAGTTAAAGAGTTAATTATTTTGGTGAACGTAATTACCTTGTTATCCAACTGCTTACACTGGTATACGTTTCCAATGTATATAAATGAGTATTACTTATCTCTGTTAATTTACGACATTCGTGTATCAGTATCGAAACAGGCTAAAATTGTCGAACGCATAATTAAGTTTATTTGGAATCATTGTGGCGCGAGTCCAGTGCGCTCTTGTCCGGTTTCATCTTTATTAGGCAGGGCAAACTTCATCTACGGATAATTTGCTGTTAACACGATATTAAATGCTAAAGAGTGTTGGTTATTTTTCAGAAATAAGAGGAAGCCTGAGTTTCTCAACAGGTAACCTTTACTATAGTTAAAATTACAGCTTTCTCATTTCTAAGAAGATGCGCGAGGAAGGGTATGCCACGCTGCCCCAAGGTATATTGGTAGACTCGTCATACTTCATACCTATTCCGTTTTTTTTTAATTCTCAGACATGCAGGTTTCGTCACGATGTTTTCTTACACCGTCAGGTATGTTGTAAATTAGCACATAATATTGCAATGAGGGCTAATAATCTTCCACTCACCAGATGTCGCTACTAGCGACTGAGGTAAAGTTTTTTGTTACACAGTATCATTTAATTGAGAAATTAGTTTTAAATAATAGTTTATCATTGTCTAGAGTATTATATTAATATATAACACAATGCTTCAGTGGTTTCATTTTTAATTTTTTGCACATTATAACTCTTTTTTTTTTAAAGTCGTCTTTTAGTTATATTTATAGTTTGGTTTATTCATTTCTAATGTAATTAATATAAAATATAACTAATAATACAGAAAAAAACCTTAAAGATTACATTTTCCCAAGAAATTATCGTCCCCGCTATGAAATCTGTCAAATATTTTACCTCACTCGAAAGTGGCGCCGCCCTGGTGGCAGAAAAAGTTGTGGATGCCCTCATTAACCATTTGACTGGCACCGGCGGGGATTGGACTTGTTTTGCATGTATTTTTTTTACGTGGTAGAGTCATGCTGCAGCTATATTAATAGTATAGTTATAGCACGGATGTGTCGGCTCGACCAGGGAAGGACCACGCTCTTACAGAATACCAGCGTAAAATAGCAGCTTAACGCTTCTGTGTTTCGTATGGTGAGTGTAGAGAACCGGAGACCCATTTTACTGGAAAAGAGGCATTTTATTTTAGCCCTCACGGCTGACAACGTACTCGCATTGTAATTCGCAAGCGAAGATAGATGTAGATGTCTATGGGCCACAGCAACCACTTACCATCAGGTAGACTGCGTGCTCGTTTGTTACCCTTATACATTAAAAAAATATTCTTTGAAATTTTAAAGACAGCACTTAGGCCCTACACGGCTTTTATAGGGATATCACGTTGACTACCTCGTTGTTCTAGTTGTGGCAAGCGTAACTGCTGGTCGTGTGGTCCTAGGTTCGAATCTCAGTTCAAGCTAAAATCAATTATTGGGTTTTTCTAGTAATAAATTCTTAATAGCAGCTTGGATACAGGAAGTTTCGAAAGCACGTAAAGCCGTTGGTCTTACACCTGACGTCTCTACATTCGTATCAGATTACCGGACCATCACATTATGAGAGTTAAAGAACATAGAGTGCACTTGCGCTTTCGCACACACTCGTGCACCATAATTCTGTCCTGCGCAGATGGATAGTCTCCTTTGAGACTAGCCGCTGTCACCGGAATCCAGTCTGAAGGACGTTTCTATTATTATAAGTTTCACTTTAAAAAGGTTCTAGCAACTCTACAACGTATATCACAAGTATAGTATAAATCAAATAAAGCTGTAATGAAAGAAATACTCGCTGTCCAATGTTGCTACAATGATGAGGAGTAATTGTGTTCTGTGTTCAAAACTAATAGCTATTAGTCATATTAGTAACAAACAGTGTTGTTATTAACCAAATATTGACGCTAGCTTTGAATCAAACGCGGAAAAATAACTGTGGTGTTATCTTTTAATTTAAATGTAAGAGAATGATTGAATGGTCGTTTGTCCTTTTCTCACTTGAATGGCTTGACGAATTCTAATGAGGTTTAAATAGAAAAAAGTCAGTATAGAAAAAGATTATGTGACTACACAGAATAGGATACATATAAAAAACAGAAAGATAATATAAACAAAAATTACGAATTAACTTCTGAAATTAAATCTTCAGGATATGTCAGAAACAGAAATAATATTTTCTAATCCTTTGCCAACATCAAATTTAAATATAATTGAAGTTTGTCTAGGAATTTGTGTAAGTTGTTTTTTTTTAGAAATCTTATTTAACCTCGTAATTAAGAAGGCAGTTAATTAGCATAGAAATTTTAATTTAAGTACTTGTAACTTGCAAAAGGTAAAGAAACTATTCAACTTAAAGTTTAATTATATGAGCTGGTTAAACAAACTGAATGGTGGCGATGCTCTTAGCAAATAAATTAATTTAATTAACTGCCACTCAAAAAATAACTTTATTTTTATTTTTACGATTCTACCGATATCCAAGTAACCCTTATAAATACCGTTAAGACTGTTCTAAGGTGTTAAAGTCTCATATTATTTAATGATATATCGATCAAATTAAATAAATTTAGTTGTTTATTCAGGAAAACATTAGAGGTTTATACATTTTTTAAGTTTTATGTAGAAGTTAAGGTGATAAATGAATACACAGTCCACCTAATGGTATGTGAATACTTTGGTCCATACACAACATCTTTCGTCAATCAAAATGCAGTCATACTTGCATTTTTATTTCATACACCTTCAGAGGAATGTTGTATCTGCAAGAGGGTTAAATCATCCTCTAAATATTAAGAGGACTGTGGCTGCCATCGTGAAACGTGAAATATTACTTCTTTCACCTTAATTGTGTTGTAGGGCGAATTTAGAACCGCAGAACTAGAAAGAATAAAGTTATGGCATATACATTATTTCTTAGCACCAATTGGTGTTGTTAAGTTATTTTTAACTTTTAGTTCCTCGAAATCAATTTCGACATTTTAAACTACTTTAAAAAGGAGGAGGTTCTTATTTCGAGTATGTGTTGTTTTTTTTTTTGTATGTTACACGATATCTTCGCATATTGTGCACCAACTTTCATGTTTTTGTTTGTTAAATAGGTTATACCTCAAGAATGGTTCCAAGTGAATTTGAAGAAAAAATTTCTTCTTAATTATTTTTTTCATAACATCTTTTTTAGCATTTGAGGTCGGTTTTTATTTTTTATTTATTATTATTTAAATATATTTTTTAATTGCTACCATTTCATTAGTTTGGTGTCAGATAATAGATACTATAAGTACGGCACTAAAGTAACTAATATAAAATTACAGATCTAAATGAGTAACGCCTGACAATGTTGAAGTAAAAATTCTGACAATAATAGCGACACTGTCCTGCATTGACGAAACTAATTATACGAATACAGAGGCAGCATACAAAAGATGAAGTTTACTTTTCCTCTTATCATGTGTCCCGCCCACTTCCATTTCAGCCTTTTGATTTTTAGGGTTACGTCCTGAATCTTAGTCCTTTTCTTGATGTTTATGTTTCTTATTCTGTCCGCCTTCTTGACTCTTAGCATGCTTCTTTCCATTGCTCGTTGGCAAATGGCAAATTTATAAATTGTGTTCCTTTATTAATTAAAGCCCATGTTTAGCTTCCATACATTAGAATTGGTAAAATGAAGGTATTGATTAGTTTACTCTTTGCTGCTCTTTGTAGGTTTTTGTCTTTCATTAATTCTTTCAGATCCCAGAATCTCTTCCAATTATTTCCTATGCGTCTTTCGATTTCTTTCTTTATGTTATCTTTAGGTGATATCAGTTGCCCTAAATATATGTATTTCTTGACATAACTAATTTGTGACTCGCCTACGTTTATGATGCTTTTATTTACATTGGTCATGATTTTTGTTTTTTTCAGTATTCAATTTTAGTCTTACCTTTTCACTCTCTGATGTTAGTTCGTTTAACATCCCGTCTAATTCTTCTGGCGTTTTAGCAAATAACACATTATCATCGGCATGATGATGATGATATCAGACAGTTGCAGGGATAACATAGAGTAGAGTGTCCAGAGAGAGACCGGAATGGAAAAGGTTGGAGGAGGCCTTTGCCGACTGGCAAACGAACTCGCAGAAGAGAAGTAAACGCGAAATACGTGAACAGTTCATTTATTAATATTAAAACTACATATTTAACAGTGCTAAAGTTAGTTCTGTATTTGTTTTTGTATAAGGATCTGTATTTATTTATTTGTTTGAATAAAAAGCTTTGTATTTGTATATGAGACTTGTTATTTCGGACTTCGATTAAAAACAAGTAAGTATTTCACAGTTTTTGAAAATTCTACCCTTAAAGGTGTTAAATAGGGGTAGAATATTTTTATGAAATTCCATCATTTTTCAAATTATAATCATGAAATTCAGTATTTTAGCTATTGATTTAAAAAAAGGTGTACGTGTTTCACAGTTTTTGAAAATTCCACCCCCCGAAATCGAACTCGCGACTCCCTAGGCTACGTAGGCTGCACATGAATGTATAATTATATACGTACACACATGAAAAACAATTTCCCTGTTGCAATCAGGGGAAAACAGTTCGCCTAATTTTGTTTATGTTGATTACATTTTTATGCACACGATTCTGTTACTTAATTAACAGCTTTTAGTCTGTCAAGCCCTGAAAGATCGTTAAAAATATTACATTAATATGTAAATAAAATGTAATTTTATATTATATTATGTACATCACCGCTGTGACGTAAAAGTAAAACGGTAATATAAATAAATTCTAATAATTTTTACAAAGTTGTAACTAGATGGCGTTGATGTTGTTTAAATCACGCTATGCTTCCGTTCACAGAAAGTCATATTAAGGCTCAATAGCCTTAATATTACTTTTCTGAGAACGGAAGTATAGCGTGATGTAAAACGTGACATCAATATGTCACGTTTTCATCTCCAAGAAACTAGGGTTACCTGTGTTCTCTTTGCAAATGAAGCGTTGTTGATTTTATCATAAAACATTTAAATTCAGTATTATTATCTAAGGTAATAGGTATAGGTATATATTGTATTTTAATTGATATTTTATAGTTTTATTTGATATTTAATTATATTTTTTGAATTAACAAAGATTTAAGAGTACTTTTTAAAGTCTTTAAGGGATATTTTACACGATCAAACAAGTTTTTTGAAATTTAAGATCTTAGAAATAGTAGGCAAAGTTTTTTATACTAAAATATGTTTTCATTTAATCTAGTTTTACTTTTTACTTATTATATTATTAAAAGTTTAAGGCAAAAGTTTTTCTGTGTTGTTGTTCGGAGTTTTCTAATTAAAACTTTATAAAGAAATTATTAAATTAATTGACCTAAATAACCTTTGAAACATCAGTGTTATGATAGGAAAAGATAATTTTACTAAAATATAATGAAAAGAAAACTGCTAGTGTTAAACTAGCTCACAGACTACCTAATGGTAAGATATTACTGGTAGCTAGAGAAATTCAGCTACCAACTTGCAACAAAAGTCTTTAAGTCACTTTTGAGGACAAAGAGGAAATACCTCATTCATTCTTTACAGATGAAATAACCTTGTAGGAGGAGGTACATTTGCTATAGTTGCTATGCGTGGCAGGAGGATTTTTATTATTATAAGTTGTTAGCGGGAAGTGCTGCTGCTAATTTCCTGTTTCATTAACCTTTATTAGTCCTTACAACACATACAGTGGGATATAATATTGTGCAGGGGGCAGTAAAGCTGTGACGGCTTTTTAATATGCCCTCATAAAATCACGAAGTTTCTTTGAATTCACCGACTTTTGGCTTTCAACACAAGTCGGCAAGGCCTTTGTACAGCAAGGTATAATAAACCGTAAAAACTTTAATATAACTATTATACCGAGCCTTACCCAACTCGCCCATATCCGCCGGAGTGATTCAGTATGCTGCAATACACAGTTAAGTAGCCGCATTTTTGTGTTGTTAGTTTTAGCTACATACATATTTGTAGACCTGAATTGTTATATTTTATTTTTAACACGAGTAAAAGACCAAGGACTAACTATTTTAATAAAGAGTGAAAGAACAGTTCTATTTTATTGAGTTTAACAGAGAAAGAATTTGTTTATTATACAACGCCAGTGTACCAGTGTCTAAAAAGTAACATTGAAAGAAACAGTAATTTTTCACCAATAACTGAAATCCGGAAGAAACGTGTCTGCAAATTGAAGACAAATCTAACAAAACAACAAAGTGTTTCCACCGGGCCAGTTCACCATTTTGGCCCAGTTTTACCAGGCCAGTTTGAAGACAGAGAAATAATAAAGGAAACCTTCTTAACAGCTTGTGATTCTGTTTTAAAGAATTTTAAAACCAAAATTGAAATTATTGCGGCTATTGAAGCGATACTATTGTCAGCCAGAACAGTTTCGAGAAGAATCGAAGTTATCGCTACTGATATGAAATCGGAGTTCGAGAGTGATATTAAAAAGTGCAAGTTTTTTTTCATTTCAACTCGACGAGTCTACTATTATTAAAATGATATTTTATGATTTTACAACAAAGGAAGAATTTTTTAAGTTGTTGCCAAGGGTCGCACAAAAGGTAAATATATTTACCATGCATTTATAAACTTTGCAGATGAAAGTCAGTTACCATAAATTAAAAAGTTAGCTGCCATAGTTACTGATGGTGCAACTGCAATAATAGGCAATAAAAATGGATTCGTTGCGCTGTGTATGCCAAATGACGTGTTTCCTCAATTCGTTCATTACTACTGAAGCAACCACCAAGAGGCGTTGTAAGCCAAAATTCTTTGTTTTGAACACGTAATGAAGATTTTCGTAAAGATAGTTAACCCTATTAGGGCTGCGGCAATGCAAAGCCGTTTGTTTCGGCAGATTTTGCAAGCTGAAGATGCTGAGTACGCGGACTTGATGTTACATACGGAAGTTCCTTGGCTGAGTAAATTCAAAGTGCTTGTACGCTTCCTTAGTTTAATAAACGAAATCCAAAATTGCATGGCAAGGAAAAAGGAAAATTATCCACAGCTGACTGATCCCCCATGGCTTGCAGATTTGGGGTTTCTTACTAATATAACAATAAACTTGAATGTACTGAACCTAAAAATGTAAAGAAAAAATCGTAATGTTGTGTAAATGGTTGTATCGGTGGATTCAATCAAAGCCAAATTGAATCTATGGAAATCCCATTTACTGAGAAGTACAATTATTAACAAAACTAAAATGAAAACTTAAACCAGATTTATAGAAAATGTTCGATCGATCATAGGAATGTATGTGAAAAAGTTATAGATACCATTTAGCTTGCCCTACAATTAGATATACTTTTGACGAATTTAAATCTAGTTTTCAACAATTTAAGAATCTTGAGCCTATCTTGGAGTTCATAATTAATCCATCTACAAAATGTGATGTTTCAGAAAAGATCAAATATGATTTTGGCATAGAAAATTACGATGAATTACAGCTGGACATAATAACCATGAAGAACAACTTAAGCCTGTTATCATACATCAGGGACGAAAAATTTTGGAATATTGTTGATGAAAATAAAAATACAATTTTAAGGGCATTATCTCTTAAAATACACGCGTATAATAGTACATTATCGTATGCATGCGAATACATATTTTCACCAATGAATCACTTAAAACAAAAAAAAGAAGCAAAATGACAAATGTAAAGAAGGTTGGTCAAATCGTACCAGACGACGAAACGATGGTGTCACTATATGCCGTATTTACGAAAAATATTGTTATTTTTAAGGTCTTAAAAACACTAAAAATACCTCTCTAAGTAGCCACAAAAAAGTTATCCTTTTATTTTTGTTTTTGTAACTGTTCCGAAGTTATTTAAAATAATGTTTTCAGAACGCACTTGAACGCACTTGAACGCACCTAATAACGATTAATTTCGCGTATAAAAGGACTTTATATTCAAAGAATATAATTATTCAATTTTTCTTAATATTTGTTAATTGTAATTCAATTGAATTAGTATTTAGGCATCAAATCAACTACTATATTGCTTTATTATGTACTGGATTCATGTCATAAAAATAATTATGTAGCTTCATAGCAAGCTAAGCGTTTTGTTCAATTACGTGCAACGGATCATCATGTCATTGAGAAGTTTCATAATCTTTGGTCATCGAACAACACCGTTGATTGTCACCGGCAATCATTCGCATCATCTTATTTGCTTTACTCGTTGTTGTGGATTGTGATACGTACTATACTATTTTAGATTTACTTCTGTTGTTTTGACCTCGGCATAGTTTTACGGACTGATAACTACCACTTGTAACGATTACTCTATGCTTTTGATTTCTGGACACTGATTTTGCATCTTGGATATTTATGAGAGACATCATGCAGACTACAGCTACACAACAACGACAACTGGCTCTGCACTTGTTGTACGAGTAATATATGCATTGATACACTTCGCCGCCATCTCGTTTTTCAGCTTTATACTCGAGTAATTTCTAAAATCTGCGAGTGGAATTCTTCAACAATAGTACATATTTACATACCTACTTATTTTATTACACTAACATAAACCTTCACACACAATCCTACATCATACAAATCTAATACAAATCATAATACAAATCTAATTCTTATTTTAGATCACTAAAGAAGATTACATATGTGATGCTAACCTCAAAAGTATCGTTGACGTTATTATAAAAAATTGTGGCTATTTAGATATTACTTTCAAACGGGATAGTGTTTACAACATAAAAATAAACCAATCTAGCTATAGCTTGTTTTGGGATATGAAAAACAAAAGTCTAGTCCAGCTCCTATAGAAATTTGGCCATTGTTCTTTGGACCATTGTTTAAGGACTGGTACTTCAAATTATAAACCAGATTTCATCAAGTTGTCGGAAAAAATGCAAGGACAAGGATCACAATAATAATTAGTGACTAATTGTTGTAATAACTAGTGACCTATGTATGTACTTCAGTGTATGTATACCTCATTTAATTGCAGATTAGAGATTGAGAGATTGACACAAGATCTGGCATTCGAGAAGATTCTATTTAAAACAAGTGTTATCAAAATCGTGACCAGAATTTGGCATATTTGAGCAGAAATGTGCTAAAATTGTTACCAATAATAAAACAACGCAGCTGTTAAGCTTGCAAGTTCTGCACCTTCGCGGAATGCACTAATTGCAAGACATTTGACAGCGCAGTTTATATTGAAGGGTGATTTCAAGCCATACGGGATCCTAATAAATTTTGATTAGAGATTTAAACTTATATATTACCAGGCAACTAGAAGCCAAATAATTTTAATGAGAATGAGAGAAAACCAGTCAATGACAGTTTCTCATTATCATTTTAAGCTATAAAAACGAAAGAAAAATAAATAATGTAGAAAAATGTAGAAAAATGAATAGAAAGAAATCACAGTACATTTGTTGCTTCATACGCATTTAAGCAATTTAAAAAGGACATATCAAATTAAGCGATATAATACCTTCGTAGTTATGACAATAATAGTAGCAGGGTCATGTCTGAGGTATGAATCAGTCGGCTTAACCGGTGAAGGACCACGCTCGCACAGTATACTAACGTGAAATAGCAGCGTGTCACCAATAAAATGTGTTTCATGTGGTGAGTAAAGGGAATCGGGAATCCTTTTTACTGGTAACGAGGCATTACATCTTAGTCTTATGGCTGACAACGCATCAGCTATTTAATTCTTAATCAAGGATTAATGTAGGTAAGTAATGTAGGCAGCATTCAATTACCATCACTTAATTGTGCTCGTTTGTCACCTTTTCTACTATAAAAAACCCTTATTAATATTTACTGCGAATGGTAAAACACTTTTCTGGAGCGTTGCAAAGGGCTTTTTTTTCAGCGAAATTATTAAATAATATATATTACTGAGTTAAAATTTAATAAGGCCTAACGTTTCAGCGTTGCGGCGGGGAAATTTATTGCTATATCTCACACCGTGGGATTACACCAGTATATATATTCATAGCCTTCTATATTCGTAGGTATCTCGATAGGCAGTAGAAAAAAGGTAAGGGATGGAAAGGAAACGTAATGGGAGTGAAAGCTGAATGTGGAAGAACTCTTATAGCTACCCAAAACAGGTTAAAAGTTTTATTATGATTTATAATAAAGATCTGCTACTGGTCGCGTAATCCTCGAAGTTTGTCCGTAATTCATAAAGTTTATAAATTTGTTTATTAAGTAAGCTGTACTACATAAATATATAAAACACAACCATGAAATAAACGGTTTTTTGCCTTGATATTACTATCTTTCAGTAAATGTATGTTTATTATACTTTAAACCATAGGTAATCCAGCAAAAATCGCACTTTCATAGCTTTTTTTTATAGGATAAAGGTGACAAACGAGCACACAGTCCACCTGATGGTAAGTGGTTGCTGCGAGCCATAGACATCTACATCTATCCTCTATTACAAATCAAAATGTAGATGCGTTTTCACCCGTGAGGACTAAGATGGAATGCCTCATTTCCAGTAAAAAGGGCCTCCGGCCACCTGCACTTACCAAGCGAAACGCAGAGGTAAACCTCTACTTCACGCTGGTATTCTGTGAGGTCGTGGTACCACCCCGGTTCGAGCCGGCCCATCCGTGCAACAGCAAAAGCTGCCGCGTGGCTCTACCACTGTTAAGTAAATTCCATCACCCTCTTTAGGGATGATTTCCGTGATCAACACAATCTTATTTTCTTTCCCGGGACTTAAGCTATCTCGATACCAAATTTCATCTAAGTTGGTTTAGCGGTTTAAGCGTGAAGAGGTACATTTGCTCACGATGCGATGAGTGGGCGGGGATCCCAAGTGCCAGCCCCTTCCATTAGATCGCGTCCAGCGCAGAGCTGTTTGAATCATTGGCGACTGAACACTTTCCGATCGGTTTGACTCACTGGCAATGCGAAGAGATGTTGCATCTCTTTTTTTTTTTATATAGAATAGGGGGCAAACGAGCATGCGGCTCACCTGATGGTAAGTGACTACCGCCGCCCATGAACAACCGCAACACCAGGGGAATTGCAGATGCGTTGCCGACCTTTTAGAAAGGTGTAAGCTCTTTTCTTGAAGGTTCCTAAGTCGTATCGGTCCGGAAAATTCGCTGGTGGTAATTGATTCCACAAGGAAGTCGTGCGAGGGAGAAAACTTCTTCTAAATCGCACAGTCGTGGACCGCCAATCATCCAGATGGTATGGATGGTAACGCAAGTTTTGTCGCGATGTGCGATGGTGAAATCGAGCGGCTGGAATTAGTCCGAACAATTCCTCAGAGCACTCCCCGTGATAAATGCGATAAAATACGCAAAGAGATGCAACATCTCTACGCAGTGCCAGTGTATCGAGCCGATCAGAAATAACTCGGTCGTCGACGATTCGAACCGCTCTGCGCTGGATGCGGTCAAGTGGAAGGAGCTGGCACTGGGGTGCCCCGGCCCAGAGATGAGAACAGTATTCCATGTGGGGCCGAACTTGCGCTTTGTAAAGTTGCAAGCGATGTGCCGGCATGAAATACTGTCCCGCTCTGCTGAGCACGCCAAGCTTTTTAGAGGCCAATTTGGCCTTCCCTTCCAAGTGAACACGAAACTGCACACTATTCGATATGTCGACGCCAAGGATTCCGATACTGGCTGAGGCAGTAAGGGGAGTGCCTTGAAACTGAGGAGATACGACAAAGGGGTTCTTTTTAGCAGTAAACGCGCAAACTTGTGTCTTCTGGGGATTGAACTGGACTAGATTTAGTCGCCCCCAATCCGAGACTTTGTTAAGCAAAGACTCGACTTCAGACACAAGTTTGTCCCGGTACTCGGCGACGTTTTCCCGAGAAATATTGGCACGGCCGGTATATAAGGCATCACCAGTGCTGTCGTCCGCATAGCAATGAATGCTGCCAGTTAGCAACATATCATTGATATGCAGGAGAAACAGCGTTGGTGATAGCACGCAGCCTTGTGGAACACCAGCGTTGATAGGCTTGAAATCAGAGCATTCACCGTCTACTACGACTTTGATGCTCCGATCAGCAAGGAAACTGGTGATCCATTTGCACAATTTCTCGGGAAGCCCATAGGAAGGAAGCTTCGAAAGAAGCGCTTTGTGCCAGACCCGATCAAAGGCCTTCGCTACGTCCAAACTAACGGCTAATGCCTCCCCCTTGGACTCTACTGCCTCCGCCCATCTATGAGTTAAGTAGACTAGAAGATCACCAGCTGATCGACCCCGACGAAAACCGTACTGGCGGTCACTAATCAGCTGGTGATCCTCAAGGTACCTCATGAGCTGGCAGTTTATAATGGCTTCCATTATTTTGGAGAACAAGGAGGTGATGGCGATAGGCCTGTAGTTGGACAGGTCTGAGCGGTCGCCTTTTTTAGGGATCGGGTGCACCAAAGCTGTCTTCCATGAGTTCGGGACTACGCCTTGGAAGTAGGAGTAGCGGAAAAGACGCGTTAAAACCGGTGCCAACTCCGGAGCACACGTCTTCAGCACAATGGGAGGGACTCCATCGGGCCCACTCGACTTGTTGACGTCCAGGGAGAAGAGTGCTTTGCGGACCGAGCGCTGTGTAAATCGCACATCCGGCATGGAGCACTCACATCGCGTTATGGTCGGTGTTGTGTTCCCCCCGTCATCTAGAGTCGAGTTGGACGCAAAAAGAGAGCTCAACAGATCGGCTTTCTCCTTTGCGGCATGGGCCAGTGAGTCGTCCTCTCTGTGCAGAGATGGAAGAGATAGCTGACAGAAGTTCCCTTCGACAGCCTTGGCGAGAGACCAGAATGCACGGGTTCCCGAAGGAAGGCGAACTAGCTTCTCGCCAATTCTGCCGATGTGCTCAGACCTTGCCTTGACAATGACGCTTTTGAAGGACCTGGAGGCGGAATTATACTTCTTTTTTAATGCGCTGGTGTTTACATCCCGAGACGTTGATGCGTCAGCCCAGGCCTGGTAGCACTCCTGCTTATAGCGTGATGCTATTTTACAGGTGCGACCAAACCATGGCTGGGATCTGCCTCCGATGGGCACCACAGAGGATGGAATAAAAAGTTCCATACCCTGAAGTACCACATCAGCAACAGAATCGGCAACAACGCTGGGATCTTCCGGCGAGAAGCAAACCCGCCCCCAAGGGTAGGAAGCAAAAAAGACCGCATCCCGTCCCAATCAGCTGACCTATAGTGCCAAACACGGCGGCAAGCTGTAGATCGCAACTGCGATTGGAGCGTGAGTGGCACCGTACTCCGGATCAGACAATGGTCCGAAGAGCCCAGAGGGGCATCGACGGAGACCTGATATCCGTCCGGATGAGAGGTCAGCAGAAGGTCCAACAGGGAAGGTACATGGTCTTCCACATCTGGGATCCGCGTAGGCGAAGTAACCAGTTGTGTTAGACCATATGCCAAAGCAAAGTCATAGACAGATCTACCCGCATGATCGGTTAAACGAGAACCAAGCCATTCAGCGTGGTGGGCGTTGAAATCACCGAGTATCACGATCTCTGCGGATGGGGCCTGTTGTAGCACGGAGTCTGCAGCCATTTTGACGTGGTCTATGAGTCGGTCTGTGTCAGCATTACCGCTATGGGACCTATAGAGGCACCCGTAGACGCGGGGATGGTCGTCGCTGTCTACGCGCAGCCATAGGATGGACAGGTCCGTACCTTCAAGGCTGCCGAGGCGTCGAAAACAGATGTCCTCTCTGACATACACGCAAACTCCAGCCCGGGGCACAAACGAGTGTTCTAATTTGTACCCCGGGTAGGAGAGATACGAAGTATCAGCCGGAGAGGACACCTGTGTCTCGGTAAGAAAGAGCAAGGCCGGCTTAGCTATCTCCAGATAGTAGTGGACGGCGTTAAGGTTTGAATGAAGTCCCCTGATATTGCAGAAATCCACGGTAAGCGTGGCAGGAGTTGCCTTTGTCTTCTTGCTCCGCTTGCCCCGAGCAGGTTTCGTCTTGAGCGGAATTTCGCCCTCCCCCCCCCCCCCCCAGAATACGCGGGGCAGCCTGAGCACCCACGCCCAGGAGTGGAGTAGTTTGGTCGTGGATGCTCAGCGACGGATTCTCCAGGGGTGCTGGTACCCTCCTGGGGTAGGCTTTTATTTAATTCCACTACCATGTTGATGGGGGGGGGGGGGGGGAATTGGGCCTCCGGCCACCTGCACTCACCAAGCGCAACGCAGAGGTAAATCTCTACTTCACGCTGGTATTCTGTGAGGTCGTGGTACCACCCCGGTTCGAGCTGGCCCATCCGTGCGACAGCAAAAGCCACCGCTTAGCTCTACCACTGTTAAAATTTATTTTGCATGATTTATCGCATTTACCACGGGGAGTGCTCTGAGGAATTGTTTGGACTAATACCAACCACACAATTTCATCATCGCACATCGAGAAAAAACTCGCGATACCATCCATACTATACACACTATACATACATACCATCTGGGTGACTGGCGGGCTACCACTGTGCGATTTAAAAGAAGCTTTCTCCCTCGCACAACTTCCTTGTGGAATCGACTACCACTAGAGATTTTTCAGGAACGATACGACTTAGGGACCTTCAAGAAAAGAGCTTACTCTTTTTTAAAAGGCCGGCAATGCATTTGCAATTCCCTGGTGTTGCAGTTGTTTATGGGCGGCGGTAATCACTTACCATCAGGTGAGCTGTATGCTCGTGTGCACCCTCTGCTATAAAAAGGGACCTCTCTAGTATGTTGGGAGGATGTGTTCTAATATCCACAATTGACAGTAATTCCCCATTGTCAAGGAAATCATTGTCTGATATAAATAGAAAATATTTAAACCGATATTCGCTCTTACAACACCTACGCTATTAAAGCGGGTGATATATACACTTATATCTACCCAAAAATAACCACCAAAAATACAGTAACCTTTAAAATATTGAATCAATGCGATTATTTCATCAATGCAGTTTTTAGTCACTGCGAGTCTACGTAACGCGTACTTAATCCTGCGAGGCGGTACGGCAAACCGAGTTCAATCGCCGCCGGCACCGATGTAATGTTTTTTTAAAGTTTTAAGTATTGATTTACCACGTGAAAGGACATGAAATAAAATATCATGAGGAAACATGAATGTCTGAGAAATTGAAGACGATATAAAGTGATGTTTTATCTGAAATAGGTAACACGAAAGGTTCACCGGGCAAAAACCGCACTCTCACAGAATACTTGCGTTAAATAGCATCTAAATACAACGTTTCGTATGATATAAGTTAAGAAAACCGAAGACATATATAATCGATAACGACACATACCACCGAAATCTTCAGTATTGAAACCTTATCTGCATTTAGATTACGATTCGAGGATAGATGTAGGTGTAAATAGGCTATAGCATCATAGGTGGAAGCAGAATCACATTTACTAGCCTATACACTCCATCAGGTGGTGTGTACTCGTCTGTAATCCTTATTCTATGAAGAAAAAAAATCAAGTTAATAATTATGTTATTAAATATACAATATATCATAGTTTTTAGATAAATTCTAACGTGGATGACTTTTTTGTAACCAAGAGGTAATTAAAACATTTCATTTAAATAAGAAAACGTGTCTAGAAAAATAAATTAATAAAATGTTCTAAACCATTGATCAATATTTTATTAAATTTAATTGTCATCTCAACAATTTTGTTGACTAAAATATTTTGTAATTTTAGCATGAGATTATTGTTGTCCCCGTTTACGGTACTTTAACTTTGAAAATTGTCCATTATACAACAAAATAACGTAGAGATTCTCCATCATTTGGCCAACTTTTGGGTTGATGTTTGGAATGTTACTAGTTATTAGTATTTGATATATAACAAAGCAAATTTATTTCTTATTAATTGTCAGTTTCATGATAGCTGTTACTTATCACAATTAAATTTCATCATCGTGGATATGTTCACAGATCTAAACGAAATCTTGCCAGTAAATTGTTCTGCATTTTACTAATCAGGTGTTCATCATCATCATTACAAACCTTCACAAGTCACATGTTAATATATAATAATAGAGGAATATAAAAAAATATTTCTCTCGCTAACAATGCCATAAAGCACGAATTCATCGACTTACTGCATATGTAACCAAAATTCATCTCTTACCTGGATTAACTTTGTGAAAATACATCAATCATATGGAAGTTGTTACTACATATTCTCGCTATAATTTCGATTCGCGTAATAAAATAATATATACTTTATTTGACAATGTTTCCAAAATTTCAATTTCAATGTTTCCAAAATATCCACCTTCCGGGATGTATCTTTGTAGTACACAGATCACCTTCAGCTGTTAGGCTATTTATGTGCAACTGAACTTTCTCTCATTAATAAAATAATTAAAGGGCAAGAAAGAGAGAGAAACATTCTAATTTCAATAGAGAAGATGGATTGGTGCTGCCATCTGCTTGGGATCCTATAATTAATAAAATGAAATCCAAACCCAAGCATACCACTGCAAGACTTCAAAATACTGTAAGCTCATTCTGCGTAGATAAGACCAATAATTTATATTTAAAATCTGAAGGTAGCTAAGGGCTAACTATGTCATCGGGACGTCAAACACCACAGCCCCCCCCCCCCCCCGTGACCATGGGTGCTGTAAAGCAAATTGCTGTAAAGAAACTTCGGGAATTAAAAAGTTAAATTAAACGCGATTACACCGCCATTACACGGCTCTTGAATGCAAACTTTTAAATATTACAAACATTACGATACGACTACGACTGCAAAGATAGTATCAACAGCTATTCATTACGGATAACTGAAGCTGAAGTGTATGTTACTCTTATGCATTTACCATTTTAAATATTAAAAAAATATATGTATGTGTGCATAATTATGGTTGGTTTCAAATATTATTTAATCCTCAATTAACATACTACCATTTCTGTTACTGACGTACGCTAATATAAATTTTATCGAAAACATGATTTTTTAATTATTGGGTCCGTTCCAATTTTTAAACAGAAGACGTAATTTACCAGGATTAGTTACTAAAATACATAATATTCAGTTTGTTTTGTTAAATATTCTCTGACATAGTTTCGCTCGGGGTCAGATGTGCAGAGATCAAAAATTTAGGTGTATGCCAAACTTCAGTAGTCCTCGATAAGGTAAATCTGCCGCAGTAATTTCGTTACGTGGCATTTGTGTTGATTGATGCATGTTGTGAAGTAATTTAAGTCTGAAACTACTGATAAAAGTTATGAGTATTATTACTTTTAAAAAGTTTTATGTTAATGTCTGTACGGTTTATAGAATCATTACGATGCATGCAAGGTAGAGCTTTCTTGTAAATTTATTACGTTCTAGAATATTTACGAGGTGCAATTGTCCTCGGCTTACGTCTCTAGATCGAGGGTAGAGATCAGTAACGAACATAAGACAAAGGGGTATTCTCTTTGTTCGGCGGCATCGTTGTCTCCCGGCAAGAGAAGCAGACGTTATTATTCTTATTCACTGAACCGATCGTATTAACATTTATTAGAAATAGAAGTAGCTATTCCGTTATCTTGTTTATTGTAGATTAAATATCGATTCTTCTTTTGTACCCGTATTTTGTGTGATTTCTTAACAATCGTTAAGAAAAACATACCACATTTATCTTTTAACCTTTGGCGAAATGTGTTTGTGATTCGTTAAGGGAACTGTAAATCTTATGCCAAAAAATAATAATCGACAAGATCCGAAATTAAGATTAACTAAGATATGTGGGACATTCATAGGGCAATACACGGATATAAACAATTAAATAAAAAAAAAAAGATAAAAGGCTGTGCCCGCGGCGTAGCTTGCGTATATAGATTTTACCTTAATAACTTGACGTTTAGGTACGAGAATATTAAACGATTTATATCATTACTGTATCAATAAGTGGTAACAAAATAAATCGTTATCCTCAGTTCTAAGTCGTTTATGATAGACCTTCTGTATAAAAGACGTTAGAAGTAAACTTAGCCGGGGTGTACACAAAAAGGTTATGGGGTCTACTAACGCGGGAAAAAGAAACATAGAGTTGGCTATGTGCAAAACAGTCAGTACTGAGGTCCACTCCTGCAACGCGTAGTTTGACCTTGTGCTTTATTTACGGTAAACGCATAATACACGCTGACTGGGAACTGAACGCGCTTAAAACTGACAAAAGTTATTTGGAAATAGAGGGATTTGTAATATGTAATAGTAACAATAGTGGCGTTGTAAGAATATCCATTACCCCATATCATCCCGTGGGTCACGCAAGAGGCGAAAGAGGGAAACAAATCAGGAGATGGGAAGCAACGTCATCCTAATAACGACTAAAAATAAATATAAAAACTGCGGTTGCCAACCCCCAATCTGCGTGGCAACTATGACAAATATCCCTCCTATTACGCAGTCTATGGGGAAAGATTATGTTCAGCATTGGACTATAAAATACTGTTATGTTAACGGTAATGGTAGTTAAACGGTAATGTTAACTTTTAAAAAAGACAGTCATTGTGGAATACTCCTATATTTCCTTTTCTCATCGGGTCATAGAAACTTTATTTCGAAACGGTAGTAGTTTTAAAAAAGTACATTTGACAAAAGAAATTAATGTCCCATCATTTCAATTATAAAAATTTAAATATATATATATATACATATATGTACATTTCTTGCTCAGTTCAAGCGTGAAACAGGCAGAGCGTGCAACGTGCGTGACATACAGTTGTAGTATTACAGTATTTCTCTGCATCTTTTGCATGGAATAGTGCTCCAAGGAACTTTTCAGTTTGTTCCAGCCGCTAAATATTACCATCGTACATGGCGGTACTACTACCAGTTCCATCCGCATCATTTAGATAGTTGGAAACTCACCACCGTATGTTATTCTAGCATTTAATGCCACATTCTAATATATTGTGGAGTATACTGTCTTTAACAGTTTTTCTTGACCGATACGACTTTGAATAAAGAGCCACATTATCGTCGTTATTATTGCAGCTTATCGAAGCTGTTTCTGAACATAGTCCTTCCCATAGATTACCTCATAAGAGGGAGTCTCCCCCATAGTTGCAAATTTTTGTAGGCGGACAACTGCAGTTTTTTATCTTTTATTTGTACATATTAGAAAGACGCTTCTGCCCATCTCCAGTTTTTTCCATCTGTCAAATCTTACGTCACCCACAGGACGATGTAGGGTTTTATACCGTCACTACATAGTCAAGAAAATAACCTGCTTCCTTGCTTTAAATGCCGGCAATGCAACTGCGACTCCTATGGTGCTGCGAAAGTTCTTGGGCGACGGTGGTCATTTAACAACGGATGAACCATTCTCTCAGATGAGTGGCAGTCGCCGTATTTACCGTAAGCAACGCTATTAACACACACGCCCCATAAAATTCTCATCACATATGCTGTTGTTGTTGATTATATTATAAACAGAAGTAATCAGATATTGACCAGGTGGTTAGACACCTGTTCTGTCTAGGTCCGTCTGGGCCTACCCAGATACAGCTACCACCTGCCAAACACAGTATAATGTATACAGGTATTGACAGCCCGTGTAATTTAGGAATTAAGCGTTCCATCTTAGTCCTCAAATGTGGCAATAGATCTGTAACATTCTTTTTCAGAAGTTGGCTACAGTTGTCAAAAGACTACCGTAGCCACTTCCTATCCGGTGGACTGTAAGCTGGTTTTTCATTACATTTTATGAAAAAATATAGAGTTAATAAGTTGGCATCTTTATTCAGATAAAGGATGTTCTCTCTCCTTTTATATGACCGCTATTTTTATATAATCCTAGAAATTAATGATACTCGATCCCAAGACAGGTTCAATGTATCTAACTTGGAAAACACTTTATGTATTAGTTATCTAAAGGAGAAGTTACGAATGACATAAAAGGAATGTAGGGGAGAGATTAGGTATGAAAGGTCAACTTAAAATTTGTTTCTGCCTCGATGCCCGGAAGTGTATTTTTAATTTCGATGCGCAAAGTATATTTTTAAGTTAAATTAATTTTTTGTGCACAATTTATTTAAAATTAACTATCGTCTGTTAAGAGGTGTAAGTATTTTATTTTCGTATAAGTTATTTGGGTCTTTTTTATATTTTCTGCCAGTTTATCCATCTTCTTCTTCATCATCATCATTACAACACTTCACAAGTCCACTGCTGAACGTAAGCCTCCGCCAAGCAATGCCATATATTTCTGAGTCACCTGCATCCATAAACTTCCTGCATGTCGTACCAGGTTGTCACTCAAACTAATCTTGATAAAATGTGATGTGGTGATATTTACTTAACTTTCCTTTTACAGTAAAAAAACAGTAGATTGACAGCAGCATCTTCAAATATACTTCCTAATAGGCAATATATGGGGCAGTCTCATGTTCTTCAGTAGAATTTTAGTAGTCTGCAATGGTAATGTTAATTAAAAGCTTACCTAATACACTTTTAATGTAATGTTTAAAATATTAACAGGTTTTTTTATTATTTACGCGTTTGAAACATTTATTTAGTAGTAGTTCAATATAACTGTTATGTGCGTATTCTAATTAAGTACATCATCCATCGACTTCCTGTATGTCTTACCAGGTCGTCTCTCCATCTAATGGGGAGATCGTCACTTCATCAGATGAACTGTGTGCTCGTTTGTCACTCTTATTCTATAAAAAAAAATAGTCTGCAGCTCGAGTTGGTCGGCTCAAACTGGGAGAGGCCACTGCGCACAGAATGCATACGTAAAATAACACTATAATCCTTCTGTTTCATGTGGTGTGTGTCATGAAGGTCACGCTTCAATAAATTATAATTTAGAAATGGGAAGCTTAAGCTAAAAGTCCTTGCCTTGTGGTTAAGGCATTGCGTAGTGTATAAAGCTGTAGCAAACCGTATGTATTCGGTACTGAGTAACGGGTGCGCCATCTAGTACCGAGTAACAAAACGTTACATATGAATGTCTTTCGTTACTCGCATTTTTCATAGTATGGGTACCTACCTACATTGTTTCAGTTCACGCAAGTACCGATGATACGTGATGCGTGTATTGTAACATTTGCTGATCGTATGTTTTACGCACTTATTCGGTGAACTTAAAAACGTACGTTACAAAGAGCAATGTTTGTTTATTAGGTAAAGTTTAATTTGGAAATACGTCGTCCAAGTTTTTTTATTTCTTATTGAAGGTATTGTGTGTGTAAACGAAGTTTTAGATTGGAACGGAATGAAGGTAAGAAAGTATTTTTTACAAATTAGAAATATGTATGTTTTTGTTTTTATTATCGCGTATTTTCACGTTTTTTGTTTGTTATTATCTTAAAATAAATATTATAATAAAGCCGCTCTAATGGGATTTAATTGTTTCTTGGTTAAAAAAAGCTTTTAATTATCAAATATTGTTAATTATTGTTCCTTCATTTTTGTCATTATCGACAAAATAGTAAATCCATTGCAAATTTAGTAGATTCCGTCAACAGTTCACTTGTAGTTTTACACTTCATCTATTAAATTAAACTAAATTTAGAATAACTTAAACACAAGTCTGGTTCAAAATACGCCGCGACGTCATACTGTACGCGTACGCAATACGACTCGATTCGATGCTCTAACATAACAGTATGTTGTGAGGTAAGGTATCAGAAGTAACGAGTAACGTAACGATACGATAGTAACGAGTTCTAATTGTTAAAGTAACGAATACATACGGGTACGCTTTTTTTCGTTACTTTTACACCTCTAGTAGTGTAGTCTACTCCTAAATTTGTGTACCTCCCATTGAAGTAAGAACTTGTGGTATACGCCACGCTTCGCAGGCAGTTAGGCGATAGCATTTTTACATGATATTTTCTTTTTTCATTATTTGATTTAAAACATCCAGACGGAATCCAATTACTATGCCATCTTGTAATTTATAACGCTCGACAGAGTATTCGATACGAGTATAGAATTAATATATTTTATAATAATAAAAAAATAAGGTCTCATCTAATTATTGAGACGGTAAAGGAATTGTAAGGATAAAGCCTTAGGAGTCCGTTCTCGACTTAAGCGTATACTCGGACACGTAGATTTCCTCTCATTTCTTGCACAATGTTTTATTTATTTTTTTAATTATTTAATTTAGGTGCCTATTAAATTATATATCAAGTAGTCCATGAGCATAGTATGGACAATTAACTTTTACATTTCTGCTGTTAAGCATGATATAATAATTAATATCTCATTTTGATTTTAAAGGAAGGGATAGCCAGTCTTATTCTAGAGTCTAGAATAAGGCGGGCTATCCCAAATGATAATCCAAATGATATTCTAGAATCTAGACTATCATTTGTTTAAAAATGATTGCAGTTGTACATGGCCTAAAGATCAATGCCAAATCTTAGTGCCGTCAATTTTTAGGCATTATTATTGATTTCATCATCACTACAGCTCATCACGTTGTTGAATATAGGCCCTCCCCATATACTGCCACAAAGCACAG
This sequence comes from Parnassius glacialis, assembly GCA_033319125.1. NCBI lineage: Eukaryota > Metazoa > Arthropoda > Insecta > Lepidoptera > Papilionidae > Parnassius > Parnassius glacialis. The sequence continues at coordinate 28,754,529 of JAVANC010000028.1, read as the reverse complement.
TCCACCCACCCACCTTCATCCATCAATTGGTCGTCCAAAACTGATTATTCTGTCAACTGTCCTATTTCATGTGTTAGTTAAAGGAAAAAAAATTCAGCCTCCTCAGGATATCAGGCCTATTCTGGAGAATTAATTAGGTTGTTATCGTTTTTCAAAACGTTTTCTTTACTCATAAATTTAAAACATACTTTAATTTAATTAAAATTATATTATGAGGAAAAAATTGATAAACTTTATTAAGATATTTGCACAGTACCTACTAACTTAATTATTCTTCAACATCACACTTATAAAAAATATACAAGTTGGTTCATTTTTAAATGAAACGAAAGTCGTTTAGTATAATGAGCGCTCGATTAAACTCCCTAATTTGTGCGGAGCCTCGAAATGTTTGTAAAGCAAACTCAGCATCTTTAATAGATTTTTATTACAAACGTCTATATTAAATTTTATGGATTTCATGGCGTTTTTACTTTTTAATTCCCGACGTTTCAGGTGCATTACAGCGAGGAGATGGGCAGCGGCATCTTCCTGATAACAGTAAAGTTACATTAACAAAACTGCGGTTGCCAACCCGCTCGCCAAGCGTGGCAACTATGGCAAATAACCCCCTATGATGAGAGTAACAAAGGGACGGCCCCCAGTCTCCGGCGGCTCCGCTATTCCTGACTACGGTGGCGACCATGGTAACGGCGGGGCAGGGGGTGCTAAGAATCTCCGGTAGAGGTTCGTTTGCCACTTAAAACGACTCGACCTGGCAACATACAACGCACGCACCCTGAGGACTGACGAGAAGATCGTGGAAAAAGAAATAAAGAAAGAAGAGATAGACAAGTTACGCTGGCATATCATAGGATTATCCGAGATCCAAAGAGAGGGGGAGGACACGTTATTCCTAGAATCCGGCAACTTGCTCAATCACAGGGAGGGCAACATTTGTCCCAAAGAGGTGTCGGATTTATCGTCCACAAGTCTCTCGTTAACAACGTTGTAAAGATCGGGAGTGTGTCGACGAGGGTTGCGTACCTTATACTCTGAATCACCAAACTGTATTCGCTGAAGGTCATACAGGTTTACGCACCAACCTCGGCACACCCCAGTGAGGAGGTGGAGGAAATGTATGAGGATATCTCTAGAGCCATGCATTCCTCCAAAACCCACTATACGGTGTTAATGAGAGACTTCAATGCAAAACTAGGCACAAGTGAGAACGGTGAGAGTCATTACAAATCGTCTCGCACGCAGACTTGACGATTTCTTCTTCTTGAGCCTCCCGAACAAGCCTGTTTCCGAAAAGGCTTTAGTACCATAGACCACATACACACCCTTCGGCAAATTGTACAGACGACAGAAGAGTACAATCTGCCACTTTGCCTTGCGTATGTGGACTATGAGAAAGCCTTTGATTCCGTCGAAATTTGGGCGGTGCTACAGTCCCTTCAGCGGTCCCAAGTTAACTGTCGGTATATCGAAGTGCTGAAGTGTTTGTACACTAGAGCTACGATGGCTATCCGGGTACAGAATCAGAGTACGAAACCTATCCAACTGCAGAGAGGTGTAAGACAGGGTGACGTTATATCCCGAAACTCTTCACCGCTGCATTGGAAGACGTTTTAAAGCTGCTGGACTGAAAAGGATGCGGTATTAACATCAATGGCGAGTACATCACTCACCTTCGATTTGCCGACGATATAGTCCTTATAGCTGAATCGCTGGAGGACCTAAGCACTATGCTCAATGACCTCAATAGTGCCTCCCAACGGAGAGGTGTTAAGATGAACGTGGACAAAATAAAGATCATGTTTAATGTCCATGTCACACCTATGCCGGTACTTGTTGGGAACACTAAGCTCGAAGTTGTTGACAAGTATGTTTACTTGGGACAAATAGTCCGACTAGGTAAGTCCAACTTCGACCGAGAGTTTAATCGACGGATTCAACTCGGCTGGGCAGCGTTCGGGAAACTACGACACTCTTCACAATCTTCTCATTACAGATACCTCAAAACCTTAAAACGAAATTGTACAAACAGTGCGTGTTGCCAGTGATGACTTACGGATCTGAGACGTGGTCCTTCACTGCTGGCCGTATGAGGAAGCTCAAGGTCGCTCAGCGAGCTATGGAGAGGGCTATGCTCAGGGTTTCTCTGCGTGATAATCTTAGAAATGAGGATATCCGCAGTAGAACCAGAGTAACCGACATAGCCCAACGAATTAGTAAGCTGAAGTGGCAGTGGGACGGCCACATATCTCGAAGAACCGACAACCGATGGAAAAGAAAGTTTTTGGAGTGGCAGCCTCGTACTGGTAGGCGAAGTATAGGGCGACACCCCACGAGATGGAGTGACGACCTGGTAAGACATGCAGGAAGTCGATGGATGCAGGTGGCTCAGGACGGTGCTTTGTGGCATTCCTTGGTGGAGGCCTATGTTCAGCAGTGAACTTGTGAATGGCTGTAATAATGATGAAGAGCACCCATGGTAACGGGGGGAGGGGTTTGGGGGTATGTCATAGTTGCCCGGCTACCTTCAGTTTTTGAATGTTTATTCAATAGCCTCGCGAATCATCCTTGGAAGGAATCGGTGTTCTTGCTCCACAACGCCCATAGTAAACCAGATCGATTCACCAAGTTATAAGTTGACTCAACACTTGGCAAATATATTGTCAACACTGAGAGGATATAGCAGAGCACACACAAGGATTCCTACCATTTTGTTAGTGGGATAAAAGTCCTACATCTCGCTGGCTATAAAACTATGGTCAGTTTTGATGTTCAGTCACTATTCAAATGCTTACTTATTGAAGACTGCATCTCAGTTGTAACCAGGAAGCTAGAAGATAACATGTCTACAGAATATGCAGCATTACTCAAATACTCAGCTATTTATTGTGGAAGGAAGAGTTCAACAAGCAAGTAGATGGTGTGGCGGCTCACCTGTATCTCTCGTAGTCGCTGACATATTCATGGAGGACTTTGAAGAGAAAGCCCTTCTCACTGCTTTTGTAAATCCAAGATTCTACAAGCGGTACGTAGACGATACTTTCACAATTTTACCAACTAAAAAAGTAACTGTATTTTTAGACCACTTTAATTCCATAAATTCTAAAATAAAATTCACAATGGAGTTAGAGGCGTAAATTTTTTTAACTTTCCTAGATGTTTTAGTCATCCGAAATCCTGATAACACTATTGGTCACACTGTGTATAGAAATAAAACCTATATTAATCGATATTTAAATAGTAAATCGCACAATAATCCATCACAGTTAGTTACCGTGCGAAAATATTTGTTTCAGAGAGCACGAGGAAACTGTGACATAAAACATCTGACCGCCAAGCTTCAGCACGTCGAGCAAGTATTGTAGGACAACAAGCTTTGGGTCCCGCGCCTACGTCACTGTGACCGAGTTAAGCCAGAGACACAGTCGAGCGTGTGCCCGCTGTACTACCCTATGTCAGAGGAGTCAAAGACAAGGTCGGCTTCATTTTGAAGCGAGCTTCTATTAAAACAGCTGCTGAAGAAGATTAGTCAATTTTTACCAAACTTCAAGTGTCATATCCCTCTACAAGAAGCAGGAGTATACAAGCTAGATTGTGAATGTGGTCTCTCTTAAGATCTATAAAAACCCACGTGAAGGAACATAGAGCTGACTTGAAATCCCGACGTTCCTTGAGGTCTGCAGTATGTGAACATATTCATAATCGTCCCCGCCTTTACATTAGATTTGATAGACCACAAATCCTCTTAAAAGAACATCGATGCCTATCAAACACGATTCGCGAGGCTGTTGAAATTAAAAAAAACATCCTAATTTCAATAGAGAACATAGATGGGGGCTGCCATCTGCTTGGGATCCTATAATTAATAAAATTAAATCCAATCCCAAGCATACCACTGCAAGACTTCCGAGATACTGTAAGCTCATTCTGCGTAGATCGGACCAAAAATTAACATTCAAAAACTGAAGGAAACCGGGCAACTATGACAACGGGACGTCAAACACCACAGTTAGTTAATATTAGTCCTAGACATAAAATACAATCTGTTTCATGAAAGATATCCTGCGGAAATATGCAAACAAAACGAATTTTATATAAATTCCATACTTAACAAGATTGGAATACTTTACAAATAGTGAATTTGACAGATAAAAATCGAATTTTGATGATTGTGGCTACAAGTTTATGGGACTTCTTTACCATATAAATATATTAACGGACTATTCTTAAGCCGTAGTTTAAATCGGAGGCTATCAATTAACCACGTTTTGTAACAAGACGGACTATGGGTATTTTATAAGCACTTTGTTGTAAAAGCGTATATATACATTATCCTATAAGAGTGGTTATTCATAGTGTTTACACTTTGTATCGTACTTTTTTTAAAATGACATAATTTTATATGTGTGTACATACATACATTCATTCATGCATTACAGCTCATCTAAATAATTACAATCATGAACATAGGCATTGACTCATAGGGGGGATAATTGCTACAGTTGCATCGTTTGGCAGGTGTATTGACGACCACAGTATTTTTTAATAACTTATGAGACGTAATCAGGAAGACGCTGCAGTCAGTGTCCCTCTGTCTCCTCTTACCACGGTCACTCTGACCCACGAGATAATATGAAGCAGTGAAATAGTAAAGATACTATGTCGTTCTCTTACGCTTTAAAATGTATGCATGTGTAGCAAATTGCGCCGACACTAAACGGCACTTTACATAAAATTATCTTATAAAAATATATCCAATAATGAAATGATTTTTAACACACTTTTATTAGCTTCGTGGGTATCTATCAATATAACGGAATATTTTAATGTAACTTTCACCCCCTTGAAGACGACCGGTTGACTTTGAAATTTGCACACGTATCAAGGACCGATGACAATATAGATATTAATTTAATAACTTTATACTCTTCTATGGGTCACTGTAGAAGCGTACTCGTCGCGACCCCTGCCAGCCCTTTTCAGGGCTGCAATTCTACTTAGCTGCGCACCCATGTCAACGAGGGTTAGGGCGTCCCCCCAAGGCGACGCACACCAGCTCGTCCCCGTTGGTATGGAATGCAGCGCGCAAAGCGGCGATGGGGACCGCCACCCGTCACGCACAGCCCGACACGGCGGAAGGTGGAGGACAGAGTGCAGAGTTGGCACGTGGAATGTTAGAGGAGGCATGAGAGATAAGACGAATGAGTTGATCGAAATAATGAAAGAAAGAGAATTAGATGTCGTGTGTATGTCGGAGACCAAACGGAAGGGCAGTGGTACTGAAGAGCTCCCTGGCGGGGCGTTAGCTCTATGGTCTGGAGTCCCGGAGAGCGAGAGCGCCCGCCAGGGAGTGGGGGTGCTGCTGTCGTCTCGGTTGGTCGATGTTATGACTGAATATAAGGTTGTGAACTCAAGACTTCTCTGGGTTCGCTTTAAATTGGGACTGACGAAGTTATTCCTTTTGGCTGTTTATGCGCCGGTAGCTTCGTCGTCCAGGGCTGAGCTGGAGGAGTTTTGGGAAAATGTAAGAGAAGTTCTAGATTTGGCTAGGGGAAACGAAAGAATTGTTGTATGTGGTGATTTGAATGGATGGGTTGGTACCGCTCGACCAGGGTACGAGTCGGTGCTTGGAAAGTTTGGCGATAAAAGGGTTAATGATGCTGGCAAGCTTATACTGGCGGTATGCAAGGAAAAGGGTCTTCTTGTGACAAACACTATGTTTAATCACAAGAAGATCCATATGTATACTAGAGAAAGTAAGAATGAGAGAAGTATGATCGATTTGTTCCTGGTGGATGACCGACTGCGAAAACAGGTGATGGATACGCGAGTATTCAGGGATGCTGACCTGGGAACGGATCACTATCTAGGGATTACTAGATTTAGGGGTCTGTTCGCGGGTTGGCGCTACCGGACGGCAGTAACAGAACCACAGTCGGTCTGTCGCATCCGAAGCTGGAAACTTCAGGAAGCGGATACTAGGGACAAATATCATGCGAGAGTAGCCGAAAAGCTTGACAACATCGATGGCAGAAAAGAATGTGTTGAAAGAACATGGCAGAACCTTAGGGATGGAATGGTAAGTGCAGCGGAAGAAGTGTGTGGAACGATTAAAAGAGGCAGTAGTAAAAGAAGAGATGCATGGTGGAATGATGAAGTGAAAGAAGCTGTAAAGAAGAAGAAGAAAGCATGGTTAGACTACTTGGCCTCTAGTAATGATAAGGATATGAGAGAGAAGATGAAAGAAAGATATAAGCTGCAGAAAGTTCACACGAAAGCATTGATTGAGGAAGTGCGTGAAAGGTGTAGAATGGAAGCGGACGAAAGGTTGTCGCACAACTTTAAGGAGAACTCCAAACTCTTTTTTTATAGAGAAATGTATGCGTGTGATGATCTTAGTGAGGGATCCAGGGATGACGTCGAGACTGGTACGCCAGACCCGGACCTCGATGACACTGAGGTCATCAGTATGAAAGAGATTGAACATGCGATTTGAAGTTTGAAATGTGGTAAGGCTGCGGGACTAGAAAGAGTTACTGCTGAAATGGTCAAGTATGGTGGGCCTCGCGTCTGGGACAGCTTTCATCTGCTGTGCAATTTGTGCTGGCGGACGGGGGATGTCCCGGATGATTGGCGATCCGCAGTCATTGTGCCTTTATATAAAGGTAAAGGTTCACATTTTGACTGCGGGTGCTATCGGGCGATCAGCTTGACCAGTTTAGCAAATAAAGTTTATTCGAAGGTTTTGACACGTAGGATGCAAGAGAAATCGGAAAGATTTCTATGGGAGGCACAATGCGGATTTGGACCTGGAAGAGGATGCACGGATCAAATGTTTTCTCTCCGCATGATCACGGAAAAGCTTCTGACTGCTAACCAGAGGATTTTCTGTGCTTTTGTGGATCTTGAGAAAGCATTTGATAAGGTTGTAAGGAAGAAAATGTGGGAACTGTTGCCGGGGTATGGTGTGGATGGTCGATTGCTAAGGGCTGTGCAGTCACTTTACTGTGACTGTAAAGCCTGTGTGCGGGTAGGGCATGACCTGTCACCCATGTTTAGCGTCCAAACGGGCGTAAAACAGGGTTGTGTCATGTCTTCCTGGCTGTTCATACTGTATCTCGACAGCTGTTTACAGAAACTGAAAGATAGCTGTTTGGGTGTGAAATTGGGTGACATTAAAGTAAATTGTCTGCTGTATGCTGATGATGCAGTGCTTTTTGCACCATCAGAGGCAGAACTGCAGGCATTAGTCACGTGTATGAAAGAGGAATGTGAAATTAAAGGTCTCCGCTTGAATGCTAATAAAACTAAGGTTCTGGTATTTGAAAGGGACGAAGAGAGAACGAAGTATGAAATATGGGTAAATCAGGAATGTCTAGAACAGGTAAATGAAATTGTATACTTGGGGAGTGCTTTTAGCCGGGATGGAAGATGTGATTTAGATGTGGGATCAGGCGTGTCGCTGGCGGGAACAAAGTCAATGGTGCCCTGACTGTGTTAGTCAAAAGGCAAGGCGTAGTGAAGAGTGCACGCCTTGCAATACATAACGCAGTGTTGGTACCGACTTTGTTATATGGCAGCGAAACCTGGGTGTGCCAGAAGAAGCATAAAAGCAAGTTGAATGCAGTGGAGATGCGATCTCTTCGTAAAATGTGCGGTGTTACCATGGCCGACCGAAAGCGAAACGAAGAGATTCGCAATATGGCAGGTTTGAAAGATGACCTTATCACAAAAATTGATAAGGGCGTGCTTCGATGGTTTGGGCACGTTGAGCGAATGAGTGAAGACTGAATGGTGAAGAAAATATATAGCGCGAAAGTTAATATTAAAAGGTGTCGAGGTAGACCGAGACTAACTTTCGAAGACCATGTGAGCAAATTGCTCGAAGAGGGGAGGGTCAAGAGTACTCGGATACCTAGACGTGCATGTATGAAGAAGATGATGAATCTGAAAGAAGCGAAAGAGGTATGTAAGGATCGTGACACTTGGCGATCTGTTCTCTCTGGCTACCCCGTCAGGGATTGTGCGTGACGATAAGTAAGTAAGTAAGTAAGTATACTCTTCTATAACTATATTGTATCCTGATTGGGTTCACCAGTATAAAATAAAATAATTATCTCAATCATCACAGCTCATTATATTATTATTATTACTAAAGCCTTAACATAATATAACCATGAACCAAAAATACTGTTATATTACTGCCTAAGTTACCTACGTAAATTGCCTTCATTATTAGCCAGGGAGCGCAGTTCTAAACGAGATTTTAAGAACTTTCCGTATAATTACTTCGCAAGGAAGAGATTACTCCGAGAAAAAAGGCAATCCAAAATGGAAGCCACTAAAAAGTTTGTACCTGGCTTTGTCCATATGGAAATCGGCTTTGTGTGATGGACTATTTATAACGAGAGTAACCAAAATAATTATTTATAACATCTTGAAGTAGCTAAGAGATCTTTAAATATTAGGTTCATATAATTTCCTAACTGTGGGTTTTATTATATTTATATCAATATATATATAGAGTAATAATATAAAGGAGCTGCGGGAGTTCAGTGGATAAGCGCTAAGCGTAAATTTTTGTACTACGCGAGAAAACAAAGTCCGATCCCCGTCAATATCTACGAAATTTTTAATTGCAATTTTAAGTAAATTTATTTTAAATGTAAATTTAAATTAATTTTAAGTGCTGATCTATCACTTGCTTAGCAGTGCACGTCTCAGACGTCTCTAAAACATGATAGATTCAGGACATTAATAAGTTTTGGTTAATTGACGATATCCGTTCGTTATGCTAAATGGCCGGCCCATTGTTACATCAGGAAATCAATGGATGCCGGTGATTTAGGGCCGTTATTTGCGGAATTAATTGGAGGGGGGAGGGGGGGTCGCTTATGTTTAACATTGGATTTGTGAAGGTTGTAATGATAAAGCCGGCCGAATTAACGATATCTTTATATAAAAATCAATTCCTCTCCGTTAGTCTCGCAAAAATTTGAAAATGGCCAAACTGATTTTGATGAAATTTTCTGTGTGTGTTTGAGTACTGGATGATCTAAACGATACAGGATAATGTTTTGCTAATCAACAGATTACTTTTCAATTTGACCACGAGTTCTGAGTAATATGAAAAGCTATCTCCGCTAGACGTGTAGAAGAGACGTATGAACATGTACACATACCAAATTTATCGGTATCCGATACATCGTCTATGTGACAAAATCGATAAAACACACAGATTAGAAAATTAAAAGAAACAAAATAAAATGAAAATGTAACAAATATTTTCTTGTACTTAACACATTAGTGCATTACCCTGTACGTGTTTTTGCATAACCATGTATTTATTAACTATATCATATACATTTTTAAGTACACTTTAGTGAATTTATTTCTTTTGTTATAATATAAAATAGAGACGAGCTACGCGCATATTATAGTTGTAATTACGAATACGTAGGCTCGACAGGGGAAGGATCACGCTTTGGAATAATACCAGCTTAAAATTACAGCTTAATGCTGCTGTGTTTCGTATGCTGAGGGTATAGAACCAGAGTCTCTTTTAACTGGGAACGAGATATTGCATTTTAATACTCAGGGTTGGCATTGCATCAGCATATTGATTCTTAATAGAGGATGGATGTAGATTTCTATGGGCCACAGCATTCACTTACCATCACGTCCACTGTGTTCTCGTTTGTTACAATATTTTATAAAAAAAAACTCAAACCCGAAAAAATTTACTATACATGCATGTACTTGTTTTTTTTTACTCATAAGCCAGTGCTTGACTACAACCTCACCAGGTGGTAAGTGGTGATAAAGTCCTAGATAGTATATCGCGCTATCTTAGCGTAGCAAAAGCCTAATCAATCTTGCTTTAAAGACGTCTATATTGTAATTGGACGGACAAACAGTCGCCGGCAGATCATACCATTCCTTTGCTGTATGCATTACGAAAGATGAAGAAATCCATTTTGTTCGAATGCGAGGAATATCAACAACATTTAGATATGAAGACTTGGAGGCCGCCTGGTCGTCCGATGGAAGGAAGGGGAGGGATGAATTAAGGCATATCATGTTACATGTGTTACTTGCGAAAATTGAACTTACGACCCGCAGTGTCGCTGCCATGTACTTAGCCTCTACGCTATCGAGCCAACACAGAAGTAAATCGTGAATCGAGAAAAGATTAGATCGTATTTAAAAATTATCACTATAAAGACTTTTCGATTCTCTTTTAAGTGCTTTATCATTAAAATCTCCCATATAATGGCATAGGTTTTTATAGCTGTTTTTCTGATATTGTATTGTAGTTTACCTCCGACCAATAATAAGTTATTACCAGCATGTTTCTTTTTTTTAAACTTAAGGAGCAAACGAGCACACGGTCCACTTAATGCTAAATGAATGCGGTGGCCAGTAGACACCTACATCTATCCTCGATTAATATTCAAATTACAAATATGTTGCTTGTTATATGAATCGTCACTCTTCACGAGAGAACCCCACAAATTCTAGAAGAATTCTATAGACTCTGTTTAATGTATGATTTATTTGAGAAAATAAACAAAGTTTTACTCTTTTACTATAAACGAAACAAGTTGTCCCTTTTGAGGTGGGCCTATTATTAGTAAAAAAAGGTTTTCATGACTTCACAGCAGCAGTATGCTGCTAGGTATTTTGTAAGCACACGGTACTTCCACAATGAAGAGTATGACTCAACCCATTCGTACTTCAGTAATAATAAAACTGCATCATGCCTCTACAAACGTTGTACGATATAGTCTTAAAAATTATAACTTTTTAATAAGAATCTTGCTACGATGAAAATCGAGCAAAAGGACGTCAGTATTGAAAAATTATGTAGGTAGTAAAATAATGTAACTATTAGCAAAATTAAAGTAATTGGTAAAATTTTATTATTAAGTTATGACACCTACCAAAAAAGTACACATTTTTGGTAGGTGTCATAACGTTTATTTTAATTTTATGCGACGTTTGCTTTGCATTGCATAAATATAATTTCTGCAAAGACCATGTTTATCTCTTAAGGATTTATTCTATTATTTAACAATTGTACGTTACGTTAGGCTTCATGCTCCATTGTTCGCTGGCTTATCGTCTGTAACGTGGAATGATTCTTCGGGCGCATCCAGATAACACATTTTTGTCGAATTCGTTATATTGTTTTTGCATTATAATTAAAATAAACGAAATTGAAGTGACTGTATGATATTACCGATATATTTCATTTCGTTAATTTGTATTCATTTCTATATTCGTATATTATTAAAATTAATGTGATTGTTGTTTGTTCCATTTGATTTAACCAATAAGCTATAACGGCTGCATAAATATATCATGTATCATTATTATTTTAATCCTTATAAACCCACGGCCCAAAGAGAGAAACTAAAACTGCAGATGTCCAGTAGCTTTTTCCAAGCGTTGCTTTAACAAATACGCCCCCTATGTGGAAATCTCTGGAAAGGCCTATGTTCAAGGTAGACTACAAAGGGCTATAATGATGAATCTACTGCTGAGTATTGGCCTTCCCAAGAATGTGCAAAATGACGTATTTATTGAATTACATGCTCATACTCGTCGAGTCGTAGTAGCTCAGGGGCTTAGCGCTGGCTGTTAATTTCACAGAACTCGAGCAACCTGGGTTCGATCCCTGCCGGCACCAATGAAATTGTTAAGCGCAATTTTAATTGCTGATTTACCAAGTGCTCGGTAGTGAGGAAAACATCGTAAGGAAACCTGCATGACTGAAAAGTAGGAAAAAAAATATATTTCGAAGATATCTGAAATCCGCTAACATGCATTGGGGCAACGCGGTGAACATTTCCTTGCCCTAAAACCATCTCAGAAATGAGAGGAGGCCTGTGCCTAGCAGTGTAACGTATGGAGACTAACTTTATTTTTTACTTTTTTCTCATGCTTAGAGCAATGTTTATCTCTATTTGCTAGTTATTCTGGTTTAGTATTTGAAATTTCGATTGGGATTGGTTTCTGTGATAATATGTTGATCGCTAGTTAGCATTAGAATAAAATACACGACTAAATAGAATTTTCTTTGGCGAAATAATTGGTACTTTTAAATTTAATAGAGCCACGCTGCAGCTATTTTCCAATGGCAACGTGAATTATAAGCTCAACCGGGGAAGGATCGAGCTTTGTCACAACACCAACGTAAAATAGAAACTTAATGTTCCTGTGTTTCGTATGGCGAGTATACTCGTAGATAACCGGAGTGTCTACTGGTATCGAGGCTTTTCATATTACTCCCAAGGTGTAGGAGATGTAGTTGTCTACGGGAAACATCATCTTACCATTAGTTGGATTTGTTTGTCAGCCTTATTCTATAAAAAATATTCACTCTTACGATTCATTTTCATATATGTTGCCGATCTATCATCAGCATCATAACCAATAACTAACAGTCAACTGTTTCTTTGTTCGATCTTAGCATACTGTGAACGGCCCGTTTGGCAGGCGTGTATATAATAGCCCTGTGGAGAGTAATTTACGAAATATTTCTAGATGACTCTGACTCTTTATCTCTTAATACTCTTCTTCCTGTAGGGTTGGGGTGGGACATCTTTCAAGAAGTTACACGATCTCAAACAGACGCACCAACGATTATGTTATACATAAATATATTATAATATTAACTGCTATTAACTATAAAGAAGAATATATTATAATACTAGCTGACCAGGCAGACGTTGTTCTGCCCTTTCCGAACGACCATTTGCTTTCCCAAAAAAAAACTCCTGAAATTAGCAATAAAAAAATTGATTCCATCTGTTGAATACTTACAGCAATACGTGGTGGTTATACTACTAAATTGTAGCTTATATTAAACGTTTGTATTTTTAACATAGCGCCATCTATTGAATATTTACTCAATCCAGTCAACGGATATCGTCATCTGACAGAATCGTTTGGAGCTAACAGATAATTGTGACTGTCAAATAATAGACAAATAATTTGCAATAAAATAATATTGTATTGCGACTATAACTTGAGATGTAAGCTATCCTATCTTTTAAGTTGGACCCAACTGTACATTGACCAAAATTTCATTGAAATCAGATCAGTAGTTTAGGAGTCCATCGCGGACAAACAACGTGACACGTAATTTTTATATATATAAAGATTAATGGATGCAGGTGGCTCAGGATCGTCTTTTGTGGCATTCCTTGTTCGTGTTCAACAGTGACTTGTGAAGGGCTGTAATGATGATGATGATGATGATTAACTGAACACCAATTTTATCTGAAGTAAAATGAAAGAGTCTTCTGAGCACTGATCTCCAACTCCTCAACTCCACTGAGCACCAACGTAATGTCATTTAATTTACAGTCAGTAACAGCACTGTAGAATAAAATACATGTCTGTGGACGTAACATGTTTTGTTTGTTTGTTGCAAAACAAATCGCTGTCAGAAAAAACATTTAAACAAGAATTAATGCGTGACCATAGGGACTGCTCGTGCACCCGCAGTTAGTCGCGCTGCAGTTAAATAATAAATCTATTCGAAACAATATGTTACCCTTTCTTTTGCATGCTTGTGTAGATGCATTCTGTAGTAACCACGCTTCTGTATTTTTTTAGCATGTTGTCTTTAGTTTTTATATTAAAACTACTGCTTTTTATTGACTGATATGCAACTTATAATCTAAATTCTAAACAGGTAGGCATGTTCGAGATTTTTAATTGGGCATGTGAAGCTAAAGTCAGCACTATTTCCAGTCGCAGGACGAATTAAATGAATAAAATAAACTAACACATGAATTATAGTAAATGTAGTGGTTGGTATAATACGAAACCCAAAAAAATTTAAGGTTTATTTAAAGTTCTAAAACAAACGTAAAAATGCACCATTCAGTCATTTTGACATAGAATTAATTTGGCATTACAAAGTTGACATAAAATGAAATGTTAATTGATTATTAGCAAAAATTACTAAACCAACTGTATTTATTAAGTATAGTATAATCTAGTTTCTATGATGTTAATTGTGTTAGTCTATGCAGCTCTTACAGCTTCATCGGATTTAGGGCTATGAACTGAGAAGATTATTTATTTTAGATTATCGATTTAAGATTAAAGATTATCGATTTAATATTAAAGATTATCGTAAGATTTAAGATTATATATTATATATCGATTTAAACTAAACTAAAATCCATAATCTTGGGGTGGATATATTGTGTTTTGTAATCACATTAACATGGCATGGATGAGTTATTTAACCGGCGTCCGAACAATGGTGTCAGGCCCCGGCTCTGACGGTTAACTCGGGTCGGCTAACTCGGGGAAAGTTCATGTATTGATTGTGGTGAGAACCGCTCAGAAGATCGCCGCATGTACGGCGTGTATGCATTGTGGAAGGGTGCGTTATCCTAACTGTGTTTGTGACACTAGGTGAGTGTGTAGAGTTGGTGTGTGATGATCTGGTGACATTTAGGTCGTCGGAGTCTAACGGAATTAGGTTTTCAATTAAAACGTTACTAGGCCTCTGGAGAGAAGCCGGGACGTTTGGAGTCGAAATGTAGATGACTGCGTATACCACTAACGAGTTGGGATTGTTTTCGGCGCTCTCGAAGTAGCGCTGAACCATTTCCTTAAAAATTCTGAGATTTCCGGAAGTTGGAAATCTCTGTTAAGATCGGTGTTACGCTGGTGCTAACAGGCTCTGATGGCTTTTCGAATGAACCTATTTTGGCCAACTTGGAGGCTATTCAAACTAGTTTCGCACGCGTGGGCGTAAGCTACGCTAGCGTATCACATGATAGCTCTTACGCATGTTTTGTAGAGATGGAGCTAATCTAAATCTAAAAAGCTAAATCATAAGGACAATTTGGTCTTGATATTAACTAGCGGGTGGTGGCGACTAGCGATGAATTTGGTACGGTTGCGGACATTGCGTATGTCTTTCGTAAAGGTTATGCCGTAGTCAAATGTGCGTCTTAACTATTTGGACGTTGATTCTCAGGGGAACTAGCATCCATGTAGAATGATCGTGCTTATTGATTTTATTTTGATTTAATTGACAGTTGAGGGCGGGGTGCCTTTTAAAGTATTGTAGAAAGATTAATTAAGTATTTTTAACAGTGGTAGAGCCACGCGGCAGCGTTTGCTGTCGCACGTATGGGCCGGTTCGAACCGAGGTGGTACCACGACCTCACAGAATACCAACGTGAAGTAGACGTTTACCTCTGCGTTTCGCTTAGTGAGTGCAGGTGGCCGGAGGCCCTTTTTACTGGAAATGAGGCATTCCATCTTAGTCCTCACGGGTGACAACGCATCTACATTTTGAATTGTAATAGAGGATAGATGTAGATGTCTATGGGCCGCAGCAACCACTTACCACAGGTGGACTGTGTGCTCGTTTGTCACCCTTATCCTATAAAAAAAAAATAAGTATAGTACAGAGACCAATTTTGTAGTTAGGAGTAATACTTAATTCGTTTACTCGAATTAATTATCCAACGAGTCAAGGATAAACTAGTAACGAAATACGACGACCGCACCGTTCCGCGTCAGAGCCAAGACTGTCTTAACGGCGTTTTTTTTTTTTTTTTGCGCCCGAAGCAATTGGAAAAGGGCTACCACAGAGGGAGGCGGAAAATGCATTACGCATACCACGACAGCCGGTCTGTCCTGGTTATGCGGGACTCACTGCCTACCGGGGGACCTAAGTGATACCCACTAAAAACCGCCTTTGGGGAGTGGCAACTTAGCTGTTTAAAGCTTCTTATGCCGTATCGGAAGCGACCCTCTTTTGGGAAAAGAGGGCGCAGGGGAAAAGAGGGCGCAGACTTAACGGCGGCCGATCCATCCATTTTATACAAGCAAAACGGGCGCCACCGCAGGTGCAATGGCGCAGGTGTGCTGTGCACGTGTTGTTTACAAGAATTCTGTCTGGCTATACCAACGCTGCCACACGTGCAATGGTGCACATGCCGTCACGTTTTAGAAACTATTCCACTTCTTATGTTTGAAATTATTCTCAAAAGTATTTAAATGAAAGAACATTACTCGTTAATAAACCCTGCTTACTAACAGGACCCCAATTACATGATAACACAAAAGTATGCAAACCAACAGCATCGCTACCCATCTCAATGTACACATGGCAGCCCCTCAGCAACACAACTTTCCTTGCTTACCCTAGAAGAACTTCTACACGAATAGAACCATATTACTTATCTTATTTGGGCGGAATCTCAGTGTAGAACTAATGTTTTAGCCCGACGGGCATAATAATGATATGAGACTCGTAGAATTCCTGACTGTTGCCTCTTAGTACACTTTTCTTAGGATTTACTTCAATTTTCCATAAGTGGAACCAATCGCCTAAGCGTTGATTGGCTGTTTTGAACATCTAGGCAATTATTCTTTTATTATGATGGGCGACAAAAAGTGCGTGTCATCAGCAAAGAGAGTAGTATTAACTGCTATTAGGGCCTAGTCCTTCGGCATGTCACTCGTGAAGAGTGTAAAAAGGAGTGGGGAGTGGATTGAACCCCGAGGGATTCCAGACTTTAGGAGGCGTTTCGAGGATCGTACGATCTATTTGATAGCGAAAGTGGCGGTTGGCAAGGAAGGCTCTGATCATGTGGACGAACCTATCAGGCACTTTGTTTATATAACTTGTAAAGTAAACCGTTGTGCCAGATTTTATCAAACGCTTTTGCGACATTGAAGAAGAGTGCGCCAGTGTTAGTTGTCCATTAGTGGGTCTACTGCATCTTTTTGGAAGATTGAAGCCTTACAGATTGTAGACTGTAAGGCGATGTAACTGACTGACGCATGAGTGTTCGGCTCTGAAGCCCAACTGCTCGTCGGGAAGCAGCTTATTTGCGAAGACATATTTAACCCTTAATGCACCACCCTGAGTCCACGGGACTCACCACTACTTTTAAACAACAAAAAAAAATAGTTTATTTTTTAGAGTTTAGACTTGCGCTTTCTAGTACCTTCCTGCAGTGAGGCGCGGGACGCTAAGGTGAGCGGTCGCGTGCGCACGTCGTTCGGAAAGGTAAATATGATCGAGTGTGAGTCCTGGGGACTCATGGTGGAGTGTTGTGTTTCAAAAATAGATTTACTGACTTTTTTGTTTATCTATTTTAATTTTGTTTTAGGCTTTTACTATGGCATCTAAACGTAGATGGATTAAATCGGTAAACATTGCAGATGATTTAGCCTCAGATATCATAAACGATTGGCTGCAAGAAGATGATTTACTGGGCGAAGATGAAGAGATTGGCGATGGCGGCGGCTATGCAGCTGAATGTATTCGTGAGCCACATTCCGATGACGAGGACGCCGATTATATTGTGAGTGATCACGACACCGATTCCGAATGCTCTGAGATTGAAGAACAGGATAGTAACTTGGACAACTTACCTTCATCATCGGGTAATTATTTTTATGGCAAAAATAGATTCAAGTGGTCTACAACTGCACCGTCACGCAATGTCCGAACAGCCTCTCATAATATTTTACGACTGCCATCTCTACCATCATCATCAGTACAAAACGTGAACCCTTTAGAGGCTTTTGAAATTTTTTTTGACTCTAACATGTTGGATACAATTATTACGTGGACAAACAAAAAGCTAGAGCAATTACGTGAAAGGCATCCGTCATCAAGCAAGCATTTTAGAGAAACAAGCCAAATTGAAATAAAAGGTTTTATTGCTCTTTTGCTTTATACATCGGTTTTCAAATCGAGCCGTGAAAGTGTGTTGTCACTTTTTGCTACTGATGGCACGGGCAGAGAAATAATTAGAGCTACTATGTCGAAACACAGGTTCTGTGCTTTACTTGTAGCTTTGCGTTTTGACAATTTTGAAGATCGTGAACAACGTATAAAAGAAGACTCTGGATGTGCTATTTCCTATCTTCTGTCAATGTTTGTAGCCAATTCCCAGGCTAACTATACACTGGGTACCAATGTAACTATCGACGAGATGTTGATAAAGTTTCGTGGCCGATCAAGATTCAAAGTTTATATGCCAAGTAAACCTGGGAAATATGGCCTTAAAATGCAGTTGATGGTAGACTCTGAGACTTTTTTTACTTATAATTTATATCTTTATACTGGAAAAGGATCCGATGGCTACTCTTTGTCGGAAGAAGATCGAAAACGACCTGTACCAGCCCAAGCCGTACTGAGGTTATGCGAACCAATTATAGCATCTAATCGTAATATCACTACAGATAATTGGTATTCTTCCATAGATCTCGCAACTCTTTTGAAAACCAAGGGTCTAACAACTGTAGGAACATTACGAAAAAATAAGATTGAAATACCTAAACCGTTTTTACCAAACAAAAATAGAGATGTTGATCATTCTATATTCGGATTCACCAAAGATATAACTGCACGTTACTTGTATTATTAGATTTCTCACGAGCATTCGAATCAATTAATATTTCTCTGCTTTTATTAAAATTAATCTACTATGGATTTGACATTAAAACGGTTAAATGGTTTAGCAGTTATCTCACTAACAGATTACAGGTTGTTGAATTAAAAAAACCTGACGGCTCACCGATACGCTCAAAGCTTGCGACGATTAACAGGGGAGTGCCACAAGGATCAATTCTAGGCCCAATATTATTCATCCTATACTCTGCGGATATCACTAAACATATATGGAAATGCAAATTCCACATCTATGCTGATGATATTCAAGTTTATATCTCTTTTAAAGCGGAAAACATGAACACAGCCATAATAGAATTGAATGAGGATTTACAGCGAATCGCCACATGGGCTGAGAACAATAGTCTTGTTCTTAATCCGGCTAAAACTAAGTACTTGTTGATTGGCCACAAAAAAGGACTAACTACAATTCAAACCCAGTCGACTGCACTAACTCCAATGCTTCTTGGCATATCGATTGAGCGGGTGTACGAAGCTCGGAATCTGGGTCTGAACATGGATGCAGGGTTGCGATTCGAGAATCATGTGGCAGATTGCGTGCGAGCTTATTTTTACAGATTGAAGACACTTTACAAAATTAGACCGTACCTCAGTGTCGAACTACGTGAACAGCTAGTGGAAACGCTCGTGCTCTCGAAGCTGAACTATGCAGACACTGTTTATGGGCCCAGACTGCTAGCTCGTACACAGCGACTAGTACAAAGAGTTCAGAACGCCTGTGCTAGGTTTTGTTATAAAATTCCTGCGCGTAGTCATTTAACACCGTTTCTTAATAAACATTACGTATTGAAGATGAAATCTAGACGCAAACTCCACCTGGCATGCCTTCTCTTTGGTGTCGTGAAGTATAAAAATCCACCATACTTACACGACAAACTAGCTTTGGTCGCGCGAAACAGACAAGGTAACAACAGACTGTGTTCTCAACAATTATCTATGCAACGTCACAGAACAGCAGCTTTCAGGGGTAGTTTTAGATATGCGGCTACAAAATGTTGGAATAATATTCCACCTCCAATCAGGAGTTTAAAAAATCTCCACCAGTTCAAAATCAAGCTAAAAAAATTTCTTATTGATGCACAAATACAACATGGCAATATCAACCGAGAAAGCTCCTTCCTATAATGCATTGTACGGTTATTTACAAAATTGTTTGTATGTTTCTGTTGTGTCGGTATGTTTATCAATATAAACCGTATTGATGGACATATTAGTATCGCATTGATATTTTCATTTTCCTTTTTTTTCTCGTTTTTGTTTATTATTATTATTACTAATCCATTTTAATTGATAATTGATAGTTTTTGTTACCACACACAATTATGTATAAGGTTATATTTAATGTCTTATATTGTATTTTTTTTTTGCTGCTTTTTGCTTTGTTTTAATTTTTGTGTTATAATTATATAGAAGGTTTAGGCTTTTTTCGTTTTTATCGAAGGACTAGACTACACGTAACAGCTGTGCTACGTTCGTGACGCCAATGAATAGGTTTCTTGGCTGAAAATCAGCGCTGTGTGAGGCCATACTCACACAACACATGCTGAGCCAACCCCTTTTCGGCACAATGCGACCTTTTTATATTTTACTTATACTTTCATGTGTATGAACTGCTTGTGCTGAATAAATGTTTTTTCTATTCTATTCTATTCTATTCTAGTTAGTTATGTTCCCAAAAAAAATCGATCCGTAATTTTATACTCAAGTATGCACCACGATAACACAGTGAATGAGACATCCAAGAAACCTGAAATAATTGAGTTCTACAATAATACTAAGGGAGGCGTGGACTCAGTTGATCAGAAATGCTCCGTGTATACTTGCAGTCGACGAACATCTCGATGGCCTATGGCTGTATTTTATCGCATTGTTGATTTGTCAGGAGTCAATGCTTATATAATATATAGTCAGCACTCTAACGTGAAAAATCTTACAAGACTAAATTTTCTGAAAGCAGTTGCCGAAGATCTCAATTTTATAAATTTGAAAACTCGTCTTTACAATACAACCATGCCTCGAGAGATTCGTACACTTATTTCACGTGTAACTAAAATAGACATGCCTGATCAACCAAGTACATCGCAAACTGATGATATTTTACCAAGAGATCAGCGCAAATATTGCTATACTTGTAATTATAAGAAACGAACAAAGACTGCTTATCTTTGCACTGTCTGTAGGAAGCCAATCTGCCTTACTTGTTCCAAAAAGATATGCCAAAAATGTGTAACTCATTAGTATGTTAACTTGTTGCACGTTTTGAAATTTTGTATAGTGCCATTATTAATTATTATTATTTTTAATTACCTCATAATGTCTTCTATGAGAAAAATATTTTATTTTATCCATGAGTTACAACATTTATTTTTTCTTCTGTAAGTCGTAGCAGACGATTTTTGATGACTGTTAATTTTAAAGTATTTGTAAACTTTAAAAAATGTGCATGTTAATTTGAGTTAATCACAAAATATTACCGGATATGTACGAATTATTGTGTTTGCTAGAAGTTTAATAAATAACAACATAAATAACATATTTCGTTTAGTTTTTATTTAAAAAATTAAAACATGAGTCCCGGGGACTCATGGTGGTGATAAGTGAAATTTTAATTAGGGTGGTAAATCAAGGGTTAAGTAGGCGATTCAATTTGAGTCGCCCGTATACTTTAAACAGTGTAGAGACATACGAGCGGTGGTTTCAGCGCCCTGTTGCTAATGCCGTCGGGGCCGGGTACTGATTTATTTTTGAGACTTTTGATGACTTCTGTGACTTCGTCATTAGTCACAGGATCTAAGGGGTTACACGTAGGTGTATTGCAAACTTACGCTCGACCTCCGCTTCAACCTCTAGAAGGTGAGCGGGATATATGGGTTCGTTGGAGAGAGTTCATTGGCTCTCTTAACTGCCAGCGAGGCATTTGGCCTTTTTAGAGTAGTTAAAGGTGCAATCGGGGTTTTATGGCCTAATAAGAGGCGGCATGGGTGTTGTTTGTTCTGCTTTTCAGAGCTTGAGCCAAATGCCAAAGGGCAATATGCAATGGCTCGATTTCCTTCAGTTGGTTGTCCTATTTGTCGACAAATGGGGTAAAACAGCGATTAGCCACTGATTTAGCCGTTGTTTCATGTTCTTCGGAAAGTTCATGTAGCATCAGCTACCTCTGGCGAGTCTATATCGTTGGAGATTTCATCTACTCACGGATGAGTTTTTTTTTTGTATGATAAGGTGACAAACGAGCACACAGTCCACCTGATGGTAAGTGGTTGCTGCGGCCCATTGACATCTACATCTATCCTTGTTTGCGAATCAAAATACAGATGCGTTGTCACCCGTGAGGACTAAGATGGAATACCTCATTTCCAGTAAAAAGGGCCTCTGGCCACCTGCACTCACCAAGCGAAACGCAGAGGTGAACCTCTACTTCACGCTGGTATACTGTGAGGTCGTGGTACCACCCCGGTTCGAGCCGGCCCATCCGTGCGACAGCAAAAGCTGCCGCGTGGCTCTACCACTGTTGAAAACGTGGCTGTATGTAATTATGACGCTATATTTATATGTAAATACTCACTGATACAGCCTATCATTGCCCACTGCTGAACATAGGCTTCCCCTATTGTGTTATTTACACTTTATCTCCTGATTTGTTTCCCCCTCCATCGCCTCTTACGACACCCATGGGGCGATCTATGGTAGTGAATATTCTTACACCGATACTACACGGATTATGATAAAATTCTGCGTTGTATGCACGTGCTTCGTTATAAAGAAAAAAATTAATTTGTTATATTAATGTTTCATTAAAAATATTCTGTTGTATACTGACAATATTCACAGCTACATTTTATTAATTAATATTACTGATTGTTACAACACAACGATGACAATGTTCGGGTAATTGCCGCTTATTCATAAATGATTCATTTAAGTAATAACCCGTACGGTTATCAACATTATCAAGCTATCAAAAGTTATTGTTGTGTTTTAGCATGATACGCTTGGTAAGCGTATTATGTAGGTGTTTGCAGAAACAAATTCCTCATCTCATAGATCATAGAAATGCAAACACCCTTCTCGCCTTTGGTTATGATATTATTCTTTCTTCTTTTCCATCAGTAATTTTAGAATGCTGAATATATTTTTTGAAAGTTAAATTTAATTACAGAAATAAAGTACAAAAATGTATAATATCACAAGCCTCTACATATTTCTTCGAAAGAACGACAAAATTAAGTTTGACAATTTAATTTTGTATACAAAAAACACATAAATGAAAAGAGATATATATAATAGTTTGCAAATTTCCAAGCGTTAGGTGAACTG
The DNA here is from genome assembly GCA_033319125.1 of Parnassius glacialis. Classification (NCBI taxonomy): domain Eukaryota; kingdom Metazoa; phylum Arthropoda; class Insecta; order Lepidoptera; family Papilionidae; genus Parnassius; species Parnassius glacialis. Next base: position 28,731,740 of record JAVANC010000028.1, on the reverse strand, counting down.
CATAACTTGAAATATTTTTCCAATATTTACCACACTAGGCAGGCGACAGTGAAAGAAGAGATAATAACTATTCCTATTTACCGTTTGTTGAGTTTGGATATGGCATTTTCGAATAATACCGACATGATTCGTTCGCCAAAGCCCCATTCGTTGATTAGCAGGGCCATAGAATGAGGCAGATGTTTTGACAAAAGATTTTTAATCGTAATTACGCTTCACATCACAATATTTTTGGGACAGATAATTCTAATACTGCTATATCACACGTGTAGAAAACCGTAACCTACAGAGGCAAAGCTGCGCTATAATAGGTACACTACTACAAGCTTGAGGCGAGTGTGTACGTGAGCACTCGTGGCTCGTTACATACAGATAGAAACTGTTTTAATCCGGCTCGGCCAGTGCTCAAACTCAGGGTTGTGTAAAAAATAATAAGTGTCAAATTTTGTTTTCTAAAGAATAATTCGTATCAAATTAAATATAAAAAAGTGTAAATGTAGTTTACTAAGATGTACGTAGATGTAAATCTTATCGAGGTTGCCGCAAAAGATACCGCTGATTTTGTTAATAAAATTAATAATTTATTTGATGTCTTACACTCAGGTACACTGCGATTTCCTAATAAATATAACTTTTGTACAGCCGACTTCAATATAAGCGACTTCAATATAGGTTATTTAAGAATAACTCAATAACCATTGGTCTGACCTTGATCAAATTCATATGGGACCACACGAGAACTATCAGCTTTCATATAAAAGAAGAATCATCGAAATCGGTTCGCCCAGTACAAAGTTATTAGGTAACACACATAAAAAAAAACATACACCCGAATTGAGTACCGTCTCCTTTTTGGAAGTCGGCAGAAAAATGGTTTAATCTGTGTGTCGGGATATTTGTATAGAAAATGTTGTCTATAAAACGATAAATGTGAAAAAATGGAATTGTACGTTAATAGATTTGAACAACCTATAAATATGGGAAAAGATTATCTGTTCAGCCATTCCAAGTATTTTAATAAAGATAGTGTTCAATCGGTTTTTTTTTTTTTTAATAATGCTTCCTGACACTTTTATCGCGTTTATAGAATTGCTTGAGCAAAATTTCGCAAATATTTTGACCTCGAAAGAAACATTGTAAATATTGGTAGAACAATATTAAAACGTGTGCAAGAATTTATATTTGTTATGAAATGCGAGTCCTTTCGAATATATTATTTAAGAAAATTTTACATTAAATTTACCATATAATTAAAAGCCACAACAAATTATGGAAGAACAATAATTATAAAAGTAAAATATTTAGAATACGTAGTTTGTAAAAAGATATTATATTGAATAAAACTGCTTTTATGGGTTTTATCGCGTTCAAATATACTTATTTTTGAATTCCCGACGTTTCCGGTGCTTTCCAGCATCCATGGTCACGGGGGACTGAGGTGATTGACGTCCCGATGTCAAAGTTAAACCAGAGTACCTACCTTCAGCGTTTTAATTATTAGGTTTGGTCCGATCTACGTAGAATGAACTTATCATGTCTTGAAGTCTTTCGGTGGTATGCTTGGGTTTAGTTTTAACTACCCAGCCTCCCTCTCTATTTAAATTAGGATGTTTTTTTTTAATTTCAATAGCCCCACATATCATCTCACCACATACATCTCACCATTACATTAACATTAATGGATGTTAATGTAATGGTGGGGGCCGTCAAGGATATTATCACAAACTGCAGACTTCTTGAATAGTTGGTGTTTCACATCAGCTATGTTATTATAATAAACGGGAACACTGTAAATGTATATTTCGCTTTATAACTTCTCTAAGGTTAAGAAAACAGCAGAATTGAAACATACAAAATAAGAGTGAAATTCCGTTGAAAAGATAACGTCAAACTCTCTTGAATTCGTTTAAAATGTTATACAGTTTAACTAATTAGCTATATAAAAGCAGAGCTTGCAATACTCGGATCACTGACACGTTTGTTAACGCCTCTGGTGTGCTGTATGCTCAATTGTTTCCTCTTCAATAAAATATGACAAAATTGATGGACCTATGGAGTTTCACACATTTTCAGTGTAACATTAAGTTCGTATATTTTTACGTTTGTGTCTATCTAATCTATGAAACGCGATAATTATTTTCGAAAAAAAAAACACAATTGTTTAATTTGTTTACAGAGAATGAAATAACGTTCAACTTTCAATGCAGATGATTTAGAAAGTTTAAGGAAGAAATGAATCGCATCGATGTAGCGTTATCTTGTCTTAATATATATATATATATATATATATATATATATATATATATATATATATATATATAGTTAATCTCTTATTATTATTATATATTATTATTATATAATATATGCAATATAGTTTAAGCCACTTTAAGTACCCCCTTGTGTAAAACTAACTAAATTTCCAACAACCGCGGTATACTCCTTGGTGGAAAATAAAAAAAAAAACGACATAACGCGCCACTGTTGTGCAAACATTGGTAACAGTGGTAGAGCCACGCGGCTTTTGCTGTCGCACGGATGGGCCGGCTCGAACCGGGGTGGTACCACGACCTCATAGAAAACCAGCGTGAAGTAGAGGTTTACCTCTGCGTTTCGCTTGGTGAGTGCAGGTGGCCGGAGGCCCTTTTTACTGGGAATGAGGCATTCCATCTTAGTCCTCACGGGTGACAACGCATCTGCATTTTGATTCGTAATCGAGGGTAGATGTAGATGTCTATGGGCCGTAGCAACCACTTACCATCAGGTGGACTGTGTGCTCGTTTGTCACCCTTATCCTATAAAAAAAACATCTCTTTTCTAATAGGGGATGGTACCAGGAAAGGGTCCACCGCTGAAAAACGAAAGAGTTTCGTACTCTTATGGTTGATTAATGATGGAAAAACCATCCAAAATATTGAACCCACTTTTCACTGGATGAGGCAAGCAGCTTGACAAGTGAAAAGGTTTGCGATCTCCAAAGCAAATGCCCAGTGTGATAAGTTTAGGTCTAAGCTTTCAAGAAATAAAATAGCCGACAAATATTTAATTTTCGTCTGGGTCGATTAGCTGGTGATCTTCTGGTCTACCTACTCATAGATGGTCGGAGGCAGTAGAATCCAAGGGGAAGGAGTAGGCCGTTAGTTTGGACATTGCGAAGGCCTTCGATCGGGTTTGGCACAAAGCGCTTCTTTCGAAACTCCCTTCCTATTGGCTTCCCGAGAAATTGTGCAATTGGATCACCAGCTTCCTTGCAGATCGGAGCATCAAGGTCGTTGTAGATGGTGCATGCTCCGACTACAAGCCTATTAATGCTGGTGTTCCACAAGGCTGTGTGCTATCACCAACGCTGTTTCTTCTGCATATCAATGATATGTTGCTAACTGGTAGCATTCATTGCTATGCGGATGACAGCACTGGTGATGCTCCATACTCCGGCCGTACCAATATTTCTCGGGAAAACGTCGCCGAGTACCGGAACAAACTTGTGTCTGAAGTAGAGTCTTTGCTGAACAAAGTCTCAGATTGGGGGCGACTAAATCTAGTTCAGTTTAATCCTCAGAAGACACAAGTTTGCGCGTTTATCGCTAAAAAGAACCCCTTTGTCGTATCTCGTCAGTTTCAAGGCACTCCCCTTCTTGTCTCAGCCAGTATCGGAATCCTCGGCGTCGACATATCGAGTGACGTGAATTTCGTGGTCACTTTGAAGAGAAGACTAAATTGGCCTCTAAAAAGCTTGGCGTGCTCAGCAGAGCGGGACAGTATTTCATGCCGGCACACCGCCTGCAGCTTAACAAGGCGCAGGTTCGGCCGCACATGGAATACTGTTCCCATCTCTGAGCAGCGGTTCCCCAGTTCCAGCTCCTTCCACTTGACCGCATCCAGCGCATAGCGGCTCGAATCGTCGACAACCGAGTCCTTTCCGATTGGCTCGATTCATTAGCACTGCGAAGAGATGTTGCATCCCTTTGCATTTTCTTTCGCATTTACCACGGGGAGTGCTCTGAGGAATTGATCGGATTAATCCCAGCCGCCAAATTTCTCGAACGCACATCGCGCCAGAACTCCCGATACCATTCACACCATCTGAATGATTGGTGGTCCACCACTGTGCGATTTCCTCGCACAACTTCCTTGTGGAATCGATTACCATCAGCAATTTTTCCGAACCGATACGACTTAGGGACCTTCAACAAAAAAGCCTACTCCTTTATAAAAGAACGGCAACACATCTGCAATTCCCCTGGTTCTCCTGGTGTTGCAGTTGTTCATGGGCGGCGGTAGTCACTTACCATCAGGTGAGCCGCACACTCGTTTCCCCCCTCTCCTATAAAAAAAATTAAAAAATACAGGATGCGAACACCTTAAAATTATTTTAACTTGGTAGAGTCACTCTGCAGCTATATTATTGTTATTTTAGCACAAATGTGTCGAATAGACCAAGGTGGGACCTCGCTCCCACAGAGTACCAGTTTAATGCAGCTGTGCTTCGTAAAGTGAGTGTAGAAAACCGGAGACCCTTTTGGGTCTGGGAACTGGGAACGAGATATTCTATTTTAGTCCTCAGAGGTCACAAGTCGTCTGCATTTTGATTCTTGATCGAGGATGGATACAAGTGTCTATGGGCCACAGCATCCACTTACCATTAGGTATACTGTGTGCTCGTTTGTCACCTTCCTTCCTTCTCCTCTTCTCTCTAAGGTTTCCTTCGTATTTTTACATAAACATCATTTATTTACAGAACATTTAACACTTACAGTATAAAAAAACCATACTAAATAAATTAAATCTTTTATCTTTTAAATTATCATAAAGTGTAGCCTACCTACAGTAGGTACGGTATAGTGCCAAGAACGCTGGCTGCGTCTTATTACCAGCAGCGATGACCTGTCGCGGATACAGTTATTTTAGGAAATTCACCGCATATGGACCCCATGGACCAATATTATGCACACTAAGTGACACAAATATGTAGTTATAACTCAGAGACACATTCTGATACAAAGAATTCAGATGTGAAGTTAGTTGTTAATATCGTGACTAACATAAAGAGCAATATGGGGCTTATTTTAAGCCATGGTAGCTCAGGTTATAAGCGGTTGTTAGAAATTACTCTAAAGATTATTTAAAAAAGCATATTTTTCAGTAATTATTTACGTTATAAATAATTTATGAAATAGTAAACAGTTTGAAGAAAATACAAAATAACATGAATACAGATTGAATATGCAAACCAAGAACAACGCCGATTCATCTGTTTGATAACTTCATCTTTACCCTCTAGAGACTAGACTGATGCTCCAGGTTGGTTACCGTTCATTTTAAAACAAATTTTGCCAACCGAGAGACATTAGCAACCTAGTCAGTACAACAACAAGGTCAAAGAGAACATTTTGTGGATATATGAAGTCTGCCAACACTTATTGGGGCAGCGAGGCAAACTCTTGCTTGCTCTAAATTCTCTTAGGAATAAAATGAAGCCGGAGCCCAGTAGTAGAACTTATAGGATTATATGGTTTATATTTTAGTGCTCTGCAGGAATAAAAGGAAGCCGGAGGATTTCCTCTGTCTTTTCTAACTTTATGTGTATACAGATAATTATTTCAATATGCCATATCATAGGTTATGAATTTAATAAAAAGTTTATGCAGTAGCCAATTCCACGCGTTATTGTATCATGTTGGTACAATCAAAACCTTTTTAGACAACAAACAAACAAATCTTAGGTGACAAATTGCCGTTGAAAGAATATTGTTACGCGCCACTATTAATGTTTTGTACATGGCAACACTAGTTACACTAGCGCCCTCTAGTGTCGAGTAGCAGAACTAGGAGAGTCAAGATCCTTCCAGAAATTTCGGGACCGATGTGTACTCGAACATTGTAGATGTCGCTACAGTAGAATGTTCTAGAAACTATCTGAGGCCCTATATAAGGCTGGTATAGACCACGACCGAGTCAGTATTGAATTGGCGATACAAGAGAATACTTCGAAGCGAAATAACTGCGAACTGATGATGTTGCAGGATCAGGCTCGCCGACACGAGGAACAGGTCCGCCGACAAGAGGAACAGAGCCGTCGGTTGGAAAAGCAGCTGCAGCGCGGACAGGAGAAACAGGCCCGCCAACAGGAGGAACAGCGCCGTCGGTTGGAAGAGCAGCTTCTTCTCATGAAGGACCTTCACGCTACCTTCGGGAAAGAGATAAGGGAGGTAAAGGATAGGGTTGCTCAACATGAAAACCGCCTGTCGGAAGCTGAAACCCGAATCGACTAAGTGAACAATCGGGTTGACAACGTGATTGTTGACGTGAAGAAAACGCTGAACAACCTCAAAATAGGGGATGGAGTTACAGCTCCCGTGGTAGCTACAACACCTTCGCTACGTGGATTCAAAATGCCACCGTTCGACGGGACTTCTTCCTGGTCGGCCTACAAAATCCAGTTCGAGGCTGTCATGAAAGCGAACAGCTGGAATAAAAGTCAGACCATGACTGCTCTCACCCTACGCCTACGCGACCAGGCCTTAACTGTTCTGGTAGCTCTCGGTAAGGAAGTGACTTACGAGCAGCTCCTTGAGGCATTGGAGGCGAGATATGGCGACGCTCACCTGAAACACGTCTTTCGTGCGCAGCTCAAAGATCGCGTGCAACGCTGTAACGAAAACCTGCAGCAGTGGGCCCTTGAGGTGGAGAAGCTGGTTCGAAAAGCGTACCAGTCTGTACCTGCGCTCATTGTAGGGAAGCTGGTGCAGACATTCATCGACGGCATCCGCGACCTTGAAATCAAAGCTGCAGTGAGGCTCGGGCACCACGAGACGCTTAAGAACGCCTTGACCCATGCACTGGAGGTGGAAGCCGTGCAGCAGGATCATCGTTCCCACCGTGTCAGGGAGATTGCAGCAGCTACAGTTCTGGACCGCAATAAAGGACACAGCCCTAGGTGCTACGGCTGTCGAGAAAGGGGCCATCTTCGATCCAGCTGCCCTAAGCGAACTGCAGAAAAAGAAGGTGATCGATCTCACCGCAATAACACCGCCCAGTAGCAGCAGGGAAACTGGAGGGTGCTGGCTGATGTAAAAAGAGCCCCAAGGATTTCGATCTCACAAACCCATGATGGGAACAGCCTAATCATCAAGGGCGAGGTCAACGGAACCCCATGTATAATGACCATAGACACTGGAGCCTCTCGCACGGTTGTGAGTTCCCAACTTATAAGTCAGTTCCTTGGGGACTCCGCATACAACCAAGAACGCATTAATTTGGTGACAGCCACCGGTCAGCGCATACCCGTCCGTGGAGAGAAGGAGATGGAGTTGAAGCTAGGCAACATGATCTACCTGCATAATGTCATCGTGGCTGATATAATGGACGACTGCATCCTGGGCCTAGACTTTATGAGGAAGAATTGTTGTGAGATCGACGTTAAGCAAGGTGTTTTGAAATGTGGACAAGAGGAACTTTTCGTGGAAGGGGCGTTACCAGGGAATGTGTACAGCCTTAAGAAGATTGTTCTTCCGCCGAGATCGGAAACAATTGTGCCGGTTAGTCTTCCTCGGAATCCTGGGCAAGCTCATCGTTGTGTACTCGTGGAAAGGGTAGACAATGACCTTCCATGGAAAGTGGCTCGAACTTTGGTCAGAACCACCGACATCTCAGGAGTACGTGTGTTGAACCTTTGTGATCAGGAACAGATTATAGAAAAGGGCACATTGGTTGGTACTAGTGAGGAAGTTGATTGGTTGCGTCGGTGGGAATATCTATCGACTGGGCTCACCCAGCAAGTATGGACAAACGAGAGTGCCCACACTTTTAGAAGACTGTCACAGCGTTCTCTCTCCGAATGAAATGGTCAAGGCGAAGAATTTGTTCTCAAGTACGCCAAAGTTTTCTCGTCAAACGAAGCCGACATAGGAAAGACTGGCTTATTTCAACACAAAATAAACACAGGACAAGAATTGCCTATTCGTCAGCGGCCAAGAAGATTGCCTGTAGCACGTGAAAAGGAAGTGGAAACCATGATTGAGGGAATGGTGAAGGATGGTGTTATTGAACCTTCATCTAGTCCATGGTGTTCACCTGTGGTACTGGTAAAGAAGAAGGACGGCAGCATGCGGTCTTGTATTGACTACCGCCGTCTGAACGACGTTACGAAGAAGGACAGCTATCCCTTGCCAAGAATTAATGACACGCTGGACATGCTTATAGGCGTAAAGTGGTATAGTACGCTGGACCTGAAAAGTGGCTACTGGCAGGTTGAAATTGACCCTAAGAACAAGGAGAAAACTGCATTCTCCACAGGAAAAGGTCTGTGGCAATTTATAGTCATGCGGTTTGGATTGTGCAATGCTCCAGCAACGTTTGAAAGGTTGATGGAGCTTGTACTTACCGGGCTAATTGGAGATGCCTGTCTGGTCTATTTGGATGAAATCATCATCGTAGGCCGTACGTTTGAGGAACACCTTCAAAACCTGGAACGCGTGCTCATGAAGATCCAGAGTGCCAACCTCAAGTTGAGTCCGAAGAAGTGCTCACTATTCAAACGGCAAGTTAGCTTTTTGGGGTATGTAGTGTCGGAAGAAGGTATCCGCACGAATCCAGAGAAAATTGCCGCTGTCAAAGATTGGCCGGTTCCAAAAGACAAGACACAGGTTAGGGCATTTTGGGTTTGTGCTCTTATTATTGGCGATTTGTGAAGAACTTTGCAGATATAGCCAAACCTCTGCACAGGCTAACCGAGGAGAAGCGACATTCTGCTGGGATGAAGGTTGCAATATTGCATTCCAGGAGCTCAAGAACCGTCTGTGCAAAACACCTATTTTGGGGTACCCTGATGCGGGCAAGGAATTCATAGTTGACACAGACGCAAGTGATATAGGACTTGGCGGTGTGTTGTCTCAACGGAATGGTGATCAAGAGATTGTGATAGCGTACTTCAGCAAGTCATTGTCAAAGCCGGAAAGGAACTATTGTGTCACAAGACGGGAATTGCTTGCTGTGGTAAAGTCCTTGCAGCATTTTAGCAAATATCTTCTGGGGAAATTCCACTTACAAACAGACCATGCTACACTGAAATGGCTATTGCAGTTCAAAAATCCGGAAGGACAAGTTGCGAGTTGAATTGAACCACTGCAGGAATACGACTTTGTGATCGAACATCGCAGCGGAAAATCTCATGGCAATGCAGATGCATTGTCAAGAAGACCTTGCCCTGATGATTGCAAGCATTGTACTAGGCAAGAGGGTAAGGAAGTGGTATCTGTGAGGATGCTCAGGACAGACCAGCTCAGCAATGAGTGGAAGGACAGCCTAAAACATGCACAGCAGAAAGATTCGGACATTAAGCCGATTCTGGAATGGATGAAGGCCAGTGCTCCTAAGCCCAAGTGGAACGACGTCTTAGCAATGAGTTCGACCACGAAAAGCTATTGGTCCCAATGGGACAGCTTGCTGATTCAGGATTCCTGTGCCGTAAATGGGAAAATGGTCGGGGAGACAGATGTCATTTGCAAATGGTTGTCCCTAAAGCTAAAGTACCGGATGTTCTACAGCTGTACCATAGTGGTTGTTCAGGAGGCCACCTGGGAGTTCAACGAACTCTACTGAAGATCCGAGAACTGTTTTACTGGGTCCACTGTCGTGACGATGTCGAGGACTGCTGTCGCAAATGTACAAGTTGTGCGGCTGTAAAGGGACCTCAAACTCGTAGTAGAGGTGCATTGAAATTGTACAATGTTGGTGCACCATGGGAGAGGATAGCCATTGACGTTGCGGGGCCGTTTCCGGAAAGTGAAAGTGGTAACAAGTATTTCATGGTTGTGATGGATTACTTCACTAAGTGGCCAGAAGTCTTCGCCATTCCAAATCAAGAAGCTTCAACAGTTGCAGATAAACTAGTTCATGAAGTCTTCTGTCGTTTTGGAGTACCCTTAGAGATTCACAGCGATCAAGGAAGGAATTTTGAGTCTCAAATATTCCAGGAAACTTGCAGAGTTATGGGTACTCACAAAATACGAACAACTTCTTATCACCCACAATCTGATGGAATGGTAGAACGATTTAATTAGACATTGGAAAGGTACCTGGCAAAAGTTGTGGAAAAACACCAACGAGACTGGGACAGGCACATACAACCGTTTTTGTTGTCATTTCGAAGCGCTGTCCACGAAAGTACATCAGTGACGCCAGCTTTCGTAAACTTTGGGAGAGAATTACGGCTGCCTGCAGACCTGATCACCGGAATACCACCTGATGCCCCACGCAGTATAACCGATTATGCAAATGACTTGCGGAACAAAATGAATGACATTTATGAGCACGTCAGACAGTCGGGCCAGCAAACGTCTGAGAAGATGAAAACACGGTATGACCGCAAAATGAACAACAAAGGGTTTGACGAAGGTTCACTAGTGTGGTTACACAATCCAGCTCGCAGCAAAGGGAAATTTCCTAAGCTTCAAGCTAAATGGGGCGGACCGTACCGGATTGTGACAAGGATCAATGACGTAACCTACCGGATACAAAAAGGTGCCACAGGTACTCCTAAGATCGTCCATGTGGATCGACTGGCGCGTTATTATGGGGCCAATAATGCTCGGGACGAGCATGTCTTAGGAGGGGGTGTGTTACGTGCCACTATTAATGTTTTGAACTAGTTACACTAGCGCCCTCTAGTGTCGAGTAGCAGAACTAGGAGAGTCAAGATCCTTCCAGAAATTTCGGGACCGATGTGTACACGAACATTCTAGATGTCGCTACAGTAAAATGTTCTGGAAACTATCTGAGGCCCTATATAAGGCTGATATAGACCACGACCGAGTCAGTATTGAATTGGCGATACAAGAGAATACTTCGAAGCGAAATAACTGCGAACTAAAGTGATTGTGTTTTATTATTAGTGTGGTTTTAGATTGTAATTAGTGTTGTGTGATTAAAGTGTCAATTTTGGTAATTTAATCGGCAGTTTTTAATTGTCTCGAACCTCAAGCTCGTAACAATATTTAGAAGAGATATAAAAGTTGTATAATTTGCAATTTTATCCAGTTTAGGCCCGTGAAACCTATATCGACGGGATTGAAAGGCGCCCGAATACAACCAATTTGGAAAAATATCCTCCCCAGAACTCGCCAAAATTTGCAATTTAAATCCTCCTCCTTTATGTTAGTATAGATAATAATAACCTACTAGTAGCCTCTTGCGGTATTACTTACAAAACCTAATATTGTAGATTCGAATCTGCTCACCCTAGTGATTCAGAGGCATATAAGCTCATTTGGTGTTGTCGGGAATAGTGGGTATATTAAGAGCATATTCCAAATTTGGAATTTAATCCACATGACGCAGTTATTATCCGTTAATATTTAAAGGTTACTTAATTTTTTACGATTTACTGGCCTACCAAATTCGTTATAACTGAAGTTGTATAAATAAAAATAAGGCTATATGGCATAAATATATCACACCATTTCAAAGTATGGGTACCAAGACAACCACAGAGTACTTATGCACCTGAAAGAGACGACTAAGTTTAATGTCAGGAAGAGCTCATAGCTTTCGATAGATGGCGGTATAAATACTAGTTTAAGCTGAATTCAGATGACGTTATACTATTCTGCTATATAGTTATTTTATTGTGTAACAAGGAGATTGTAAATTGATACAGTGTTATAGTTAAGACCTCCTTTTAAATATTTAAAATACTTGTGCCAGAAGGCCACACTCTTCAATAGACTTATTTTATTATAAACTTATTATTAATGAATGCTGAGTGATTTTGTTGTGCTTTATAATGTTTGTTATATTCTATAATTTATTATAGCGTAGTCTGAACTGAAATTTATTATGTCAGAAATTTATACCCTATTTTGAAGCGTGGGTATCCTAAGAGACGACCACAGAGTAACTTATATATATTTGAAAGAGACGACTAACGTCTGAATTGTGATTTATTCTGTCGGAGATTAAATATACACACAGACTGTAGACAGGAAGTAGCATTAAAGATACTAGACATCTGGTAATGCGATAACCGACGCCGAGTTGAATCCGTCAATTGACCTCTGGGTTGAAGTTAAACATACCCGTCAATAACTTCGAGCTTAGTGTTCCCAACAAGCACCGGCATAGGTGTGACATGGACGTTACAGATGAGCTTTGTTTTATCCATGTTCACCTTAAGACCTCTCCGTTGGGAGGCACTATTGAGGTAATTGAGCATAGTGCTTAGGTCCTCCAGCGATTCTGCCATAAGGACTGTATTGTCGGTAAATCGAAGGAGAGTGATGTACTCGCCCTTGACTTTAATACCGTATTCTTTCGCTTAATACATCTGGTTTGGTCATTTTCTGTGGAGTATTTACTATTTTCCATATTTTTTATCATGTCTCATACTTCATCCGTCTTATCACTAATTTTTCCACATACATTCAGCTTAGGTATACAGGCTTCCGCAATCCACTTTTCACCCCTCTGGGAGACAGAACGTGACGGGTGCGGAACCGCGTCTTCAGTATTACATTATCTATCACAAAATCCCCAAATTCTAGAATCCATCCCATTCAAATACAGTAGGTACTTATATACATGGCAGTTGATAGTCTCATTAAGATTCTTATCTAACCCAAAACAAGATGGATATTTATTACAGAGAAAAATCTTAAAATTATTTAACGCATATTATCTATACGCCTAGCAATAAGAATACCGTAGCCGAAATAAAGGTAACCACTACAGCCCATAAAATCCACTGCTGAACATAGGCTTCGCACAAAGATAAGCCTTATAAGGGACATATTTGCTTAGTTGATGCTTGGCAAGCTGGTTGGTAACCGCATTTTCATTTATTCAGCTGCTATTAGGTAGATTATGCAAATAATTATTAATTGGTTATTTATCCCAACTAATTATCAGAGTACGGATGCGTTAGAAATCTGTACACTTGTAATTTCCGGAACTGTTTATGTCCGGTGCCCTTTGCAGGAAAGACCTTCTTTCTTAATTATTGGATATTTTCCTCTCACTGTTCTTCCCTTTTATATACCTACGTATATCTGTAAACACGTCTAATCATGATAATTTCTCCCGCTCTTCCCTATTTCTTCAGCTAAATTGCAGTACTCGCACTGCTGTGATCCCGCCTGGAGGGTATAGAGAGTCAGTATAACTACAGGCTATGAGAAATTCGATATTAGTCGACACAAGTGACAATGCACCTTTAGACCTGCATACCACCACCACACGACACAAAGAAAATAATTTAAATAATCGGATTTTACAATCCAATTATATTTCTTAAGTCGATTTGTAAAAACTATCACAAGAAAAGAAAAACAAAAAAAATGTTTAATTCGATAAACGCTGAAAATTTTAATTTTAACAGATTCCACCACATCGTCTCGTATGTGTCGTAAGAAGCAACAGAAAGAAACTAAAACAGCAGATGAACAGCAACATCTTGATATCATTCCAAAATAATAAAAAGAAGTACGGTTACTTACACGACGCCAAGCGTGGATACTATAGAAGATATTCCCCCTATGAGTCAATCTATTGGGAAGAATTATGTTCAAAAGTGAATTCACTACTAAAATATTCTTTAACCCCAACATTATAAATTATGTTTATATGCGGGAGCATTGCTATTTATTTAAGAATAATGAAACAAAGAAAATGTTCTGTTCTGTTCTGTTGTATATTTGGAATGATGACGTGATAATATTTTTGCATTATCTGAAAGGACTGTGGCCATGAGACAAAGTGGATGCTTTCCATCCTCTCTTTAGTAAAAGCGAGGATGTTAAAACAATTAATAAAATCACACATTTCTATGCACGTATAATCTAAAATTAATGTATTAATGTCCTCCAGACTGAATTTCTGTCAAGGCTTCTATGGATACCAGTTATCGGGGCAGGACAGGATTATAGTGCCCGAGTGTAAACACAGGTGCACTCTCTATTCCCTCACTCTCATAGACCGATGGGACGATAAATCGACACAACAAAGGGAAAGAGAAAAACCAACTGCCGAGACGAAAAAATATGAAATATTTCGAAGACATGAGAATTACACCAAAACGGCACACACTGCAAAGGTGTTCTTTAATATAAATCCTTTACTAATCAGTGAAGGTCAGTGACCGACAAAGATACGTATATACTGGACACAGGCCATTTAAATTATGTACGTGTAGGTTTTAATTATTTAAAACAATCCTTATTGTTATTAAATAGCCATAACCGAATCAAATCTTATTACTTTCTCCTTGATTCACACACATACGCCCATAAGCACAACAGATGTGCAAGGAAATTTTCTCAAATGCAAATCTATATATGTACTAACACAGTTTTATCTTCCTAAGTTGGGTATGGGTTCTGGACTTGAATACCAGCCGAAACTTGAATGCCAAATGTTGATTTTCGGTTGTGTCGTGATTTTCAGTTAAGGCCGCTATTTTACTATGATATTCTGTGAGAGCGTGGTCCTTCCCCCGATCGAGCCGTCTCATTCTTTCTACAACTGTAATAATATAACTGCAGCGTAGCTTTACCATACAAATATTCGCTCCGGACGAAATACCTTTTGGACAACATCTTTGAACTGACTTATATGTATAACCTACTGACACATATACTCTGAATTATATTCTGCGTTACAACTAAAATATAACTGGTCATTATTTTCAAAAACTTCAACGATATTCAAAAAATAAAACAGCCTATATCCGATATGGAGGATCTGGTGAATCGTGAGTTATACGGCAGTATATACATAGTTATGTACTCGTATCTAATGCTGTTTGATACTTTATAATCCCTCTGAATTAATCGATACTACCGGCGGAATATCGTGCTATTGTTGAAAAGTCTCTTGTGATCGTGAGTCACGTCGACGATAACTTAACCGCCTGTTATACTCACTTGAGCAAACTCAAGTGGACGGGCCCGGCTGCCTTACAACTTCTCATAGTCAATTACAGTGTACGAGTGGAATGTGACAATAGAGAAAAAGTTTTGTAATTATTTTATTTGATAATGGGCTATATAAATTAAGTATTAATTAATTCTATATCTTTTCGAATAGGTCTTCAGATTGAGCGGAGAAGGACCACCTCCCGTAGAATAAACTTAATGCTGTTGTGTTTCGTATGTTGAGTTTTTTTTTTATAGAATAGGGGGCAAACGAGCATGCGGCTCACCTGATGGTAAGTGACTACCGCCGCCCATGAACAACCGCAACACCAGGGGAATTGCAGATGCGTCCTAAGTCGTATCGGTCCGGAAAATTCGCTGGTGGTAATTGATTCCACAAGGAAGTCGTGCGAGGGAGAAAACTTCTTCTAAATCGCACAGTCGTGGACCGCCAATCATCCAGATGGTATGGATGGTAACGCGAGTTTTGTCGCGATGTGCGATGGTGGAATTGAGCGGCTGGAATTAGTCCGAACAATTCATCAGAGCACTCCCCGTGATAAATGCGATAATGTTATATAATATATATAATGATAATGATAATGAGTTTAGCAAATCGGAGACTCTTACTGGCACAAATAGTATTCCGTGGGTACAAAGTGTCATTCTACTTTAGTTCTTCCTCAGGGGTCATAGACAAAGCATTTGCATTTGGATTTTTAGAAGGGTATAGATGAAGATGTTTTAGACCACGGCATCCACTTACCATCAGGTGAAATGTGTGCTCATCACCCTTATTCTATAAAAAAATGTAAGTAATTGTTTCTTTCAGTAATCTCTAAAATATGCGTATATGTCATTTTTATTATTTCACATTAACTCGTTATATTATTTTTTACTATTCGAAAACTTTTGATTGGCCTTCTTCTATAACGTATGTATTCCTTGATGTATTTGCTGTAAGTTTTCCTGTTGGACGATCAACGGGGGTGGTAGTGATTCACCACTGAAAATTACTTTAAATGTTGGGAGTAAAAAAAAGTAAAAAGTAAAATTAGTTTTATTTAAATTATTTATTACAGGTAGTTTAATCAATAAGGCAAAGTTATGGTATTAAATATAAGTACATCTCATAATTGAAAAAGTTAAGCAGTAATAAGTCAGCCGCGCTGCTCCAGTGCCTGTTACTGCCTATACCCGACTTCACATATCTTCAACATATTTTCTTCCCTAGACATGCAGTTTTTATCACGATGTTTTTCTGTAGTGCCCAGCCAAGTGCTTGGCACTTAAAAATTGTAATTATCAATTTCATTGGACGATGGGGAGCGAACCCTAATTGTTCACGTAAAATGATATTTACGGCGAGCACTTAGATCTTAAACTACATTTTTAATCAGGAATAATTAAAAAAAAACGGTTATTATTCAGTGAAACACTAGTCGCGTTTACTTACTCGTTGTGTATGAAAACATAAACATATTTTTATATAAATTTTAATTCATAGCTTGTACGTTTATTTATAGCATCGTTCATCGTTCATCGTAAAACGTTGCAACAGTATACCTTCTTAAACCATCAAAGACTATGGTTTCTGTGATGTTCGTGCTGTCAGCCTATGCCGATCTTACAGCTTCATCGGAATCAGGGCTATACAAAAGCTTTACGAGTATAAAGATCGTTTATTTTAGTGTGACGTTGTAACAATATGAATCTTCTGGGGGTAGGATATTATTGTGTGCAGTGATCACAACATCATTTCATTAACTCAAAATACTCCTCGATGTCACCGTAAACCACAAAATGACATGGGTGAGTTGTCTAACTGCTGTCCGAACAAGAGGGCGGGCCCCGGGTCTGACGGCTAACTCGTAGCATTCGATGTTCTGGGCGATAAGAACTGCCCAGGGACACGGGTGTACAGTGTGTACGAGGTGTGGAGGCTTGTGCGGCGTGCCCGTCTGCAGACTCGCTGCGTCCTATACGTTGTTGTCCTAACAGTGTTTGTGGTACTAGGTGAGTGTGTAGTGTTTAGGTGTGACTGGCCGGCGACATTTCGGGTGTCGGCATCTAGTGGAGCGGGGTCTCGATAAGAACGTTACGGGGCTTTCAGAGGGTATTCGTAACATTCGAAGTCAGAGCGTAGGTGGCTGCCTTTACCACTAGTGGGTTGGGATATATCTCAGCCCTCTCGAAGTAGCGTCGACGCATTTCCTTGAAATGCTCAGAGATCGTCGGAAGTTGACAAGCTCTGTGTAAGTCAGAGTTTCGCTGGAACCACCAAGCTCCATTTGCTATGCGAATAAATTTATTTTGGTTGACTTGGCGGTCGTACAAGTGTCTATGGGCCATGTGCGGGGATACTACGTTTGCGTAGGACATGATTGGTCTTACGCAAGCTTTGAATAGATGAGCTTGTGTCTTAAAGACAGTTTTCTCTTGTTGTTGACTAGCGGGTGGAGGAGACTAGTGACAAATTTTGCACGTTTGCGACATGTGTTTCGCGAATGTCATACCTTCGTCGAATGTAACCCATAGATATTTGGCCGTTCGTTGTCAGGGGAGTCTGGAAGTCGTATAGGGTGCCTAACGATTTCTTGCGGTTCATGATTTGACGATTGGAATTGGAGATCCTTTGAAAGTGTATTGCGTCACTTTTCTCGAGATTCACTTCGATTCTCCATAAGCGGAACCAATCTCCTAAGCGGTCGACGGCCATTTGGATTTTTTTTTTACTTCTCAGTAAATATTATTTCATTGTGATGGGTGATGAAAAGTCTATCTTGTCAGGGGTTTTGTCTAAGTGCTGGGAGATCGTAGACTCGAGTTTGACCTCGAGCTTAAGCCAGTCCTCGGTGGTTTTGGTCTGATGGACCTTGCCTTCGGGCGCCTCAGGTTTGAGTTCTATAATAGTTTCGATCGATGCAATTAACAAACGGACATCTATGAGTATTGCTACATCAGGTATGTCCGGTTGTTGACTGGTAGCGAATAGGTAGCGGGTTGGAGTCCCAGGCGCAATAACATCGAAGTTTAGTCGCTCCGGGAGATCGAAAAATGCATTTCTATTTAGATTGGTGATAAGTGAGTTCCAGAAGGAATGCTTACTCTTGAGATCTCCTAATATTATGGCACTGGAGCCTGAATTGAGTTATTCTGCAATGTCAGATTCGATTACACGTTTAAGCGGCGGTAGATAAGCTGAAACTATATCCCGTGGCTGATGTCCAGAGAGGACTACTTTACATATGGAGACTTCTATGTTAGTTAACTGGGAGGCCGTCGATCGACACGCAGTGCAAGGACCTTTTGAAGTAGATCAACGTACCGCCTGCACGGCTGGTCAACCTATCATTTCCAAATAAGGTATAGTTTGCGATCTTAGGATCGGGATGGCTAAGTTTCAAAAAGGTCTCTTGCACTAAAATACGTCGTAGTTGCGCAGGAAGAACGCAATCTCATCTTCTTGGTGTCTAAGGCCGTTTGTATTAGAGAACGCGACAATTACAGAGTGCGGTTTAGTTCTACCTAACTGTTTGCACTGCCATTCTGATACTTAGGTAAAGTGATTAGGCGCACTGGAAAGACCAGATTATGTCGATAAGTTCTATGTGATCAATCGTAGCGTTGAGCTTGTCATGAGGTTTGGTGGCTCCGCGGAGTTTGCGGGCCAAGGAGGATAACTCAGCAATGGTAATGTTGCTGATGAAGCCGCAGACTAGCGAGAAGTCAGCGGCGAAGAAGGGCGAGCCTTGTGAGCCAGGCTTCGGTTTTGGGGCCTGGGGAGGTGGCACTGGCTGTGAGATGACAAGTTCCGGCAGTTTCACCCAAGCGTTAGGATTTACCGCGGAAGGCGCGGGAGGGCTAGCACCTTGCTCGGCCGCTTTAAGGCTCGGAAGTGGGCACCGCAGACTGTGCGAGTTTGGTGGAAGGCAGTTGAGAGCGTGACACACTGACCGGACCCGCGTGACTGGGACGGCTTTTACCTCTGCGCTGCCTCCTTCGTGGTGCTTTGGAACACTCGCGATGATTCGCTGGGTGTCCCTCTTCGCGGCAATTGATGCAGCTAGGGGGTTCAACCGTCTCGGGTGTGCGGGGCCAATCAGTGGTGCCGTGGTCACCTAGGCACTTGATGCACCTAGGCCTAGTAAAACTGTTCCTAGCAGAATGGCCGTAAAGTATGCATTGATAGCATTAGCCAATGATGCCCCTATTTCGGGGGGTTTTAACTGCAGGTTTAGTTTAGGTTGCAGATGCGCCGAACGTTAAATGTTTCCTTGACTTCCGAAGATAGGTCCAGAATGATCAGGCATAAATTCAAAAAAGCGTTTACGGTGAGCTTGTTGGTGCATTCCATGCAAGTCCCGGACCGGAAGATTATGAGCTTTGAGGTCTTTTAATATGTGCTCAGTCTCGAGCTCTTTAGGGAGATGAGAGGGCCAAATTAGGCTCGGCTGCTTTTATTGGGGCTGCGCGTTTGCGTTTTTTGCCCTGTAGGAGGGTGAAGCCTTCATCTTTGGACTTACTGGGGACACGCGAGTTGGTCTTCATGTCGAAGCCTGATTCGGCATCCGAGAAGACCGGAAAGTGGTCGCGGGTGGAAATCGCGGAGGGCGCAAGGGACGCGGCGTTATAAATAGTGTCTATGTACACAGGGGTTGTAGGTCCGGTACTCGACGACAGAGGGTTACCGAGCCGCACGGTTAGAGGGTCGATAAGGGGCCAGACATGCTGGGTAAATGGGCTGGCTAGATACGTGGACTCAAGTACGGGCTTGAGCGCGGGACGGGCATACCACTGTGCAAAGAACACAGCCCAAATGTCGGGGCAGACTCGACTAAAAAAGGTCGGCGAGTTCATCGGTCGTTATCAACGCTATCTTGTTAACTATGCTAACACAAGCACAAATGTGTAACAAGCTTCTAAGCGTTATGTGTATAAGGGTATGCAGAAAGCTGTTGCCTAGTGCAACAAAGCAACACAAAAATTAAAAACGATGGCTGCCTATGAGGTGGCGGGTGTGTTTCATTTTACTTACGGTTACCGATACAAGGATAGAGAGTTACGCACAAACACACTTTGTATCACAACAAGCGTCCAATAGACTTCACATAAACATAGTGAGACCGCTGTCTCCTGGGACAGCGTGCTTCGCGCACCATAGTGAGAACACTAAGGCAGCAACCAAACACGGAGCACCAAGCAGTATGGTGTATTTCGGTGAATACAAGGTTAAGATAATTCATGCGCAGGAGCAATGAGAGTGGAGTGACACGCTTCGCCATCGCGTCTTTATTTTTGAATATAATGGAGTCCATTATTAACTCCCTGCACATGTAGTACCTAATGGAGCACTATCTGATTTGTGGCCGCCAGTACGGTTTCCGTCGGGTTCGCTCAGCTGGTAATATTTTTGTTTACCTAACACATAGATGGGCGCAGGCAATCGAGTCTAAGGGGGAGCCATTGGTTTGGACATAGCGAAGGCCTTTGATCGGGTCTGGCACAAAACGTTTCTTTCGAAGGTTCCTTCTTATGGGCTTTCCGAGAATTTATACAATTATGTCACCAGTTTTCTGGCTGATCGGAGCATCAAGGCCGTAGTAGACGGTGCATGCTCTGATAACAAGCCTATTAACACTGGTGTTTCACAAGGCTGCGTGCTATCACCAATGCTGTTTCTCCTGCATATGAATAATATGTTGCAAGTCACATTCATTGCTATGCAGATGACAGCACTGGTGATGCTCTATACACCGACCGTGCCAATATTTCTCGGGAAAACATCGCCGAGTACCGGAACAAACTTGGAAAACCTAAAGTCGAGTCCTTGCTGAAGAAAGTCTCGGATTGGGGGCAACTAAATCTAGTCAAGTTTAATCCTCAGAAGACAAATGTTTGCGCGTCTACCGCTAAAAAGAAGTCATTTTTCGTATCTCCTAGTTTCAAGGCACTCTCCTTGTTGCCTAAGCCAGTATCGAAAGCCTCGGCGTCGCCATATCGAGTAACGTGCAGTTTTGTGGTCACTTAGAAGGGAAAGCCAAATTTGCCTTTAAAAAGCTTGACGTGCTCAGCAGAGCTGGACAGTATTTCATGGCGGCGGTGCAGGTTCGGCCTCACATGGAATACTGTTCTCAGCTCTGGACTGGCGCTCCCCAGTGCCAGCTCCTTACATGGGACCGCATCCAGCGTAGAGTGACTTGAATCGCCAACGATCGAGTTCTTTTCGATCAGCCAGATTCATTGGTACTGCAAAAAGATTTGATTGCGTCCCTTTGCATTTTCCTTCGCATCTACCACGGGGAGTCCTCTGAGGAATTGTTCGGAATAATCCGAGCCACCAAATTTCACCAACGCACATCGCAACAAAATTCCCGATACCATCCACACCATCTGGATGTCTGGCGTTCCACCACTGTACGTTTTATTAGGAGTTTTCTACCGCGTACGAACTCTCTGTGGAATAGCTTACCAACGTTGATTTTTCCGGACCGATACGACTTAGGCAACTTCAAGAAAAGATCTTACTTCATCCTAAAAGGCGGGCGATACACTGCATGTCCCCTGGTGTTGCAGTTGTTCATAGGCGGCGGTAGTTACTTACCATCAGGTGAGGTATATGCTCGTTTGCCACCTTTATAACAAAAAAAGTGACAGGAGTGAACTCGACCGACACGTCCGGAGTCTACAAAGCCCAAGCACAGAATCTGTTGAACCACTCTGAACCTGAGCCAAAATGTCAAAGGGGTATAAGTAGATGAAGAAAGTGGACCAACGGTTGCAGATTTAGCGGGCAGCCCTGCATCACCAATTATAATCCGTCATAGTAAATAATTTTTGATTCAGTCCTGTAGTCTTGTGTTCGTACCTCACATAGTACTTACATATCCAAGCTGTTTACTATTTCGTATTGCTTTGATGTATTATAATGAATAACAGAGTTCGACATTTTTAAGACTATTTTTTTAATATTACAGACGTATCTTTAATAAAATTATTTAATTAAATGCGTAATAAGACTTTGAGACTGCATTAATTGTATTTAGAAAAGTCGAAAAAGTAGGGCAGGAACACATAGATTATATTTTTCTTAATTTAATATATTGTTTAACAAATGCCAACAAAAGATTAAGGATACGAGGCGCGAAAATAATAATCAGTGAAATTGATTCCCCCATTCGACTATTTTCGTAAATTGCTCCAGGTACAACTACATGCAGTTGAAGTAGTTATCGGGAATATCGAAAAAGTCAGTAGCGTTGCTATTATTCTTGAAAAACCTACTCCATGCAACGTTCCGCCGATAAATTATACAGGCATTGAAAAAATTGGCAAAATGTATTAAAATAAATTTAATGAACCGTAGTAATATAAAAATGATTTATACAAATAAAAGTCTTGGGCATAAACAAGTCTGTATGAAATAAGAACTCCCGCGTAAAATATGCGAACTACTGAAATGAAAATTATATGCTTTGACAACAAAATGTCAAATTTCACCATTGTTTAGGTAATTTTTTTTAAACCATACTTTCGGTAAACCCCAAAAATATTAATAAACAACGTTTTTAAGATGGCTATAGTTAATAGAAGCAGGCGTTACTTTGCGGAAATCCTTTATATTAAAGATCCTAAAAATTAATTTGCTAAGATCCGCGTAATAAAATAAAATGATTTGTTGGTTAAACTTAAAAAATAAGGCGGGCTCTGTTAATTGTAGAATTAAGCTAGTGTAAGCATGTATCATCCTCTGAATTAAAATCGAATCTAGTGAAATAAAGTAAACGAAAGGCAAGCTAAAAGAAAATGTCAGTATACCTTTTCTGTCCTTTCTCGAATATACATATACCGTAAGCCGACTTAGGGGTGGTATTTAAGCGTTTTGCAAAGAATTTAAGCCATTTACCCTCTGGAAAATCGTCGAATCTGCTTTGTGAAGCGGAATCAAATTTTGATCACTCAATCAGCCTGTGAAGGTTGTAAATCTGCGGTAAGTTAAACTGAATAGCAAATAAATAGCAGGAAGTTTTTTTTACAATACTACAATATAAGTAGATGTACTAACAGTTTGCCTGATAGTAATTCTTCATTAAAGCATTTGAACATCTGCCGTCAGCTCCTACATAGATTGTTAGAGAGCATGTTTTTATAGCAAATGGGTGGCAAACGATCACGTAGTCCACCTGATTGTAAGTGGATGCTGTGGCCCATCCAAAATCTACATCAATCCTTGATTACGAATCAAAATGCAGATACGTTTCCACCCCTGAGGACTAAGATGGAATACCTCGTTTCCAGCAAAAATATTTTCCGGTTCCCTACACTTACCATACGATGATCAACAGCACTGAGCTGCTATTTTACGCTGATATTCTGTGTGAGCGAAACCCCTTCCTGGTCGAGCCAACCTATTCGTGTTACAATCATAATGTAAATGTAGCATGGCTCTACCAAGTTTGATCGTTTATCGGGATGCTGCTGTTTATTTTCTTTTTCATTTCTCTCTATCACCTTGTATGATACCTACATAATTCTGCTATATATGAATATAAATATATATTATGCATTGGGATTCTCAAAAACGGTTCTAATGATTTCGATGAAATAATGTATTTAGATAACGTTTTACTTTTTAAGTTTATGTGTCACCCTTGATAAAAATATATTATATTTCTGTAACGCCGAACAAAACACAGCGGTGGAGATAGATTTAACAGTGGTAGAGCCACGCGGCAGCTTTTGCTGTCGCAAGGATGGGCTGGCTCGAACCGGGGTGGTACCACGACCTCACAGAAAACCAGCGTGAAGTAGAGGTTTACCTCTGCGTTTCGCTTGGTGAGTGCAGGTGGCCGGAGGCCCTTTTTACTGGAAATGAGGCATTCCATCTTAGTCCTCACGGGTGACAACGTATCTACATTTTGATTTGTAATAGAGGATAGATGTAGATCTCTATGGGTCGCAGCAACCACTTACCATCAGGTGGACTGTGTGCTCGTTTGTCACCCTTATCCTATAAAAAAAGTCACCCAGTTATTATTGTGTTGAAAAACTGATTTGTTGTTGGTTAGAGAAATATAAATCTATGTATATATTTCTCGGTGAACCGTGTAGTGGCAATGTAGAAATACCCTACATTTCTTATCGTCCCGTGAGTGTCGTAAGAGATAAACCAGCAGATGGGCAGCAGCGTCTTCCTAATAATAACCAGAAAATAAAAAACATGCATGACTGTCGGTGCAACACTCGGTTCGGACGAAGTTCCTTTCGATGTATTTTTTAAAAAATAATAGTAAAGCTATCATACATTACTAATATTCCCTTAAACCACTTCTGGTAAACTTAAAATGCGTGTGTTAGAAGTGGTTCACGACAGTAGTCGAACGGCGGATTCGAACCTACGAACTTTCGAGTTCGCGGTCCGCGCCCTGCCATTAGGCTACTAACGATTCTAATGTGTTATTTTTGATAAATGTACTATATTATTGATTATCAAATACAAATAAATGAATTACTAGCGTCTATGAAAATGAAACATCATATAAAATTAAATAATATTTCTTTCATGGCAAGATTAGAAAAAGTGCGAGGGAGATCGATATTATTCCATCTCACTTCCTTGTAACCGCCAAAGCCGTCTATACTACGTCAGAAGGGGTCGTGACGAAAAAATCTTACACTTTTTCTCGCCTAGCCCCCATCCGCCAAATTCGTACCATCCAAAAAAACTACATACCAAAAAAACTGCGGCTACGAACTCGCCTGCCAGACATAGTAACTATGGTAAAAAACTGGCTGTAACGATACTTAATGATATAAATTACAAGGTTAATTTGTTGGAATTGACATATCTACAGACAACACTAAATCCCTTAATATAAAGAATTTTTTTTTAATATTTCAAGAAACCGGTATGCATTATTAATTAAACTTTAATACATAATTATAATACGCTTAAGTGCTGCGTTCTTATTATGGAGACTTCGGTAGGGTTAGGGCTAATATTGTATTTAAAATACCACATATTTTAGACTTTATGAAGGATTTTGCAGTAAGCTACATTATAAGTTATCCCATAATACTCACAAACTCAACAGGGACACGGAAACATGAATAAATAACGTTATTGTTAGAAAGTGTTATTATGAAGATAGAATAAGTTCTCAAAGGGACGAATTATGTAAATGGTACAGGCTATACACATCTCACTGCTGCACAGAGGCCTTCCTTCTAAGAGTGTTATGGAGCACTAAGTCCACTGTGCTGCTGCAGTGAGTGTTGGCGACTTCATGTTCTTATAATATTTTATTTCTCAGACCAGGTTTCTTTCACTGACGGGCACGTTGTAAATCAGCAAGACAAAATTCCATTGGCATTTTTTCCCAAAGGCTCTCACGCATTAAGTACAACGTTTAAAGGTGGCACAGAGCCACTACTACTACGAACTATTTTTGCGGGTTTCCTCACGATGTTTCTCTTCTGGTCTTTTCCCAGAGCGACCTGTCGCAACGCCACCCACAGAACGAAAAGGGGTCACCGCGTTGATTATCTCTAATAAACGTAAGTTACTCAATAAGTTTTCAGATATACAAAAAGTATTGTATTAATATTTATTTTACATCTTTTCAAAATATTCTCCATCATGCTCTATACAAAGTTCCATTCGCCTAAAGCAACTCTGAAAACACTTTTGCCAGTCTTGATCAGACAGGTTGGAAATCGCTTCTTCGTAGGCAGCCGCGGCTTCTTCGGCGCTTGAAAAAAAACTTGCCTTTTATTTTGTCTTTGACTCTTGGAAACAAAACGAAATCACAAGGAGCTAATTGGATGACTTAGAGTTTCAACACCAGATTCCTCGATAAATGCTTTTGTTCTAAGGGAGGTATGTGAAGAGGAGATATCGTAATGCAGCATAATTCCCCGAAACCCAGTCCTTTGGTCTTCTCTCCCGCACAGCTTAAAAAACTTTGGATAATGTAACTGTAGTATACCATTCAGAGTTGACTGACCTACAATTTTCCAGCATTGACGTCGACAAATGTCCTCTCTGCGAAAAAAACTAGCCACCATTTTTTTGCCGACGTTGCGGGGTCTTTGCAGTTTTGGTCGGTAACTATCCTTCTGAGAAGACCCATACCGATGATTGCCTTTTATTTTCCGGATTATATTGATAGATCCATGTCTCGACACCAGTAGAGATAACTGAAGTAAGCCTAGATGCTCCGTTTTTAAGACGTAGACGCATTTCATGACACCAATCCACACGAGTCTGTTTTTCGCTTTCGGAGAGCAAACGAGGGATCCATCGCCAACAATTCTCACTCCAAGATGTTGATGTAAGGTGGTATGAATGCTCCCCGAACTGATGACTACAATCTTTTCGATGTCCGAATATGTGATTCGTAGTTCTTTTTGCACCAACATTCTGAAGTCCATACATTTTCTGCCGTTATTGCTGTTTGTAGGGCCCCAGTTCTTTGGTAATTTTAAGATTAATTTTACCCATTTTGAATTCAGCAAACCTCCTAAAAATTGCAATGAAGCTGAGTCCCATAATGCTGATTGTAACCGTTGTAATTTTAATTGTTCGGTTAAACCAAACTTAAAATCATAATATATCATGGCGCGCATATGTTCACAGTTAAGTCATAGTATAAAGAGATGGAATGTACGTTATCTTCATACAAACGCACTGCGCGCGGCTTGTATGTGTGCGCCATAGTATCTATGAGGCGCCGCACTCACACTTAAACACAATCTCGAAGTATTTCTCAATGCGCCAGTCGAGGTTAACACCGCACGAGGTTCGCGCGTCCACGTAAGCGAGTCACTTATTATAGCATATAATTTTTACTTGACGATGAGATACCTACTTACTTATTTTTGTTGTATTAGTTGGTCTATCAGACAGAGGAAGAATAGTAACTAAGTAACTACTTACGGTTATAAAATCGTAATTAAAAATAAGTAATTGACTAATTGTGAATCAGATAAATAGAGCAAAGTTAGAATAATAACAACAGAACAAAAAATTGATTACGTCTAAGAGGCAGGCGTTAGTAATTTTATGTTATTGTACGATCTTTTTTTTACAATATTTTAGTCGCTTTATTCAATTTTTTTATTATTATATATATTTATTATACTGCTCTGAATTTTAATACATTTCTGTATTTGTTAGGAAAACCATTGTTGAACTTTATCGACTAATTGAACACTGAATTAGTTATACAGAGATGTATTATCTTTGGCAAGGGCCGGGTTTTAAACTAATGATTTGGTGACAGTGACAACCCTGAGACAGTAGGCAATTATATCGCGGATTAGGCCGCAGATAACCTACTTGGCCTCTCTTTATACTATGGTTAAGATCCATGGTTTAAATGAAAAGCGCGGGAAACGTTGCAGGAGAATTAATAGAACTTTGTTTTTGTTTTTAATATTGAGCAATTGGCTTATGGAGTTCTATTTTTAAATAAATTTGCTTATTAGAAACATATAACACGGGTGCGTTCTATTTTTAAATTTCAAGCATCTAAAAACTAATTTAGTGACCTACGTATTCGTTCAAATTTCATTTAAAAGTAACGTATCTTATTTCTCAAAAATGTCAAGGTTTTTATTTTATTTATTTGCATTGTAGTTATTATTATTATCTTAATATATATCTAATATATATTAGATAATATAATATCTAATATATATTAGATAATATAATAAGATTGCTGATTGAAAGTGGCGCAGCGTTGAGTTGGGGTGCTGATGGTCTTGGATTCGA
Source organism: Parnassius glacialis (assembly GCA_033319125.1). Lineage (NCBI taxonomy): Eukaryota > Metazoa > Arthropoda > Insecta > Lepidoptera > Papilionidae > Parnassius > Parnassius glacialis. The sequence goes on along the minus strand of JAVANC010000028.1, from coordinate 28,704,062 downwards.
GTCTCGTACGGAGCACAGAGCATACACATATTCAGATAGCCTTTAAAAAAATTGCCGAATACGAGTCTGGACGTTCACCATGTGCAGTAATGTACTCATTTGTCCAACGCGACCACCATACAAAAGAAAACTTTAGTTAGATAACTTTAAAAAAAAAGATATGGATCATACTTTGAAACTGAATATTTTATAAAGTAAGCTTTATTTATACATGTTATGTTTATTTGTTTAAGTCGCATGATTATTTTAAAGTTCTTTCCCAATAATAAGAAAAATGAAAATAATTTTTATTTTCTTTTTCCTTATTATATTTCTAGTCACAACGAAATTGTTATTATGGAATAAGCTTGCCCGAACTTACTGTATAATTGTTTCTGTGTTGTTGTGTGTAAATAAGTTAATAAAAAGGTAGTTCAAACAGGTAAACATTAATACACAGGCCCCCCAACATTCATCTTCCCACACACAATTTTCAAGTTTGAATATTTTGTTATTAAAAAGTAAAATGTATTGTGAATCAAAATTGTTATTACTCGTATTCAATTTTGCATATTAAAATGGGGCAGTTGGCTTTTCATCAGGCTTGGCGATCGTAGTAACAGATTTTTCGTACCTTAATTCAGAATTCATTACGATTGGATTTCATGGGATTTTAATTTTTTTTGCGCGAATCCGAATTATTTTTCTAAAATAAAAGTAGCCTATATTACTCCTAACAACACCGTCAATCTGCCGGTATCGACCAACAGACAGACAGACAAAATTTTTAATAATTGTTATTTTATAAGTACTTTACATACATACATAGTACTTTATATACATTACATTACATAGTAAAAAGCTGTTATTTTGATATTACAAACAGACACTTCAATTTTATTTATTTATATAGATATAGATTAGTAACATAACGTAAGGTAGCGGTGTTTCATCTCCGATTTAAATTACCCAGACCCGACGACGTCAAGTAACAACAAAGGTGCGTAAACTCCTTTAAGGCGTTTCCCTGAAGGTGCGTAAACTCCTTTAAGGCGTTTCCCTGACCAAATAGTCTTGAACATGCAGTGCACTGCCGCCCGCACTCTGCGTACGCCCATTTTTCATAGAATTCACACAATTTTGGAATAAATTTTAATCAAAAAAGGACAACAAACTTAAAAAATTAAATAAAACGTGAATAATATAGATTTTTAAATTATGTATTCATTAGTGTAATCCCTCAAATGATCAGGGCGTTGCCTTTAGCAACAGATGCATGTTATCAATAATTTTAGTCATTTCTTAAAAGTAGATTTTAAATGTATTTATAACACATAAAAACAAATTAGAACGTGGAATGTGATGATAGGACATCAAATATTAATAATGTACTTTTAGATGTAGTTTATTTCTCATAACTAATGAGTCTCCGAATAATGAAGAAAAACGCACTATCGCAAGGTTTTGATCGGGGTATCGCCTTAATACATGTACTCCGGACGGTCAACAACCTAAATTCCAGTATGGGTGCTAGAAAGCACTCGAAATGCCAGGAATTCAAACTAAGTAAATTAAACGCGATAAAATCCGTAAAAGTAATTTCATTCAATGTGTATTGTTCCAGTAAACATAAGAAATCACTATTCTCTTAATATAATCGCACATCAGTCTGTCGAGCGTGATCAAAAGGACAAATCACCAATTTAATATGCAAAGTCCAATATAATTTAAAACAATTTTTACATTAATTTGTGTTTTGTGCTTTTCATATTTTCCGGAACAAACGTGTGTCTGAAGTCGAGTCTTTGCTGGACAAAGTTTCGGACTGGGGGCGACTAAATCTAGTCCAGTTCAATCCCCAGAAGACACAAGTTTGCGCGTTTACCGCTAAAAAGAACCCCTTTGTCGTGTCTCCTCAGTTTCAAGGCACTCCCCTAGTTGCCACAGCCAGTATCGGAATCCTCGGCGTCGACATATCGAGTTACGTGCAGTTTCGTGGTCACTTGGAAGATAGGGCCAAATTGGCCTCTAAAAAGATTGGAGTGCTCAGCAGAGCGGGACAGTATTTCATGGCGGCACACCGCCTGCAACTTTACAAGGCGCAGGTTCGGCCTCACATGGAATACTGTTCCCATCTCTGGGCAGGGGCTCCCCAGTGCCAGCTCCTTCCAATTGACCGCATCCAGCGCAGAGCGGCTCGAATCGTCGACGACCGAGCTCTTTCCGATCGGCTCGATTCATTGGCACTGCGAAGAAATGTTGCAACCCTTTGCATTTTCTTTCGCATCTAACATGGGGAGTGCTCTGAGTAATTGTTCGGATTAATCCCAGCCGCCAAATTTCACGAACGCATATCGCGGCAAAACTCCCGATACCATCTACACCATCTGGATGATTGGCGGTCCACCACTGTGCGATTTAGAAGATGTTTTCTTCCTCGCACGACTTCCTTGTGGAATCGATTACCATCAGCGATTTTTCCGGACCGATACGACTTAGTGACCTTCAAGAAAGAGCGTACTCCTTTTTAAAAGGCCGGCAACGCATCTGCAATTCCCTCCCTGGTGTTGCAGTTGTTCATGGGCGGCGGTAGTCACTTACCATCAGGTGAGCCGCATGCTCGTTTGCCCTCTCTCCTATAAAAAAAAATTCACTGAGACGGGTCTGAAGAGCATCGTTTATTAGCTTGGATACAGAACGGCAAACAAGTTATATTCGAGGCTGAAGTATCGGAATGCGATCTTTATCTGTAAAAAATGTTATTACGAAGGGAAATCACCCGCTCTCAAAACTTATTAGGTTATCTTTATATTTTTATTGACTGTATACTGCTCTTCATTTTTAAATGATTCTCTAAACGCGTTGAATATATATTTTTGTGCAAAAAATACGCGCTTTAAACACACGAAAATATTTAAAAAACAACCTTGAAAACCTTGCTGTAGTTAGTTAGTAAGTTAATAACTACAGCAAGGCATAAGTCCCTTCCATAGCAGGGAATATTTGCAAAAATCGTTATTCGCTCCGTTGGAAGGCGGAGTTCTGACTGTCGAACCAGATTTCATGGACTTTTGACGCTGTTTACCGCCCAACCATGCCTTCCTGCAACATATAATTTTTAACAGTGGTAGAGCCACGCGGAAGATTTTGCTGTCGCACGGATGGGCCGGCTCGAACCGGGGTGGTACCACGACCTCACAGAAACCAGCGTGAAGTAGAGGTTTACTTCTGCGTTTCGCTTGGTGAGTGCAGGTGGCCGGAGACCCCTTTTTACTGGAAATGAGGCATTCCATCTTAGTCCTCACGGGTGACAACGCATCTACATTTTGATTTGTAATAGAGGATAGATGTAGATGACTATGGGCCGCAGCAACCACTTACCATCAGGTGGACTGTGTGCTCGTTTGTCACCCTTATCCTATAAAAAAAAATATAAAAAGCGAAACATTACCCAAATATAAAATATATTATTTATATCAACACTGTCTAAGGATGTTTCACATTTATAAGCGTAACTTTACATGAACTGGTCATATATAAAATATTTAAGTGTCAATTTGATTCTGGCCCTTTTATTATTTGCTAATTGACATTTTGACAGATATTATAATATCTTACTAAAGTCATTGTAAGGGAAATCGATAAAAATAAAAAAATTATAACAGTATTTTTGGACATAAAGAAAGCTTTTGATACAGTTTCCGTGCCCATAATGCTAAAAAGACTAGAAAACATTGGTTTAAGGGATAAAACTCTCTCTCTCTCTCTCTCTCTTTGGTAGCTACCTTAGAAACAGAAAACAGTCGGTAAAAATTGGAACAACTGTAAGTAAAACTGTAACTGTCAACTATGGAGTCCCCCAAGGAAGTGTGATGGGCCCAACTCTGTTTTTGATATATAACTGTATAATATGAAACTTTATAATGGGCAGATTTTTTCCTATGCAGATGACACAGCTATTGTATTTACAGGAGATACATGGGACTCTGTAAAGAAAACAGCAGAATTAGGTCTTGCTAGGATGGTGAATTGGCTCAATCAAAATCTACTCACTTTGAATATATCCAAAACTAAATATATTTGCTTTACCATGTACCACAGCACTCAACCTACACCTGATTTTCAAATTAAAATTCACGAATGCTCTGTCGTCCAAAGCTCTAGTTATAACTGCTCTCAAATAAATAAAGTCTCAAATATAAAGTATCTAGAGTAATGGTTGACCAAAGGCTGTCTTTGTATTTACACCTAGAATTAATGGCAACTCGGCTCAGGAAACTTATTTGGATATTTAAGTCACTACGACATGTCTCCACGAAGTCCTTACTAAATAAAATATATATAGCTCTGGTTCAGTCTACGGTAGGCTACTGTATTCCTATATGGAGTGGTGCATCAAAAACCAGGTTCCTTGAGCTTGAAAGAGCTCAACGGTGCTTAATTAAAGTTATGTTCTTAAAGCCCTATAGATTCCTCTACAACTGAACTCTATGAATTTAGTAATTTACTTTCGGTAAGAAAACTTTACATTTTAGCAACCGTTTTAAAACTTCATAGTTCCCTAAAATATCAACTGTCATCAACGACTAGACGTAGAAAATATACAAGTCCCTACGAAGATTCATTTAAGACTACGTTTGCATCAAGACAGTATACAAGACTTTCAATTTACTTATATAATAAATAAACCAAAAAATCAATATTTACCCTATGAATTACCATGACTGTAAAAAAACCATAGCAGACTGGTTAAGAAAACTTACTTATGAAGAAACTGAATCCCTTCTAGAAAACAGTGCCTTATAAATTTTCACAATTACAGACTTCTCACAGTTATCCATACATACACATTCTAGCACACAATCACACAAATATTAATTATACCTTACACCATGTTTTAAATTATATAGAATTTTTTTTTATTTAATTCTAATTTAATGTAGTAATCACACACACACACACACACACACACACACACACACACCACACACACACACACACACACACACACACACACACACTCGCTCGCTCACTCACTCACTCACTCATTCACTCACTCACACACACACAAACATTCTTGCACACAATCACACAAATATTATTAATTATACCTTACTGCATGTTTTAAATTGTGTAGATTTTTTTTTATTTCATTCTAATTTAATGTAGTAATATAATTCTACTACGGAAGAGCGGGTCCCTCTACTACAGGTATCTATTTACTGAAAAGAGAGTACCCAACAATATTGTAACAACTTACTACTTCTTTTAAAGCAATAAATTATTATTATTGGGGTATCTATATAGTTTACTCATCTGATTGGGCTGTATAAATATATAATTGTAAATGAAAATGATAAACATACATAAATATTAACAAAATAAAATAAATAAATAAAAACCCAACCAGATGGAAACCCTCGGCAGAGGAGACCAAACGGCCGAGGGTTAGGGAGAAAGGGAAAGAAACCGGCGGACGATGCGGGCGGTATCGAGGAGCACCGCCTTCTGCATTTGAGCTTGGAGCGGTCCGTCACGGAGTCCCAGTCGCCTCAGATGACCCGAGAGGCTGACTGGGATTAGATGGCTCCAACTCAGCAAAAAGTCGATGCATCCTAGCCCGATACGCAAAACCTCCAATTTCTCCCCCCTTTCGCCCCAAAATACGCCCGCAATGCGTTGCTGTTCATTTTCATTGACCAACGCATGCAGAGTACTCCACCAGTGGCGGGTGCCGATTGCTGGGCCCGCGAAGGCCCTGCCAACACCAAGCCAGCTGGTGGGGATGATGGATGCGAGGGGCTGCTGGGTAGTCGTGCAGCTCCTCGCGCCCGGTTGGCGGTTCGCATGCTGTCGCGTCCAGCGCCAGCTCCAGACGCACCCTGGCGACCTCCAGGTAGCGGCCCTTTGCGCAATCTTCTTAGTTCCATCATCCATATATTGGGCGTATTATTATTATCATTATACTTTCTGTTTAGTATTCTCTCGTTTCCGAGGTATTATACCTTTTTCGCGGGCTGTTAGCCAAACGAACTCGGTTGAATGTTTAATCTTTAGACAGAAACTTACGGACTATTCTATACGTATTCAATATTGCTACTTTCTGCAGCAATATAAAGGTAAGTTTATGGATGTCTAGATCCTTTAAGCTAGAAAAAAGTGAACGGGGAATGACGCCAGTTGCTGATATTATAATAGGTACAGTTTTTACAGTTTTTACTTTCCACTGGGATTTTATTTCGATGGATAAATCAGTGTATTTGGCTATTTTTTCATTATAGGTGGAAGTCAAATTGTGAGTATTTGGTATAGCAATATCTATAAGATAAACTGATTTGTTTTTTTTTGTCATGTAGCGTAATATCCGGTCTATTATAATGCACGGTCTTATCAGTTAATATAGTTCTGTCCCAGTAGAGTTTGAATTCACGGGAGTCAAGTATGATTTCGGGCTTGTATTTATAATATGCTATTTTTTCATCTATAAGTTTATATTTATATGCGAGGTACTGATGAATAATGGCAGCTACTTGGTCGTGTCTGTGTTTATAGTCGGTCTGGGTTATTGAGCTGCAGGCACCAGTGATATGCTGAATGGTTTCTCAGCTATTATGACAATGTCTGCAAAGGTCTGATTGTAGAGTGTTGTCTTTAATTATGTGTTTCCTGTAGTTTAGAGTATGTATAGTTTGGTCCTGAATTGCTAACATGAAGCCTTCCGTTTCAGGGAAGAGTTCTCCCCGCTTGAGCCACATGTTAGATGCTATCTTGTCTACGTTTGTGTTCATCAAGTCGCGACGGTGTCTTCCATGTAACGTCTTCTGCAACCAGCTGTTAATTTTATCTTGTGCAGAGATAATACTTTCATTTTTTTGTTTTCTTTGATCTTTGAGGTTTAAAGGAGTGAGTTTAGTATCGGCTTGGACAACAGCATTATGAAGCGGACTATTATTGACTTGTTGATGGAAGAAGTTTCGAATAGCTGAAATTTGAGAGTTATGAAGATTTTTTATATCTATGAAACCTCTTCCACCTTCTAGTTTAGGTAATGTGAGTCGTTCGCTACAAGATCTAGGGTGGTGTTGTCTGTATTTAGTCATTGTTGTATTGATGAGACGTTGCAGCTTTATTAAATTACTTTTAGACCAATGAATTATACCAAACGAATAAGTTAAAATGGGGATAGCGAATGTGTTTACTGCTTTAATGATGTTCCGTGCATTTAGATGTGTGTTAAGTATTCTATTTAGGCGTAATTTAAATTCCTTTTCTAATGTTTTTTTCACGTGTTTTTGGTGAATCTGTCGAGTCTGAGTGAATCCTAGATATTTATAGCCAACGATTTCATCTACAGGTTCAATGGTTTCACCTGTTTGGAGAGTATATGAATTTTGTTCTGATTTGCCTCTACGAATTGATTGTATCCTGCATTTATTTATTCCAAATTCCATTTGAATATCAGTTGAGTAGCTTTCCGTTATATCAGCAAGTTATTATTATTATTATTATTATTATAAACGACAGCTTAAGCCTTGCTTAAGCCAGTAAACAGTCGATTACGATAATGTTACAAATCTCAAGATTCATAAGCAGCAGCAGCAAAATAACTTGAGTTTAATGTCACCATCCATCCATCCATCCATCCATTACAGCCTATAAAGGTCCACTGCTACCCATATGCCTGTATGCTTCCCACAGATTGCCTCATAGAAGGGATTTTACCATAGTTGACATGCTTGGTGAGTGGCTGTCAACCGCAGTTTTTCAATTATTTTTTTAAATTTATTTAAACTTTTATGCACATAAGAAAATTCGTACATATTGCGGACTTAATGTCTTAAGGCATTCTCTCCCAGTCAACCATTAGGCTAAGCAGAGATACACACATGGGAAGTAGTGCAGCAAAAGTAAACAAATAATGAGAAAAAAACGAACTTCTAATAAATCAGAATATATATAATGATTTCTTATATTTACGTGAACACTATTCATTGAATAAAACTACTTTTACGGATTTTATCGTATTTAATTAAGTTATTTTATATTCCCGACATTTCGGTTGCTTTCCAGCAACCGTGGTCACGGGGAACTGAGGTGATTGACGTCCCGATGTCAAAGTTAACCGGGAGTACCTTCAGCTTTTTATTTTGTTTATTACTCGCATCTGTTGTCAATGATTGCGTTCTGTTTTTACGTTAACATTGGTGTTGGACCTTTGATTTGGTTGTTGGTTTTTGGTATTTATCTATATATTTATTTTTGCAAAAATAAACATAAAGATAAATACCAAAAACTATTACTATATATGCTACGGTTATAATGGATACGTCGGATTACAATTTTAAAATACAACAACTTTTATCGGATGAAAGTACGTACGTAAAGGTTAAAATAGACCCTACAACTAATACGCTTAAAACAACTAGCGATGTAATAAAGAAATACTCCAAAAAATTGAATCTATACATTAATTCGATAATACCTGCGTATGCCAAACCGCCGAAGTTGTATGGGTTACCAATAATACACAAACCCAACACGCCATTACGTCCAATAGTTAATCAGATCGATTCGCCAACTTACAGATTGGCTCAACACCTAGTAAAAGTACTATCACCACTCAGAGGACACACAAGGGCACACACTAAGGATTCATACCATTTTGATAGTGAGATAAAAGACCTATGCCTTACTGACAATGAAACTATGGTCAGTTTTGATATTCAGTCTCTATTTACATGGCTACCTGTTGAAGACTGCATCTCAATTGTAACTAGGAAACTAGAGGAAAACAACATACCAGCAGAATATGCAGTATTACTTGCCATTTGACTTGCCTTACATCTGGCTATCTATTGTGGAAGGAACAGTTTTACAAGCAAGTAGGTGGTGTTGCGATGGGCTCACCGGTATCTCCCATTGTCGCCGATATTTTCATGGAGGACTTTGAGGAGAAAGCCCTGCTTACTGCACCAGTAACTTCAAGTTTCTACAAGCGGTACGTAGACGATACTTTTACAATTTTGCCATTAGACAAAGTAACTGCTTTTTTAAAACATCTTAATTCCATAAACTCTAAAATTCAATTTTCTATGGAGTTAGAGGCAAATAATTCTTTAGCTTTCCTAGATGTGTTAGTCATTCAAAATCCTAATAACACCGTAGGTCATAACTGTGTATAGAAAAAAGATCCAAACAAACCGATATTTAAACTTTTTTAGCTACCGTGGGCAAATCTTTGTTGCAGAGAACACGAGGGATCTGTGACAGCAAACACCTGGCCGCCTAGCTTTAGCACGTCAAGCAGGTTCTGCACGACAACAAACTTTGGGTCCCGCGCCTACGTCACAGTGACAGAGTGAAGCCGGCCACAGTCGAGCGTGTGCCTGCTGTACTATCATATGTCAGAGGTGTCACAGACAAGATTAAGGCTACATCTTGAAGCGAGCTTCTATTAGAACATTATTCAAGCCTCCGAAGAAGAATAGTCAGTTCTTACCATCCGTCAAGTGCAATATTCCTCTACAAGATGCAGGAGTGTACAAGCTTGATTATAAGTGTGGTCTCTCATATATAGGGCAAAAAACTATATATATATATATATATATATATATATATATATATATATATATATATATATATATATATATATATATATATATAAACTTGCTGGAAGCTTTTTTAATGTCAAGAGGTATTTTGTTCCAGAGTCTTATAAGCGTAGGAGCGAAAAGTGGAACATATAACGAGTATGGTGTAAGGCCGTTAGCAACTTTAGATTATCAGAAGTATGTAAAAACAATTATGTGTATCTCCTAGGTACTAAAATCTAGATTTCAGGTACTCAGGAGTACATGGATCGTTCAGGATAGTGAAAAGAGTGCAGAGTATTATAACATATCTGCGCTGATGGAAAAGCAGGCAGTTAAGCGTGAGTACGAAAATATGATACATGGTCATATTTACGAAGAATATAAATGCATCTGATACAGTTATTGAGGAGACGATCCAATGTGTTAAGATGCTGTTGAGATAATATAGTCTATTATCGGCACAATAAGAGATTCAACAAGCAAAACTTTTATAGCGGTAGGAAGAAATTATTTCAGGCAATAAAGAGATCGTAACAGACCAAGATTCTTAACATGTGGAGAGTATAGGATAGCATTGCTGTTGTACGAAATAAACGGCAAAATGGAGATATCTAATTTTGATAAGTATCTAAAGCTACCTAATATGATCGCTTGTTAATGTGATAAAATTGATAAAGAATGAAAACACAAGAGGTGAGAGAATATCGCCTTGAGGGACACCGGTTAATACATCACTCCAATTGGAGTCATTATGGTCAGAACGCATGGCCTGTTGGCACCCTCGAAGATATTATAAGAACCAATCCTGGGCTGAAGACGAGATATTCAAGTGAGAGAGTAGAGCTAGCAAGATAGAGTGGTCGTCAGTATTAAAAGCGTTAGAAAAATCTATTAAAATAAGAAATTTCAATTTGGAATTTTCCATATCCTCTTGAATATTTTAGTGGTCTTGAGAAGGGTGGTTGTAGTGCTATGCCCATGGCGAAATCCAGACTCACATTATGAAAGAATTTAGTTTTTGAAAATATAAGTAGAAATTCGTTTATGAGCAACAGCTTCTAAAACTTTAGGTAAAAATTGCAGGATAGAAATTGGTCTAAAATGAGAAATAATAAAATAAAAAAACAAGCACTTGGTTGATTTTGGAAAAGGAATGATAAAAGCTTTACACCAGAGTATTGGGAAAGCACCATACTTCAACGAAAAATTAATGATATGAGTTAACACGGACAAAATTATTATTATGAGTTGTTATCTAGAAGTCGTTATTGCCTCAGACCTGTTTGAATTGCCCTCTTTCACCTCTTACTATTAATATTGTTTCATTGTTTCACATTACATACGCACCACTTTCGCATCAAAATCAATTTCAAACCTTTATTAAACCGATGATATACGAGCAACAGTCCGTCAGCGGTCATGTCAAAACTTCTCAAGGCACGTTTCTATGCTCTGTTCTAAATTTTAATTTAAAAAAAATACGAAGGCGGTAAAAACAATTTTTTATTACATTTGTATCTTAAGGCCTAACCTATTGAGCAAATGTGCGCTTTGCTTCGCGAGAATTCGGCACTAGGCAGTGTACTTTTCATGGATATTCGTCAATCATGGGATCTTATCCCACTATAAACTTTTGGTAACGACTTTTTATATTTTATAACATATTCTTAATTTTTAACAAACTTAATGTTTCATTTAATTTCGATTCTTTATGTAACCATACTTTTCTTTGAAACCCTCTCAGAAATGTGAGGTGGAGTGGTTCCAGCATTAGGTCGTATATAGGCTGTAACTTTAACTTTATCTTAAATTTAATCATCGAAAACAGCAAATCATATTTTAGTGCAAAGTATTTGTTTATCTAAAATATGCTAAGATTTTGTTAATTTTATATTCTGATGTTAAATTCCCACAAATGTTATTCCATCTGGTAATTTTAAATAATTAATAATATTGTGGGCGCTGCTTTGCACACAAATGTGTCACCCGTGTCAATGTGTATATATATAATTCTCGTGAAATATGATAACGACTGCCACTGGCGGGACGGCAATCTATAAGCGAGTAGTTCAGCTCCTTTTAGGTGTACTATGTGAACACGCGTATCGGGTTCGATAAAATAAATCGGCTACAAGGTTATGAGAACAGTTTAATCATTTTCCTCCCTACACAAGCCCCTAAGATACACCAGCCACCAAGATTCACTACAATATTATTTTTATCATAAACTTAATTTCTGCATCAATATTTATTCAAATTTGAATAAAAGTATCGTTATTCAAATTTATATAAGCCCACGCTATCGTCTGTTAAACAAATGCCGCGACGCGGCGGCTCATACTTCTTCCCCCTTTACGATGATTCATTGCCCAGATACGTAACTTTGAACTATTTTCTGTTAAAAATTACTAAATTAAAACTTACTAAACTAAATTAAAGTTACTAAAATTTGATAGTGAAATATCTATAATAATTTAGTTTTTCACATTTGTAAGTAGTGTTTTTAAAATATTAATCATTTCAGTCTATCAAGTCTACTGCTGAACATAGACCACCCATAGATTGCTTCATATGAGAGATATTTGCCATAGTTGCCACGCTTGGCAACCGCTGGTTTTTATTATATTGAGTTTTCATCATGAAGATGCTCTTGCCTATCACTTGTTTCATTTCCATCTGTCGCCTCTTACGACACCCAAGTAATAATAATATGATGTGAATTATCTTAAACACTACACTGTGCACGTAAAAATCTTTCGCCTTTTAAAAATATAAATAAGTGAATTGAAGAGTTTTTTTGTTGGTAGAGCCACGCTGCCAGAATATTATGGTTGTAGCACGAATACGAATATGTAAACCGGAGAAGAACCGCGCTTTCATAGAATACCAACGTAAAAGAGCAGGTTAATGCTGCTGTATTTCGTATGGTGAGTGTAATCTACACCCTTTTATTGGAAACGAGCATTTAAGTTCTTATAATGATTTCTTATATTTACGCGAACACTACACATTTAAATAAAACTAATTTTACGGATTTTATCGCGTATATTAACTTATTTTATATTCCCGACGTTTCGAGCACTTTACAGCACCCATGGTCACGGGGGGGACTGAGGTGTATGACGTCCCAATGTCATAGTTAACCACGGCTACCTCCAGATTAAAAATTATTAATTTTTGTTCCGATCCACGCAGTATGAACTTACAGTATCATGAAGTCTTGCAGTTGTATGCTTGGGTTGGGATTTAATTTTATTAATTATGGGATCCCAAGCAGATGGTAGCACCCAGCCATCTTCTCTATTGAAATTAGGATGTTTCTTGATTTCAATAGCCTCGCGAATCATCCTTGGAAGGAATCGGTGTTCTTTAGCGAGGATTTGTGGTTTATCAAATCTAATGTAGTGACGGGGGCGATCCTGTACGTGTTCACAGACTGCAGACTTCCCGGAGCGTCTATTCTTCACATCAGCTATGTGTTCTTTAACACGGGTTTTTATAGATCTTTTAGTTTGTCCTATATAAGAGAGACCACATTCACAATCAAGCTTGTACACTCCTGCATCTTGCAGAGGAATATTACACTTGACTGATGGTAAAAACTGACTAATCTTCTTCGGCGGCTTGAAATATGTTTTAATGGAAGCCCGCTTCAAGATGTAGCCAATCTTGTCAGTGACACCTCTGACATATGGCAGTACAGCAGGCACTCGCTCGACTGTGGCCGGCTTCACTCGTTCACTGTGACGTAGGCGCGGGACCCGAAGCTTATTGTCGTGCAAAACTTGCTTGACGTGTTGGAGCTCGGCGGCCAGGTGTTTACTGTCACAGATCCCTCGTGCTCTCTGAAACAAAGATTTACCCACGGTAGCTAACTGTGAAGGATGGTGGTGAGAATCACCGTTTAAATATCTATCTGTATGGGTCTTTTTTCTATACACAGTGTGGCTCAAGGTGTTATCAGGATTCCGAATTACTAACACATCTAGAAAAGCTAAAGAATTGTTTGCCTCTAACTCCATTGTGAACTGAATTTTAGAATTTAAGGAGTTAAGATGGTCTAGAAATGCAGTTACTTTATCTAAAGGGAGAATTGTGAAAGTGTCGTCTACGTACCGCTTGTAGAATCTTGGGTTTACGGGAGAAGTACGCAGGGCTTTCTCCTCAAAGTCCTCCATGAATATATCGGCAACAGTGGGAGATACAGGTGAGCCCATCGCCACTCCATCTACTTGCTTGTAGAACTCCTCCTTCCACAATAGGTAGCCAGATGTAAGGCAGTGTCTAAGTAATACTGCATATTCTACGGGCATGTTGTTTTGCTCTAGCCTTCTAGTAACAATCGAGATGCAGTCTTCAACAGGTAAGCATGTGAACAGAGACTGCACATCAAAACTGACCATAGTTTCATTGTCTGCCAGATGTAGGTCTTTAATCTCGCTGACAAAATGGTAGGAATCCTTTGTGTGTGCTCTTGTATGTCCCCTGAGCGGTGAGAGTATATTCGCTAAGTGTTGAGCCAATTTGTAAGTTGGTGAATCGATTTGGCTCACTATAGGACGTAGTGGAGCATTGGGCTTGTGTATTTTTGGTAACCCATACAATTTCGGTGGTTTGGCACACGTAGGTATTATCGATTTTACGTCTAGATTTAATCTTTCGGAGTGTTTCTTTATGAGATCACTAGTTGTTTTGAGTGTGTTATTTGTTGGGTCATTTTTAACCTTTTTATAAGTACTTGCATCCGACAAAAGTTCTTGTATTTTAGAATTATAATCCGACGTATCCATGACCACCGTGGCGTTTCCTTTATCTGCGCGGAGAATCGTGAGTTCTCGTTTATTGCGTAGGTTATTCAACGCTTTAAATTCGTCTTTAGGTAGATTCGGTTTTGGTGTTGAGCTTCGACGTAACATAGACGAAATGTCTTGACGTATCGCTTCCAAATCTTCCTTTCGCATATTGTTTTTATATAAACAGTCCTCGACGCTGCAAATAATTTCTTCGTACGGTAATTTTTTAGGTGTTAAAGCAAAATTAAGGCCTTTCGATAATACTCTAATTGTTGCATCATCCAGAGTTTGTTTTGACAGATTATAGACCGCGCTTAATCTATGATCCGCGTTCGTAGTCAATGGTTGCGTTTCGTTCTCACGTTGACTCAGATGTTTGACATTTAATTTGGTCGTTAATTTTTGATATTTTACTATATGTTTGTTTTTGCATTCGTTATATTTATTAATTTCTCGTTTATTTAACGTTTCGATGCAAACATTATAATCAAATGTCGTTAAAACTGCCTTTAACTCACTGAATGATGTGTCTATGGATTTGTTTATGGTATGTAGATCGGAGCGTTTTTGTTGGATTACCGTTCGTAACAACTTTTTACTTGCCTGATTTAAGATCTTAGCGCTTCCTCGAATGTCCTTTTTAGTGGATATTTTGACACACGTAGGAATGATATTATTATCGCGACATCTCTTCAAAAAGGTCAATGCTGTTAGATATCTTGCGCGCTTAGTCATGAGATCTTCTAATCGGCGAATTTTATTTGCAATTACCAGTCCGTACTGGTTCACATAATGATTTCTTATATTTACGCGAACACTACACATTTAAATAAAACTAATTTTACGGATTTTATCGCGTATATTAACTTATTTTATATTCCCGACGTTTCGAGCACTTTACAGCACCCATGGTCACGGGGGGGACTGAGGTGTATGACGTCCCAATGTCATAGTTAACCACGGCTACCTCCAGATTAAAAATTATTAATTTTTGTTCCGATCCACGCAGTATGAACTTACAGTATCATGAAGTCTTGCAGTTGTATGCTTGGGTTGGGATTTAATTTTATTAATTATGGGATCCCAAGCAGATGGTAGCACCCAGCCATCTTCTCTATTGAAATTAGGATGTTTCTTGATTTCAGTAGCCTCGCGAATCATCCTTGGAAGGAATCGGTGTTCTTTAGCGAGGATTTGTGGTTTATCAAATCTAATGTAGTGACGGGGGCGATCCTGTACGTGTTCACAGACTGCAGACTTCCCGGAGCGTCTATTCTTCACATCAGCTATGTGTTCTTTAACACGGGTTTTTATAGATCTTTTAGTTTGTCCTATATAAGAGAGAGACCACATTCACAATCAAGCTTGTACACTCCTGCATCTTGCAGAGGAATATTACACTTGACTGATGGTAAAAACTGACTAATCTTCTTCGGCGGCTTGAAATATGTTTTAATGGAAGCCCGCTTCAAGATGTAGCCAATCTTGTCAGTGACACCTCTGACATATGGCAGTACAGCAGGCACTCCCTCGACTGTGGCCGGCTTCACTCGTTCACTGTGACGTAGGCGCGGGACCCGAAGCTTATTGTCGTGCAAAACTTGCTTGACGTGTTAGAGCTCGGCGGCCAGGTGTTTACTGTCACAGATCCCTCGTGCTCTCTGAAACAAAGATTTACCCACGGTAGCTAACTGTGAAGGATGGTGGTGAGAATCACCGTTTAAATATCTATCTGTATGGGTCTTTTTTCTATACACAGTGTGGCTCAAGGTGTTATCAGGATTCCGAATTACTAACACATCTAGAAAAGCTAAAGAATTGTTTGCCTCTAACTCCATTGTGAACTGAATTTTAGAATTTAAGGAGTTAAGATGGTCTAGAAATGCAGTTACTTTATCTAAAGGGAGAATTGTGAAAGTGTCGTCTACGTACCGCTTGTAGAATCTTGGGTTTACGGGAGAAGTACGCAGGGCTTTCTCCTCAAAGTCCTCCATGAATATATCGGCAACAATGGGAGATACAGGTGAGCCCATCGCCACTCCATCTACTTGCTTGTAGAACTCCTCCTTCCACAATAGGTAGCCAGATGTAAGGCAGTGTCTAAGTAATACTGCATATTCTACGGGCATGTTGTTTTGCTCTAGCCTTCTAGTAACAATCGAGATGCAGTCTTCAACAGGTAAGCATGTGAACAGAGACTGCACATCAAAACTGACCATAGTTTCATTGTCTGCCAGATGTAGGTCTTTAATCTCGCTGACAAAATGGTAGGAATCCTTTGTGTGTGCTCTTGTATGTCCCCTGAGCGGTGAGAGTATATTCGCTAAGTGTTGAGCCAATTTGTAAGTTGGTGAATCGATTTGGCTCACTATAGGACGTAGTGGAGCATTGGGCTTGTGTATTTTTGGTAACCCATACAATTTCGGTGGTTTGGCACACGTAGGTATTATCGATTTTACGTCTAGATTTAATCTTTCGGAGTGTTTCTTTATGAGATCACTAGTTGTTTTGAGTGTGTTATTTGTTGGGTCATTTTTAACCTTTTTATAAGTACTTGCATCCGACAAAAGTTCTTGTATTTTAGAATTATAATCCGACGTATCCATGACCACCGTGGCGTTTCCTTTATCTGCGCGGAGAATCGTGAGTTCTCGTTTATTGCGTAGGTTATTCAACGCTTTAAATTCGTCTTTAGGTAGATTCGGTTTTGGTGTTGAGCTTCGACGTAACATAGACGAAATGTCTTGACGTATCGCTTCCAAATCTTCCTTTCGCATATTGTTTTTATATAAACAGTCCTCGACGCTGCAAATAATTTCTTCGTACGGTAATTTTTTAGGTGTTAAAGCAAAATTAAGGCCTTTCGATAATACTCTAATTGTTGCATCATCCAGAGTTTGTTTTGACAGATTATAGACCGCGCTTAATCTATGATCCGCGTTCGTAGTCAATGGTTGCGTTTCGTTCTCACGTTGACTCAGATGTTTGACATTTAATTTGGTCGTTAATTTTTGATATTTTACTATATGTTTGTTTTTGCATTCGTTATATTTATTAATTTCTCGTTTATTTAACGTTTCGATGCAAACATTATAATCAAATGTCGTTAAAACTGCCTTTAACTCACTGAATGATGTGTCTATGGATTTGTTTATGGTATGTAGATCGGAGCGTTTTTGTTGGATTACCGTTCGTAACAACTTTTTACTTGCCTGATTTAAGATCTTAGCGCTTCCTCGAATGTCCTTTTTAGTGGATATTTTGACACACGTAGGAATGATATTATTATCGCGACATCTCTTCAAAAAGGTCAATGCTGTTAGATATCTTGCGCGCTTAGTCATGAGATCTTCTAATCGGCGAATTTTATTTGCAATTACCAGTCCGTACTGGTTCACATAATGATTTCTTATATTTACGCGAACACTACACATTTAAATAAAACTAATTTTACGGATTTTATCGCGTATATTAACTTATTTTATATTCCCGACGTTTCGAGCACTTTACAGCACCCATGGTCACGGGGGGGACTGAGGTGTATGACGTCCCAATGTCATAGTTAACCACGGCTACCTCCAGATTAAAAATTATTAATTTTTGTTCCGATCCACGCAGTATGAACTTACAGTATCATGAAGTCTTGCAGTTGTATGCTTGGGTTGGGATTTAATTTTATTAATTATGGGATCCCAAGCAGATGGTAGCACCCAGCCATCTTCTCTATTGAAATTAGGATGTTTCTTGATTTCAGTAGCCTCGCGAATCATCCTTGGAAGGAATCGGTGTTCTTTAGCGAGGATTTGTGGTTTATCAAATCTAATGTAGTGACGGGGGCGATCCTGTACGTGTTCACAGACTGCAGACTTCCCGGAGCGTCTATTCTTCACATCAGCTATGTGTTCTTTAACACGGGTTTTTATAGATCTTTTAGTTTGTCCTATATAAGAGAGAGACCACATTCACAATCAAGCTTGTACACTCCTGCATCTTGCAGAGGAATATTACACTTGACTGATGGTAAAAACTGACTAATCTTCTTCGGCGGCTTGAAATATGTTTTAATGGAAGCCCGCTTCAAGATGTAGCCAATCTTGTCAGTGACACCTCTGACATATGGCAGTACAGCAGGCACTCCCTCGACTGTGGCCGGCTTCACTCGTTCACTGTGACGTAGGCGCGGGACCCGAAGCTTATTGTCGTGCAAAACTTGCTTGACGTGTTGGAGCTCGGCGGCCAGGTGTTTACTGTCACAGATCCCTCGTGCTCTCTGAAACAAAGATTTACCCACGGTAGCTAACTGTGAAGGATGGTGGTGAGAATCACCGTTTAAATATCTATCTGTATGGGTCTTTTTTCTATACACAGTGTGGCTCAAGGTGTTATCAGGATTCCGAATTACTAACACATCTAGAAAAGCTAAAGAATTGTTTGCCTCTAACTCCATTGTGAACTGAATTTTAGAATTTAAGGAGTTAAGATGGTCTAGAAATGCAGTTACTTTATCTAAAGGGAGAATTGTGAAAGTGTCGTCTACGTACCGCTTGTAGAATCTTGGGTTTACGGGAGAAGTACGCAGGGCTTTCTCCTCAAAGTCCTCCATGAATATATCGGCAACAATGGGAGATACAGGTAAGCCCATCGCCACTCCATCTACTTGCTTGTAGAACTCCTCCTTCCACAATAGGTAGCCAGATGTAAGGCAGTGTCTAAGTAATACTGCATATTCTACGGGCATGTTGTTTTGCTCTAGCCTTCTAGTAACAATCGAGATGCAGTCTTCAACAGGTAAGCATGTGAACAGAGACTGCACATCAAAACTGACCATAGTTTCATTGTCTGCCAGATGTAGGTCTTTAATCTCGCTGACAAAATGGTAGGAATCCTTTGTGTGTGCTCTTGTATGTCCCCTGAGTGGTGAGAGTATATTCGCTAAGTGTTGAGCCAATTTGTAAGTTGGTGAATCGATTTGGCTCACTATAGGACGTAGTGGAGCATTGGGCTTGTGTATTTTTGGTAACCCATACAATTTCGGTGGTTTGGCACACGTAGGTATTATCGATTTTACGTCTAGATTTAATCTTTCGGAGTGTTTCTTTATGAGATCACTAGTTGTTTTGAGTGTGTTATTTGTTGGGTCATTTTTAACCTTTTTATAAGTACTTGCATCCGACAAAAGTTCTTGTATTTTAGAATTATAATCCGACGTATCCATGACCACCGTGGCGTTTCCTTTATCTGCGCGGAGAATCGTGAGTTCTCGTTTATTGCGTAGGTTATTCAACGCTTTAAATTCGTCTTTAGGTAGATTCGGTTTTGGTGTTGAGCTTCGACGTAACATAGACGAAATGTCTTGACGTATCGCTTCCAAATCTTCCTTTCGCATATTGTTTTTATATAAACAGTCCTCGACGCTGCAAATAATTTCTTCGTACGGTAATTTTTTAGGTGTTAAAGCAAAATTAAGGCCTTTCGATAATACTCTAATTGTTGCATCATCCAGAGTTTGTTTTGACAGATTATAGACCGCGCTTAATCTATGATCCGCGTTCGTAGTCAATGGTTGCGTTTCGTTCTCACGTTGACTCAGATGTTTGACATTTAATTTGGTCGTTAATTTTTGATATTTTACTATATGTTTGTTTTTGCATTCGTTATATTTATTAATTTCTCGTTTATTTAACGTTTCGATGCAAACATTATAATCAAATGTCGTTAAAACTGCCTTTAACTCACTGAATGATGTGTCTATGGATTTGTTTATGGTATGTAGATCGGAGCGTTTTTGTTGGATTACCGTTCGTAACAACTTTTTACTTGCCTGATTTAAGATCTTAGCGCTTCCTCGAATGTCCTTTTTAGTGGATATTTTGACACACGTAGGAATGATATTATTATCGCGACATCTCTTCAAAAAGTTCAATGCTGTTAGATATCTTGCGCGCTTAGTCATGAGATCTTCTAATCGGCGAATTTTATTTGCAATTACCAGTCCGTACTGGTTCACATAATGATTTCTTATATTTACGCGGACACTACACATTTAAATAAAACAAATTTTACGGATTTTATCGCGTATATTAACTTATTTTATATTCCCGACGTTTCGAGCACTTTACAGCACCCATGGTCACGGGGGGGACTGAGGTGTATGACGTCCCAATGTCATAGTTAACCACGGCTACCTCCAGATTAAAAATTATTAATTTTTGTTCCGATCCACGCAGTATGAACTTACAGTATCATGAAGTCTTGCAGTTGTATGCTTGGGTTGGGATTTAATTTTATTAATTATGGGATCCCAAGCAGATGGTAGCACCCAGCCATCTTCTCTATTGAAATTAGGATGTTTCTTGATTTCAATAGCCTCGCGAATCATCCTTGGAAGGAATCGGTGTTCTTTAGCGAGGATTTGTGGTTTATCAAATCTAATGTAGTGACGGGGGCGATCCTGTACGTGTTCACAGACTGCAGACTTCCCGGAGCGTCTATTCTTCACATCAGCTATGTGTTCTTTAACACGGGTTTTTATAGATCTTTTAGTTTGTCCTATATAAGAGAGACCACATTCACAATCAAGCTTGTACACTCCTGCATCTTGCAGAGGAATATTACACTTGACTGATGGTAAAAACTGACTAATCTTCTTCGGCGGCTTGAAATATGTTTTAATGGAAGCCCGCTTCAAGATGTAGCCAATCTTGTCAGTGACACCTCTGACATATGGCAGTACAGCAGGCACTCGCTCGACTGTGGCCGGCTTCACTCGTTCACTGTGACGTAGGCGCGGGACCCGAAGCTTATTGTCGTGCAAAACTTGCTTGACGTGTTAGAGCTCGGCGGCCAGGTGTTTACTGTCACAGATCCCTCGTGCTCTCTGAAACAAAGATTTACCCACGGTAGCTAACTGTGAAGGATGGTGGTGAGAATCACCGTTTAAATATCTATCTGTATGGGTCTTTTTTCTATACACAGTGTGGCTCAAGGTGTTATCAGGATTCCGAATTACTAACACATCTAGAAAAGCTAAAGAATTGTTTGCCTCTAACTCCATTGTGAACTGAATTTTAGAATTTAAGGAGTTAAGATGGTCTAGAAATGCAGTTACTTTATCTAAAGGGAGAATTGTGAAAGTGTCGTCTACGTACCGCTTGTAGAATCTTGGGTTTACGGGAGAAGTACGCAGGGCTTTCTCCTCAAAGTCCTCCATGAATATATCGGCAACAATGGGAGATACAGGTGAGCCCATCGCCACTCCATCTACTTGCTTGTAGAACTCCTCCTTCCACAATAGGTAGCCAGATGTAAGGCAGTGTCTAAGTAATACTGCATATTCTACGGGCATGTTGTTTTGCTCTAGCCTTCTAGTAACAATCGAGATGCAGTCTTCAACAGGTAAGCATGTGAACAGAGACTGCACATCAAAACTGACCATAGTTTCATTGTCTGCCAGATGTAGGTCTTTAATCTCGCTGACAAAATGGTAGGAATCCTTTGTGTGTGCTCTTGTATGTCCCCTGAGCGGTGAGAGTATATTCGCTAAGTGTTGAGCCAATTTGTAAGTTGGTGAATCGATTTGGCTCACTATAGGACGTAGTGGAGCATTGGGCTTGTGTATTTTTGGTAACCCATACAA
Organism: Parnassius glacialis; assembly: GCA_033319125.1. Taxonomy (NCBI): domain Eukaryota; kingdom Metazoa; phylum Arthropoda; class Insecta; order Lepidoptera; family Papilionidae; genus Parnassius; species Parnassius glacialis. The sequence continues at coordinate 28,682,061 of JAVANC010000028.1, read as the reverse complement.
TTTCGGTGGTTTGGCACACGTAGGTATTATCGATTTTACGTCTAGATTTAATCTTTCGGAGTGTTTCTTTATGAGATCACTAGTTGTTTTGAGTGTGTTATTTGTTGGGTCATTTTTAACCTTTTTATAAGTACTTGCATCCGACAAAAGTTCTTGTATTTTAGAATTATAATCCGACGTATCCATGACCACCGTGGCGTTTCCTTTATCTGCGCGGAGAATCGTGAGTTCTCGTTTATTGCGTAGGTTATTCAACGCTTTAAATTCGTCTTTAGGTAGATTCGGTTTTGGTGTTGAGCTTCGACGTAACATAGACGAAATGTCTTGACGTATCGCTTCCAAATCTTCCTTTCGCATATTGTTTTTATATAAACAGTCCTCGACGCTGCAAATAATTTCTTCGTACGGTAATTTTTTAGGTGTTAAAGCAAAATTAAGGCCTTTCGATAATACTCTAATTGTTGCATCATCCAGAGTTTGTTTTGACAGATTATAGACCGCGCTTAATCTATGATCCGCGTTCGTAGTCAATGGTTGCGTTTCGTTCTCACGTTGACTCAGATGTTTGACATTTAATTTGGTCGTTAATTTTTGATATTTTACTATATGTTTGTTTTTGCATTCGTTATATTTATTAATTTCTCGTTTATTTAACGTTTCGATGCAAACATTATAATCAAATGTCGTTAAAACTGCCTTTAACTCACTGAATGATGTGTCTATGGATTTGTTTATGGTATGTAGATCGGAGCGTTTTTGTTGGATTACCGTTCGTAACAACTTTTTACTTGCCTGATTTAAGATCTTAGCGCTTCCTCGAATGTCCTTTTTAGTGGATATTTTGACACACGTAGGAATGATATTATTATCGCGACATCTCTTCAAAAAGTTCAATGCTGTTAGATATCTTGCGCGCTTAGTCATGAGATCTTCTAATCGGCGAATTTTATTTGCAATTACCAGTCCGTACTGGTTCACATAATGATTTCTTATATTTACGCGAACACTACACATTTAAATAAAACTAATTTTACGGATTTTATCGCGTATATTAACTTATTTTATATTCCCGACGTTTCGAGCACTTTACAGCACCCATGGTCACGGGGGGGACTGAGGTGTATGACGTCCCAATGTCATAGTTAACCACGGCTACCTCCAGATTAAAAATGATTAATTTTTGTTCCGATCCACGCAGTATGAACTTACAGTATCATGAAGTCTTGCAGTTGTATGCTTGGGTTGGGATTTAATTTTATTAATTATGGGATCCCAAGCAGATGGTAGCACCCAGCCATCTTCTCTATTGAAATTAGGATGTTTCTTGATTTCAATAGCCTCGCGAATCATCCTTGGAAGGAATCGGTGTTCTTTAGCGAGGATTTGTGGTTTATCAAATCTAATGTAGTGACGGGGGCGATCCTGTACGTGTTCACAGACTGCAGACTTCCCGGAGCGTCTATTATTCACATCAGCTATGTGTTCTTTAACACGGGTTTTTATAGATCTTTTAGTTTGTCCTTGTATAAGAGAGACCACATTCACAATCAAGCTTGTACACTCCTGCATCTTGCAGAGGAATATTACACTTGACTGATGGTAAAAACTGACTAATCTTCTTCGGCGGCTTGAAATATGTTTTAAGGAGTTAGAGGCAAACAATTCTTTAGCTTTTCTAGATGTGTTAGTAATTCGGAATCCTGATAACACCTTGAGCCACACTGTGTATAGAAAAAAGACCCATACAGATAGATATTTAAACGGTGATTCTCACCACCATCCTTCACAGTTAGCTACCGTGGGTAAATCTTTGTTTCAGAGAGCACGAGGGATCTGTGACAGTAAACACCTGGCCGCCGAGCTCCAACACGTCAAGCAAGTTTTGCACGACAATAAGCTTCGGGTCCCGCGCCTACGTCACAGTGAACGAGTGAAGCCGGCCACAGTCGAGGGAGTGCCTGCTGTACTGCCATATGTCAGAGGTGTCACTGACAAGATTGGCTACATCTTGAAGCGGGCTTCCATTAAAACATATTTCAAGCCGCCGAAGAAGATTAGTCAGTTTTTACCATCAGTCAAGTGTAATATTCCTCTGCAAGATGCAGGAGTGTACAAGCTTGATTGTGATTGTGGTCTCTCTCTTATATAGGACAAACTAAAAGATCTATAAAAACCCGTGTTAAAGAACACATAGCTGATGTGAAGAATAGACGCTCCGGGAAGTCTGCAGTCTGTGAACACGTACAGGATCGCCCCCGTCACTACATTAGATTTGATAAACCACAAATCCTCGCTAAAGAACACCGATTCCTTCCAAGGATGATTCGCGAGGCTACTGAAATCAAGAAACATCCTAATTTCAATAGAGAAGATGGCTGGGTGCTACCATCTGCTTGGGATCCCATAATTAATAAAATTAAATCCCAACCCAAGCATACAACTGCAAGACTTCATGATACTGTAAGTTCATACTGCGTGGATCGGAACAAAAATTAATAATTTTTAATCTGGAGGTAGCCGTGGTTAACTATGACATTGGGACGTCATACACCTCAGTCCCCCCCGTGACCATGGGTGCTGTAAAGTGCTCGAAACGTCGGGAATATAAAATAAGTTAATATACGCGATAAAATCCGTAAAATTAGTTTTATTTAAATGTGTAGTGTTCGCGTAAATATAAGAAATCATTATGTGAACCAGTACGGACTGGTAATTGCAAATAAAATTCGCCGATTAGAAGATCTCATGACTAAGCGCGCAAGATATCTAACAGCATTGACCTTTTTGAAGAGATGTCGCGATAATAATATCATTCCTACGTGTGTCAAAATATCCACTAAAAAGGACATTCGAGGAAGCGCTAAGATCTTAAATCAGGCAAGTAAAAAGTTGTTACGAACGGTAATCCAACAAAAACGCTCCGATCTACATACCATAAACAAATCCATAGACACATCATTCAGTGAGTTAAAGGCAGTTTTAACGACATTTGATTATAATGTTTGCATCGAAACGTTAAATAAACGAGAAATTAATAAATATAACAAATGCAAAAACAAACATATAGTAAAATATCAAAAATTAACGACCAAATTAAATGTCAAACATCTGAGTCAACGTGAGAACGAAACGCAACCATTGACTACGAACGCGGATCATAGATTAAGCGCGGTCTATAATCTGTCAAAACAAACTCTGGATGATGCAACAATTAGAGTATTATCGAAAGGCCTTAATTTTGCTTTAACACCTAAAAAATTACCGTACGAAGAAATTATTTGCAGCGTCGAGGACTGTTTATATAAAAACAATATGCGAAAGGAAGATTTGGAAGCGATACGTCAAGACATTTCGTCTATGTTACGTCGAAGCTCAACACCAAAACCGAATCTACCTAAAGACGAATTTAAAGCGTTGAATAACCTACGCAATAAACGAGAACTCACGATTCTCCGCGCAGATAAAGGAAACGCCACGGTGGTCATGGATACGTCGGATTATAATTCTAAAATACAAGAACTTTTGTCGGATGCAAGTACTTATAAAAAGGTTAAAAATGACCCAACAAATAACACACTCAAAACAACTAGTGATCTCATAAAGAAACACTCCGAAAGATTAAATCTAGACGTAAAATCGATAATACCTACGTGTGCCAAACCACCGAAATTGTATGGGTTACCAAAAATACACAAGCCCAATGCTCCACTACGTCCTATAGTGAGCCAAATCGATTCACCAACTTACAAATTGGCTCAACACTTAGCGAATATACTCTCACCGCTCAGGGGACATACAAGAGCACACACAAAGGATTCCTACCATTTTGTCAGCGAGATTAAAGACCTACATCTGGCAGACAATGAAACTATGGTCAGTTTTGATGTGCAGTCTCTGTTCACATGCTTACCTGTTGAAGACTGCATCTCGATTGTTACTAGAAGGCTAGAGCAAAACAACATGCCCGTAGAAAATGCAGTATTACTTAGACACTGCCTTACATCTGGCTACCTATTGTGGAAGGAGGAGTTCTACAAGCAAGTAGATGGAGTGGCGATGGGCTCACCTGTATCTCCCATTGTTGCCGATATATTCATGGAGGACTTTGAGGAGAAAGCCCTGCGTACTTCTCCCGTAAACCCAAGATTCTACAAGCGGTACGTAGACGACACTTTCACAATTCTCCCTTTAGATAAAGTAACTGCATTTCTAGACCATCTTAACTCCTTAAATTCTAAAATTCAGTTCACAATGGAGTTAGAGGCAAACAATTCTTTAGCTTTTCTAGATGTGTTAGTAATTCGGAATCCTGATAACACCTTGAGCCACACTGTGTATAGAAAAAAGACCCATACAGATAGATATTTAAACGGTGATTCTCACCACCATCCTTCACAGTTAGCTACCGTGGGTAAATCTTTGTTTCAGAGAGCACGAGGGATCTGTGACAGTAAACACCTGGCCGCCGAGCTCTAACACGTCAAGCAAGTTTTGCACGACAATAAGCTTCGGGTCCCGCGCCTACGTCACAGTGAACGAGTGAAGCCGGCCACAGTCGAGCGAGTGCCTGCTGTACTGCCATATGTCAGAGGTGTCACTGACAAGATTGGCTACATCTTGAAGCGGGCTTCCATTAAAACATATTTCAAGCCGCCGAAGAAGATTAGTCAGTTTTTACCATCAGTCAAGTGTAATATTCCTCTGCAAGATGCAGGAGTGTACAAGCTTGATTGTGAATGTGGTCTCTCTTATATAGGACAAACTAAAAGATCTATAAAAACCCGTGTTAAAGAACACATAGCTGATGTGAAGAATAGACGCTCCGGGAAGTCTGCAGTCTGTGAACACGTACAGGATCGCCCCCGTCACTACATTAGATTTGATAAACCACAAATCCTCGCTAAAGAACACCGATTCCTTCCAAGGATGATTCGCGAGGCTATTGAAATCAAGAAACATCCTAATTTCAATAGAGAAGATGGCTGGGTGCTACCATCTGCTTGGGATCCCATAATTAATAAAATTAAATCCCAACCCAAGCATACAACTGCAAGACTTCATGATACTGTAAGTTCATACTGCGTGGATCGGAACAAAAATTAATAATTTTTAATCTGGAGGTAGCCGTGGTTAACTATGACATTGGGACGTCATACACCTCAGTCCCCCCCGTGACCATGGGTGCTGTAAAGTGCTCGAAACGTCGGGAATATAAAATAAGTTAATATACGCGATAAAATCCGTAAAATTAGTTTTATTTAAATTTAAGTTCTTAATCGAACGTAATATAAATTTCTATGGACTACAATATCTACTTACCATCAGGTAGACTGTGTGCTCACTCTTAATTTATAAAAAAGAAAACTTAATTTTTGGGCACTTGATCAAAATTCATTGTAGTGGTAGTACAAATTGTGTCTACATTGTGGTTGTTGATAACAATTTATGTAACCTTCTTTTTTGAATAAAACCACTCACCCGTATCTTAACACGGGTGAGTACCATCCGTATTCGATATAATACGATGCGACTAGATTTAAAACAAGCCTTTCAACCTATATTCCGATCTTAATGCAAGAGATATAAGAGCGGTTAGATATTTGATAGATTAAACGGAGATATTTGAAATCTGATATTTGAATAAAAAGTGATAATTCGGCCTGCAGTGGCGGGTAAGAATACCCGCCATCCCATATCTTCCCGTGTGTATCGTAAGAGATGCGACAGAGAAAAACTGAGAGACATAGACAGACAAAGACAGAACATGAGCAGCAGCACCATTCTGATAACAGCAAATTATAATAAAAAACGTTGCGGTTGCCAACCCGCTTGCAACTACGCAATATATCCCTACTGACGAAACTTACAAGAAGCAATCAGGCAGAACCAGGGCTTCAAAGTCCTTGCTAGAGATCTGTCTACCATAAAGAGCCAACCGTCGAAACAAAAGACCGTACGTGGCAGCATCGTTTCTGGGAAACCTGAGATTTTGAAAGAGATTGAGAGGTTCTATGGACAGCTGTACACATCATTGTTGGAACCACACGCAAGTGTGAGTAACGATCCAAGAGCAAGTCTTATACGATGCTATCCCGGTGATATCCCGGACGTTAGTGTGGGCGAGATTAGAATGGCTCTCCAGCATCTTAAAGACCAGTCCAACATCTCAAAGTCTCCGGGCGAGGATGAAATTAAAGCGAAGCTTCTGAAAGCAGGTAAAAAATGGGTACTTGAAGTTCCTTCAGAAGCTCTTTAATTCTATCCTTCGTGGTAGCACTACTCCGGAGACATGGAGCAGAAGTGCGGTGGTCTTGTTCTTCAAGAAGAAGATAATGCTCTTTTGAAGAACTACAGACTGATTTCCCTTCTGATCCGCATCTATTTGCTATTTCTAGAGTCATTACGAAACGTCTCGCATGCAGACTCGATGACTTCCAGCCTCCCGATTAAGCCGGATTCCGAAAAGACTTTAGTACCATAGATCACATAAATCACCTTCGGAAAATTGTACAGAAGTCCGAGGAGTACAATTTGCCGCTATGTCTTGTGTATGTGAACTCTCAGAAAGCCTTTGATTCCGTCGGAATTCGAGTCCCTCCAGCGGTGCCAAGTTGACTGTCTGTATATCGAAGTGATGACGGTTTTTGTACAGTAGGGCTATCCGAGTACAGAACTAGAGTACAAAACAGGGTGAAGTTATATCGCAGAAACTCTTCACCACTGCTTTGGAAGACGTTTTTCAATTACAATTAAATTCAATAGGTTAATCGACGTATTCAACTCAGCTGGGCAGCGTTCGGGAAGTTACGACACATCTTCTTGTCAGGTATACATCGAAAGTTGAAAACGCGACTGTACAACCAGTGCGTGTTGCCAGTGATGACTTACGGATCTGATGTGTGGACCTTGTGTTGGAGCTATGGAGAGCTATGATTGGGGTTTCTCCGCGTGATAAACTTAGATATCAGGATATTCGCAGTAGAACCAGAGTGACTGACATAGTCCAATGAATTAGTAAGCTGAAGTGGGAATGGGCCGGTCATATAGCTTGAAGAACCGACAACCGACGGGGAAAAAAGTTCTCGAGTGGCAGCCTCGTACCGGTAGGCGAAGTGTAGGGCAATCCCCCACTATATGGAGTGACGACCTGCTAAAACATGCAGGAAATCGATGGATGCAGGTGGCTCAGTACCGTGCTTTGTGGCATTCCTTCGGGAAGCCCTATGTTCAGCAGTGGTCTTGTGAATGGCTGTAATAATGATGATGATGATTTTAATAAATGAAAATGGGCCATTTCTATCTATGAACACTACTTCAAAAAACTGAGAATAATATGTGATATTCCATTGATATATTTTAGCCGTTTAGAATTATAATTTATTAATTTATTCGAACTTTCAATATATAATCTCAAATATTTGTTTAAAAACACGATTGAACCGAATTGTCAGCCGTCAAATGTGATATTTATAAAACAGACGTATGTAATTAGGAATTATCACATGTAAACATGAAAATTATATTATATGAAACGACATTGATCAAATAACTTATTATCACCACGATTTTTTTTTGTTGTAAATTGTAATGCAAAGTATAAATTCTGGTTTCGAACCAGCAAATAAAGCAAAATAAAAAAAGCGGATAGTTAAAATCTATTCTACGTTTGATAGCCTATTTTTTAACTTAGTTTACAAGAACCTGGGCCAGACTCCATACATTTTCCTACTAAACTAAACTAAATAAATTTGTAGTGTGGCGTCCATCTCATGCAACACAATATTAATATCTTAACCAATTGGGAGAAAAGAGCCCTTGGTATAAGTATATTTACAAACTGATTAAAGTATCTAATCATCAGATAAATAATATTGTAATAAAGACATGGCCGACCAATTAAGTCCAAACCCTTTTCTCACAATCTTTGGTCCAAAATGGCAGAAATAGGCTATTCAGTATTCGTCCAACGATTAAACCAACCACAGACTATAAATGTATGCACAATGCGCATACGACCAATGCCATAATCAAAGTTGAAGCATCCAAATAAACGTAAATCTAGATTAACTAGACAATTAAGCAATAAAACTGCATGTAATCAAGTAAATTTATCTTAGTATTATACTAATTTTTTGCCCAGATGCAGGCAGTTTATTTATTGCATTGATCATTCCATATACTTACCATTTCCGTAATAATCAAGGATTTTTGATGGGCTATATCAAAAAGCCTTGGTGAACGTAGTTCTAGGGTAGTTTGCACCAAAGAAATGACATTTTTCATAATAGCTACGCTTCGCAAGCGGGTTGGCAACCGCATTTATTTTATTTTGTTATCAGGTAGACGCTGATGCATATCTCTTCTTCATCTACATCTTCAGTTTCCCATTCAAGCCTCCTACGAAACACACAGGATCGAATACAATTAAAGAATCTTAATCAATGAAAAAAATATCATCTAGGTTAGGTATAGTTACTACTGCATCGGTATTCAGAAATGAGAACACAAAAAAAGATTTACAGATACATGCGATCGTTAATGTTTATGTTATTGCATATTTAATTTCCGTCCGATTACAATATGTGTCTTCAAGAGCTAACAGGCTCCTGCTATGCTAAGACAATGCATGCAGTGGAGTAACGATTAAAATAGGCGTATAAAGAAAGAACAACTGCATTTAAGCACATAGTTTTTAGAATTAAATATAACGAAATATATTCATATCACATATCTGGATGTTCGAAGGTAAATTATTTGTCTGCCGATAAAGAACCTACACGAAAATACACTGGTTTACTTTCAACACATAAGCGCACAGGACGAATGCTGACAGTATACTAACTAAAGCCACGCCCACTATGATGACGTCAGGACCTACTTAGAATCCCAGTGCACAGTTGCTTATGCCGTCTCCTCTTTGTATTTGCTTCATGGTTAGCCTTACCCTTTTCACTATGAATTATATTCCATGTCATTTTAATTTTATTAGAAGCCGTCTTAATTTTGTTGCTCAAATGCAAAGACTTGGCTGTGGAGCACACACTTTTAAATATTTTTTACATATGCCCTAAATTCGAAGCTAGGATTATATGACCGTTTATGGTAAAGTTCATATAACAATTGTCTGCTCTTATGGACTCCTACTGTCGCCCATTCAATGACTGCCTTCCGGCTGTTCAAGGAGAACGTTTTAAAAGTAAAAATATTATCAAATTCATGGCAAATAAGCTTAAACAATGTTCTATACAAAAAATGGATCACTTTGGTATGAAAATGATGGAAGTTTCTTCACTATGTTACTTCTAAACTTATCCAAGCGACGTGCATTTACTGGAACAAACACAATTTTCTTATCCAATGGCTTTTTGTTAACATAAGGTAATGAAACTGAGTTAACGAAATTGAGTTCTGATTACTGTGGACAGTTAGTCCACAGTGATCAAAACTCAATTTTTGAATTATACATTTATGCAACGGCTGAAAATTTGTAAAAATGTTATCTATACATGTTGCACTACATCCACTGATACACGTTGGCACTAAAAATAAATTAAAAATACCGTATGATTTAAACAATGATCTTAATTTAATATTGGTGGAGGAAGTTTCTAGGAGATTGATATTGAAGTGTGCACATATTTCAAACGGTTTATTCTGTTTATTAAGCTTAACAAAAACTTCCTCCATATTTTCTTCAAAAGTATCGTATATAGAACATGGGGATCTGTAGGCGCTCACAACAATGAGGTGCTCAAACTCAACACATGCCATTTGTATTCGTACAGTTCTTTCAACAGAGGGCTCACAATATGTTTACGTTCTTTACATGATAATAATTTACTAGCTAATATTAACGAGCCACTTCATAAAACCGTTTCTCTATTGAACGAACTGATCTATAATTACCTAAAGCAGTAATCGCCATTCAACGTGTAAATAAAGTCATCATTCTTGGCACTTTTCTATTAGTATTACAATATAACATCATCGTGTTTTTAAATGGCTTAAAGTTCATAACCACAATTTATAACTAAATATTTTACGTGTTTTAGCCACCCCGCAGTAAAAATGGGTCGGCTCAATCGTTCTTACAGATATAATCGTTTGTTACAGAACACTAGCGTGAAATACCAGAATAATGTGTGTTTAAACTAGGGTTTAGGTCCCGGGACGTCTCGTGCCTCAAAGTCCCGGGAATTTGCGTAATTTTAGTTGTCTCGAGTCCCGTTCGGGTCGTTTCGGGAGACTCGAGACGAGATAAGATTGTCGAAATTGTTATGTAATCATTTTTATTTTCAAATAATTGAAGGCTCCTTCAATTGTTACGCCATGTGTTAGTTTAATGAATAATTACTTGGTCTACTACGTAACTACTGAGTACGCAACACAACAAATTAAACAAATGTGATTTATGAGAATTAACAATGAGATTATGAACAACGATTAGAAACTAGCATTACTAGATAATAGTAAAGTTATTAAAATTAGTATGATTTTTAACTAAGTTCGTTTCATAACTATAAGATTTAACTGTTTAGATCTGTGTGTAACTAAAAGTAATAAAAGTAAAGTAAAGTTGCAGCCCATATACGTCCCACTGCTGGGCACAGACCTCCTCTCATTTCTGAGAGGGGTTTAGGGCAAGGAAATGTCCGCTGCACTGCCCCAATGCGTGTTGGCGAACTTCACATGTCTTAGAGATATTTTATTTTATTTCTCAGACATGCAGGTTTTCTCACGATGTTTTCCTTCACCGCCGAGCACGTGGTAAATCAGAACATAAAATTGCAATTAACAATTTCATTGGTGCCGGCGGGGATCGAACCCCGGTTGCTCGCGTACTGTGAAACTTACAGCGAACGCTAACCATCTGAGCTACCATGGCTCAGAAAAAAAGTAATAAACAAAGCAATTATTAAGACTGAAATTAACGTTAAAGATAAATTTTCTATTTAATTGTTTAATAAATGTTGATTTTTACAACAAATTGCCTCTTTTTAATACGTTTCACCAGAAATTGACTCAATTAAAATTTTTAAAAAAGGCTTACCCATCTTAAAAAAAAAACAAAAAGTTTTTTCATAAAAGTCTCGAAGTCCCGGGACTTTGATTATAGGAAGTCCCGTGTTCCGGGATTTTGAAATTGTCGGAAATTTCCAAACCATAGTTTAAACTGTGATAATGCTGTGTTTTGGATGGTGAGTATCGTGCTTCAACTCTAAGGGTTACGCGTACACCTAATCCGTCAACGGCCGAAGTTTGCTCGGGCAGTGACGGCCGAACTCGGACGATCGAATCAAACACTTGTAACGGGTACGCGTACACCTAATCCGTCATCGGCCGAAGTTTGCTCGGGCGATGACGGCCGAACTCGGATGATCGAATCAAACAAAAGAGAGTGCGTACACAAACACGACTGTAATCGTCCGATGACGCACGAAAACGGCCGATCAACCGTTGAGTCCGAGCTTGTTGGGATTTCTCGCCAGATTGCAGGCGTCTATAGTGCAAATTGAGTGTATTTATAGTTTAATTTAATCATTCTGTCTTTATTCTGTTGTTTCTGTCAGTGTTGTTATCTACCTAAACGACTATGGATATTGATAAATTAATTAGTTGTGTTTATAATAGACAATTATAATAATCGAGAGGTTTCGAAATGGTTATGGGCTGAAGTTGAGTCGGAAATGGATATAGCGGTTTCAGATATTTAAAAAAATGCGTCTTCACTCTGTTACGCAACACAGTCAACTACAGAATACCGGCAACGTTCAATGTCGGCACAAGCGGTACGCTGTTGCAGTGTAAGCACATACACGTCCGAGTTACTCGTCCGGGTAGTTCTGTCCGCCATCGGCCAACAAAATCGGTTTTGGTGTTCACGTATGTGTTTATAGTGTGTACCTGCGTATATGTGTATCAGTGTATATTTGTGTCTGTCTGTGGCATCATAGCCCCTGAATGGATGATCCTATTTATAAATATAAGAAACATTCAATTCCCATTAAAATTGACGAGAATATGGTGTAAAATACATACAAAAAAAAATACATACATTTTTACGTGGTAGAGCCATGCTGCAGCTATATTAATAGTATAGTTCTAGCACGAATGGGTCGACTCGACTGGGGAAGGACTACGCTCTCACAGAATATCAACGTAAAATAGCAGCTTGGTGCTGCTGTGTTTCATATGGTGAGTGTAGATAACCGGGGACCTTTTTTTTTTCTTTTTTTTTATAGGATAAGGGTGACAAACGAGCACATAGTCCACCTGATGGTAAGTGGTTGCTGCGGCCCATAGACATCTACATCTATCCTCTATTACAAATCAAAATGTAGATGCGTTGTCACCCGGGAGGACTAGGATAGAATGCCTCATTTCCAGTAAAAAAGGCCTCCGGCCACCTGCACTCACCAAGCGAAACGCAGAGGTAAACCTCTACTTCACGCTGGTTTTCTGTCAGGTCGTGGTACCACCCCGGTTCGAGCCGGCCCATCCGTGCGACAGTTAAAGCTGCCGCGTGGCTCTACCACTGTTAAAAATTATAATTTCCAGTAGACCTATTTTACTGGAAAAGAGGCATTCTATGTTGGTCCTCACGGCTGACAACGCATCTGCATTTTGGTTCATAAACGAGGATAGATGTGGATGTCTATGGGCCGCAGCTACAACTTGCCATCGGGTGGACTGTGTGCTCGTTTGTCATCCCAATTCTATAAAACAAGAGAAAAAAAAACATACAGCCGAATTCAGATCCTCTTTTTTTAAATCTACTAAAATACTAAGTATTGATTGTTCCCGATCTAGGAGAAGTGACTAGTCCTATACAATTAACACGGGCGTATTGTGTTTGAAATCATCCAGGACAACATAATCGCTATTATTTTTTACAAGTTTATGATTTGACCGTATAGTGGCGGCGTAAGAATATCCAAACTACCCCATATCCTCCTGTGGGTGTCTTAAGAAGTGAGAAAAGGAAACTAACGAGGAGATGGGCAGCAGCGCCTAAAAACAATAAAAAATAAAAAATTTGCTGCGGTTGATAACCCGCCTGCCAAGCGTGGCAACTATGGCAAATATCTCTCCTATAAGACAATAGGGAGGCCTATGTTAACTAGTAGACTTTTAATAGGCTAAAATATCCACTACTCCATGCCATCCTGTGGGTGTCGTAAGAAGAGACAGAGGGAATCTGAAAAAGGCGATGGGCAGCATCAGCATCTTTCTGACAACAACTTAAAATTATAAAAAGACTGGTTGCCAGCCTGCCTATCAAGCGTGGTAATTATGGCAAAATCCCCATGAGGGATTTTGTTTTGCCATAGTCCCTATGGGTGAGGCTTATGTTCAGCAGTGGACTTTTATAGGCTGTAATGGATGGAATGGATAATGGAATGAATAAATTATTTACTAGTTTGCTATAAAAATCTCTTAAAAAACTACTATTACTATAAACACAAGATGATGACAGTTAAGGACTGCTTTACTTTGATGGTTGGAAAGAAGTACTTATGATGGGCCACATTAAGTGACCAGGACCCATGATATTTACGACAGAAGAAACTAAGCTTTTTTTTTTTTGCGTTTCTCTAATTTTTTCCTCCCCTGTATATTTTTTGAGTGTGTGTAGATTTAAGTAGATATTTAAGTTAAGAAGTGCTATTAAAATCTCTCAAATTTCATGACATTAATTTTAACAAGTACTTACTGCCACTTTAGTCGTTTATTAAAAGCATTATTACATTCAAAACGTAAGCGCGTTGAGTGAAGAGTTTAATCGACTTCTTTTGCCTAGTGTAGACGATATAGATAGGTATCCTATTTTTATATCGTTATTATATTTTTTTGAACTACAAATTCCAAGACAAAATATACTTACTACCCACATGTTTGAGGTACTTAAATTGAAATTTTCGAAATTGGCGTCAAGGATTCAATGATTAAGGTGCCAGGAACAAAAACCTCAAATAAAAAGATGCTTTGTTTAAATTTTTTATAAGCTTATTTTGTATTATGATGTTAATCTGTGTGAAAAATTAGATTTTAATTGAGATAATATAAAATAACTTACTACAAAACTGGGTTCTGAGCAACTTGCCTCCAATGACTGCATATTTTATCAAGTCGTCACTCTAGGATACCCCACTACGCTTATCGGTACAAAATTGAAAACCTTTGTTTCCAATCAGTTTCTCAAACTACATCGTCAGCCTATTGTCATTTCAGTTTACTAACTTGTTCGGCTATGTCGGTTAATTTGGTTATACTGGATACTCTTAGGAAAGGCTATTCGATCGCGCGTTTTTGGACCGCTGTGGAGAGCAAAGAGAAGAAGTTATGGCCTGAATTATAACTGGCGATGAAACTTGGATTTACCATTATAAACCTAAACCAAAGCAAGAGTCGATGCAGTGGCATAAAAAAGGCATACCTCTCTTAAGAAGTATAAGGTGTCTCAATCGGCCGAAACGATCATGGCGACGATTTTGGGATTCAGAAGGTATCCTTTTGATTTATTATAAGGAACCTGGTGTTTCCATAACGGAAAAAGAAGATCAATTAAAGAAAAAGGTGAGAAAAGCTTATAAAAGGTGTGCTCCTTTTGCACGACAATGCTTCCGTGCACACAAGTCATGTTGCAACGGCTGCCATTCACCGGTGCGATTTTGAAAATACTGCGCCATTCACCCTACAGCCCAGACCTGGCCCAAAGCGAATATTATTTGAACCCAAAAATGAAGAAAGAATTGATAATGAAGTGAAGTCGGCAATTTCGGTCTATTTTGACGCCCAAGACAAATCTTTCTTTTTTTCGACAGTATTAATAAGTTATTTGACAGATCTAATAAATGTATTGGGGATATAGATGTATTGGGGAGAATACATTGAAAAGGAGACATAGTTTAATGTTTCATTTAATTATCCTTCCATGTCATTCCGCGAACTTTTTGACCTCTCCTCGTATAATTTGCAACATTCTTTATCAATTTATTGCTTAACCGAACATGAACAGCTACATCATCGCATGACATATTCATTAACACTGTAACAAGTTGTAACAAATTTTAATTAACGTCTAGATATAAAATGCAATTTATATTCATGTATTTTATTTATTATTACATTTACAATCGAGTGTCTAACAAGTTTGAGTAGTTGATTACGTCACGAGCCCTAGGTTTTACATTTGTGTTGATAAACATTTTGAATATCACCGTGGTCGAATCAACATCATCACGACCAGGAGATTTTTCATCAAGGGTATTTAAAAAAAATTTTCAATTTGTTTAAAAAAACCTTGGCAACATTTTCGTACCGTTTTTGTTTTACGAATATCTCATAAAAATTATACAAATATATTATGTACTAGCTTTTTACTTGCGGCTTCGCTCGCATAAGCTTGAATTTAGGATCGTGATGAAATCCTATTCCGTGCCAAATTTATCAAAATTCGATCACTTTTAGAGTCACATCGGTGTCTGTGTTTCTATGTCAAAGATTTTTTTTGAATTCTAAAAGATTATTAGTCGTAGATGATAGGTATTTGGCATATATATAATAAGCTACAGGAACACGTGAAAATATACGTCTTGCTTCCGATGTATCCATAAGAAAGTTAAATTGTCTTGGGATCACAAATTATTATTATTATTTGCACTTTACACTTTACATTCATTCGTATTAAAGTTAATTTAGTTTTAACAAAATAATGATGAATTTTAATTTACGGTAAAGTGTTTGTTTAAGATATTTTATTCATATCATTTATCTTATTTAATATTGATTGGCACCATAAAATAGATGTAGATATTTTTTTTCGTTCGAGTAGACTTCACAATTTATTAAATGTAGTTCTATAATGATGTATACTACACAGTGAATAAAACTAATGTTACGGATCTTATCACGTTTAATTTTATCTTTGTTACGTTGGGTTTTTTACGCATCTTCGGATAAAAGTTCCATAAAAACCCGCGTAAAAGAACATATTGTTGATGTGAAGCACCGACGCTACGGGAAGTCTAAAGTATATCAACAAGTTTAGTATCATCCCAATCATAATACCGGATCTGGTAGACAATAAACCCTTGCAATACAACACTGATTCCTACCCATGATGATTCGCAAGGCTATTGTAATAAAAAACATCCTAATTTTAATAGGGAAGGTGGTTGAGTGCTACCATCTGCTAAGGACCTTATAATAAGTAAAATTAAATTCAAACACAAGTATACTACTACATTTATTCTATTCTATTCTATTCTAACTATGACATCATATCGTTAAACACCTCAGTTCTTCCGCGACCATGGGTGCTGTAACGTGCCCAAAACATCGGTAACTAAAAAACTTAAAATTAACGCGATAAATTTCTTAAAATTGGTTTTATTTTTATTCATTCATTATTTTTATTCGTGGGAAGCACTTCACTCATGAACGGGAGTAGAAAAATGTTCGCCTTGTTGTGGTTACTGTACTACTTGTTGTGGTGGACTGAACGGAAGTGGCAACCCCAGGAATAAGTTTGTAAAATATTAGCTCCCAAATAAATTTAAGTTTTACTATTATAAATCATTAATATCCACCTCAATTTTGTGTTGCAATTGTTAATTGTGTTTAAATTATACTGTGTATTAAGTAAAACGTATGTTACTTACCTAAATATATTATATTTAATCGTTCGGATTTTAAGTGACAGGTAACGTACATATATTGTTTGAATATTGCATATTGTAATTCTTGTTATCCCTTTTTATTACATAATTTTTCAGTTCGGTTTTACATTTTTAAATCTTTTCTTAAGCGTTTCATTTAAAATCTACAAATATAACCTCACACCATAACTTCTTGTCGATAGTTACACTGCTACTTCTGTATTAAGTAGAAGTTCTAGTTTTAATATTTTAACTAATAAATACATAGCAAAATGAATACTCGTAATGCCAAGACGCGCCAGCTTGAGACCCAGCTCCAGCTCGCGCTTCAGGAACTAAAGGTGTGCAAGGAGCAGTGTGAAATATTACTAAAAGAAAGGGATGACAATGAAAAAGAAATAGTTGAAATAATTAAAAAGAATACACAATTAAAGTGTGACATGGCAATGTTACACACAGATTATCTTAATGTATTAAAAGAAAGGGACCAGCTTCAGGGAACGGTCTATGAGTTCGATCAGTGCAGCAACGAATATGAGGAAGCTCTCAAATTCATTGCTGCATTGCAATTACAATTGAATGAAGCCCAAGAGCAAATTTTACAACTAAACAAAAACTTAGACAACTTAAAAGCCTCCAAAACTCAGAGTCTGTTCCATGAACTTGTAGAATGCACAACGTCTCAAGAATCCTCAAAATTGTTACAAACATCATCAACAGTGGATTTGACAGGTGAAGATGTCTTCATATCGGGAACAGCAGGAAGAATCGCTTGCAGTAACAATAAATTAAAAAAATACATTAAAATTAATAAATACATTAATAAATTGCAAAAAAACATAAAAAATAAAATAAGTATTAAAAATCATGTTAAGTTATGTAAAGAAAAACAAGAATTAATAATTAAGGTCAAAATATATTCAATTGAGGTGGATAGCATTAGGAAAAGTTATGAGACTGACATGGAGTATCTTAATTCAGAAATTTCTTCACTTCATAATGCACTACAAGTTATAACAAATAAATATAAATTAGCTCAAAATGAAATAAAGGAACATATACTGGCCATGGACGAACTGGTGACACTGTGTAAATATAATGAGGAACGTTTTGAGTCATTAGTAAAGCATCAGTGTGAGTGTCAGCGCTCATTACCGGTTACTTCAGGGACAGTATGTGTTAATAATATGGAGAAAAATAATCCCTCTCCTACTTATAAACTCCATGACAGTTCCAGAACAAAAAATAATTTGAATAATTTGAATAATTTAAATGATAGCAAAAATAATATTGTTGTGTACAGTGATGATATAGGTAAAAACTTAGGTTTATTGTTAAATAGCTGTCTAAAGGAACACCAAATTACTAATTATTGTATGCCTGGAGTAACATTTAGTCAAATTATAAATAAAATTCTAATAAGTAGCCATAGTTCTAATAGTATATTGATACTTCTTATTGGGAGAAGGGGCAATGTGAATAAAAAACAATTATTGGATTATATTGAAATTCTAAATAATTTAAATGTTCACAAGATTGTTCTATTTACATTGCCTTACTTATGGGGTCTGCTACAAGAAAATAAATTAAGACATGATTTAAATATCCAACTGACTATTTTAATATGGAATAATAATGTAAAACTGACATATAATTGTAATAATTATAAATTTCATTTAATTGATTTAAATAATTTAATTAAGAAGTTTTTGACAAGAGATAGGTATTACCTATCAAAGTATAGTTTAAGACTGGTAGCAAATACGCTATCTTATTATTTATATTTTAACTCAGCCAATGATTTGGCTACCTTGACACCTGCTTTTTTTGAGCAACAAAATAATTTTACATATGATTTGGAACCAGTTCCAAGTAATTTAAATTAGATAATAAGGCAATAGAGGTAATTTCTAGCAAAGATAATTTAAATAGCTTAGAATGCAACTTAACAATACATAATTATGTAATTTCACAAAATAACAATAATAAAAACTGTATCAACCTGGTGCATCAAAACATACAAGGTATGTTAGGCAAAGAATTAGAAATTGAATTATTTTTAAATAGTAACAGTATACATATTTTATGTATTACTGAACATTGGTTGAAAGATTATAACTCCATATTTAATTTCAGTAATCACCAGGTGGTCAGTTCGTTCAATAGAGATACTAAGTTACGTGGTGGCTCCTTAATATTAGCTAATAAATCCTTATCATGTAAAGAACGTAAAGACATTGTGAGCCTCTCTGTTGAGCGTACTGTAGAAATGGCATGCGTTGAGCTTGAGCACCTTATTGTTGTCAGTGTTTACAGACCCCCATGTTCAAATTATGATACCTTTGAAAAGGTTATGGAATAAGTTTTAGTTAAGCTTAATAAACAGAATAAATCTCTTGTAGTGTGTGGAGACTTTAATATCAATCTCCTGGAAACTTCTTCCATCAGTATTAAATTTTGCTCTTTGTTTAAATCCTATAATCTTGGTAATTTATTCTTTGAAGCTACACGTATTGCAGGGTGTAGTGCAACTTGTATTGATAATATTTTTGCAGGTGTTGTACCAATCAACAAATCAATAATTCAAAAACTTAGTTCAGATCACTGTGGACAACTGGTTTCATTTAACTTATATGCACAAAAAACAGGTAATTGAGAAAAGTGTGTTTGTTCCTATTAATACAAAACGCCTGGAGAGATTTAGAAGTAATATGATAAAAAACCTTCCATCACTTTCTTATAAGAACAATGCAGACTATTTATATGGACAATTATTTACCCTTATAAGCAATGAATTTAAAAAAAAACATTAACTTCTAAAACATTCTCCAGAAACAGTCGCAAGGCATTTAATGAGTGGGCGACCTTTACCATGAAAGATCATATAATCTTTCCGATGCTTATAAAAATATGTTAAAAATTATTCTAAAATGTTTAAAAGAGTTTGCTCCACAGCCAAATCGTTACATATTAGCAACAAAATTAAGACGGCTAAGAATAAAATTAAAATGACGTGGAGTATAATTAATAATGAAACCGGTAAAGACAAACATCGTAACTCAAACTATCAATTAAAAATTAACAATGAATTGACTAAATCAAATCAAGAAGTCGCAGTGGTGTTTGAGAAATATTTCACTGATATTCCTATCTTGACAACCGAGTCATTGAATACTTCTCCAACTGTCGCCAAGTCATTACTCAAACAGAATGTTAACACCTGTTTAAAAGAATTTAGATTTGAAAAAGTATTATCGCAAGATGTTGTAAAATACTTCAAAACCATTGATGTAAAGAAGACCGCAGATTTGTGGGGGATTTCCGTTACAGTTATTGCGTCCATAATAGATTTAATTGCACCTCATCTTGTTATTATTTTTAATACTTGTATCGATTCTGGTGTGTTTTCTAATTTAATGAAGTATAGTATAGTAAAACCTTTATGTAAATCCGTTAGTACATTGGACCCCGCTAATTTTAGACCTATTTCTGTACTACCAACTCTCAGTAAAATTTTTGAAAAAATAATTTTGGATCAATTGTTAATTTTTTTTTAATACAAATAAATTACTTCATAAAAACAAATTTGGTTTTACAAGGGGTCGCTCGACGTCTGACGCCAGTGTTGAGCTTATAAAATATATTTTTAATGCCTGGGAGAATTCACAGGATGATGATGGTGTGTTCTGTGATTTTTCCAAGGCTTTCGATTGTGTTCATCATGAAACATTAATCAGGAAACTACAACATTAAGGTGTAAAAACATTTGGCGCTTAGACTTATTACTTCATATTTAAGTAACAGAACTCAAAAAGTTGTGATTAATGGTAAAGGTTCCTCCGGATCGGTAGTATCAATGGGCGTTCCTCAGGGCTCGATTCTTGGCCCATTCCTGTTTTTAATCTATATTAATGACTTACCTTATCTTGTAGGGGAAAATCACGATATAGTATTATTTGCTGACGATACCTCTTTGATTTTCAAACTCAAACGACAGTTAATTAGTTACGACGATGTAAATAATGCTCTATCGAAATTGGTACATTGGTTTAACGCCAACAATATGCTCTTAAACGGCAATAAGACAAAGTGTATTAAATTTACAATACCTAATGTAAAACATTCGAATACCAATGTGCTGTTAAATGGGGAGGAGTTGAGTCTTGTGGATACCACTGTTTTTCTCGGTATTACTATTGACGCGAAACTTCAATGGGGCCCCCATATATCTAAATTAGCAAGCAGACTTAGTTCTGCAGCATATGCTGTAAGAAAGATTAGAAGTCTCACAGATGTAGAGACATCTAGATTAGTGTATTTTAGTTACTTTCATAGCGTAATGTCTTATCGAATTTTGCTATGGGGTAATGCGACTGATATTGAAGCTACTCGTATATTTGTTTTGCAAAAGAGAGCCGTACGGGCGATTTATAGCCTAAATTGTAAAGAGTCCCTCAGAGAAAAATTTAAAGAAATAAACATATTAACTTTTGCATCGCAATATATTTATGAGAATGTAATGTATGTGCATAAAAACATAAATAGCTTTAATAAGAATAAGGATGTGCATACTTTAAATACTAGGAACAAACATAAGCTTGTAATGCCAGTTACTAGACTCCACAGAATCAGTTATTCATTTATGGGGCAATGTATACGCTTTTACAACAAAATCCCAGAACATATTCAAAGTTTGTCAATAAACAAATTTAAAAGTTTTATTAAAGAAAAACTGTACAAGAAGGGTTATAATAATATCAAGGAATACATGAATGAAAATAACCCCTGGGAATAGGGTGATCGCCACCATGCTGGTTCTATGAAAATATCATTTAAAAATTGTATAAACAAAATTATTGTTAAGTGAAATTATGTTTAAAAAAAAAAGTCCCGCTGGGTTTCTTGCTGGTTCTTCCCAGGACTGAGGTATTTTCTGAACCAGTGGTAAATAAAAAATGACTTTCAATAAGTATTATGTAATAATCAATATTGAATAAAAAATGATTCTATTCTATTCTATTTTATTCTGTTCTATGATTCTATTCTGTTATCATCATAATCATCATAATTACAGCCCTTCACAAGTCCACTGCTGAACATAGGCCTCCCCTTGTGGTGGTAGTGAAATAGAATCAGCTACTTCATATCGTCCTGTCTTAAGAGGCGACATAGGAAAACAAACAGGAGATGGGCAGCATTATCTTCCTGACAACAGATCAAAATAATAATAGCTGTGGTTGCCAAAACGGCTACCAAGCGTGGCAACTGTGGCAAATATCCAGCTACTTGACAATTTATGGGCGAGGCCAATGTTCATTTTCGTGAACTTTTGATTGGCTGATTATAATGAGTTCTACTCATCTTTGCAACCTTTAATATTTACAGTAGAGTGAAAAAAAAAAGTTATATACCTACCCGAAAATATGAATGAAATAAATACTGCATATATTGCCCCATGAAACCATGAATAACTCATAGATGGGCGGAGGCAGTAGAGTCCAAGGGGGAGGCATTAGCCGTTAGTTTGGACGTAGCGAAGGCCTTTGATCGGGTCTGGCACAAAGCGCTTCTTTCGAAGCTTCCTTCATATGGGCTTCCCGAGAAATTGTGCAAATGGATCACCAGTTTCCTTGCTGATCGGAGCATCAAGGTCGTAGTAGACGGTGAATGCTCTGATTTCAAGCCTATCAACGCTGGTGTTCCACAAGGCTGCGTGCTATCACCAACGCTGTTTCTCCTGCATATCAATGATATGTTGCTAACTGGTAGCATTCATTGCTATGCGGACGACAGCACTGGTGATGCCTTATATACCGGCCGTGCCAATATTTCTCGGGAAAACGTCGCCGAGTACCGGGACAAACTTGTGTCTGAAGTCGAGTCTTTGCTTAACAAAGTCTCGGATTGGGGGCGACTAAATCTAGTCCAGTTTAATCCCCAGAAGGCACAAGTTTGCGCGTTTACCGCTAAAAAGAACCCCTTTGTCGTATCTCCTCAGTTTCAAGGCACTCCCATTACTGCCTCAGCCAGTATCGGAATCCTTGGCGTCGACATATCGAATAGTGTGCAGTTTCGTGGTCACTTGGAAGGGAAGGCCAAATTGGCCTCTAAAAAGCTTGGCGTGCTCAGCAGATCGAGACAGTATTTCATGCCGGCACATCGCTTGCAACTTTACAAAGCGCAAGTTCGGCCCCACATGGAATACTGTTCTCATCTGTGGGCCGGGGCACCCCAGTGCCAGCTCCTTCCACTTGACCGCATCCAGCGCAGAGCGGTTCGAATCGTCGACGACCGAGTTCTTTCTGATCGGCTCGATACACTGGCACTGCGTAGAGATGTTGCATCTCTTTGCGTATTTTATCGCATTTATCACGGGGAGTGCTCTGAGGAATTGTTCGGACTAATTCCAGCCGCTCAATTTCACCATCGCACATCGCGACAAAACTCGCGTTACCATCCATACCATCTGGATGATTGGCGGTCCACGACTGTGCGATTTAGAAGAAGTTTTCTCCCTCGCACGACTTCCTTGTGGAATCAATTACCACCAGCGAATTTTCCGGACCGATACGACTTAGGAACCTTCAAGAAAAGAGCTTACACCTTTCTAAAAGGTCGGCAACGCATCTGCAATTCCCCTGGTGTTGCGGTTGTTCATGGGCGGCGGTAGTCACTTACCATCAGGTGAGCCGCATGCTCGTTTGCCCCCTATTCTATAAAAAAAAAATGAAAAGTAAAAAAGTAGCAGCTTACACACATGTTACTACTGGGTACAGACCGCAGAGTTTTTGGCCAACAAATGTGTTTGCTGCACTGATTCCAAAGCGGGGTGACATCAACTGGGAAACTTCTCAGATATGCAGGTTTTCTTTCACCGCCAAAAACGTAAATCGATACTTCAAATTGCAATTAAAATATATGCTAAAATTTATAATAATGCTTACGTACCATGAAGTTTTAATCAATTTGATTTAAACCTTTCCGTCTCTTAGCCTTTTAGTCTTTGACAATTAAAATAAAATAAAGCTTTGTTTAAGTAAAACCTGCTTCCTTTAAATAAAGTATTTTTCGGCAAGAGCCTGTTCGTTCACATAATATACTTATATGATTGGTATATGAAACCAGGACTGTCCACAAATATCTTAATATATCTGAAAATATGAGAACTATCATAAATTATAAACTGATTTATAAGTCTCATTAAAGTTAAAAAAGGAAAGTAGCAGCTATATACCTCTCACTACTGTGCATAGATCTCCTCATTATCTATAGTCTTTTATGGCCAGAAAAATAGAGTATGCTTCAACGCTTTAATGCATATTAACGGTTTTCACATCTCCACGACTTATTTTATTACTCAGACATCTAGGTTTCCCCACGAAGTTCTCCCGGACCATGATGAAATTTCACGACGAGCTACACGGCCTCCGTATTTATTTAAATAGAAATCATAAAAACTGAAACTAAGCTTTTGCACGGTTGTTGACCACATTTACCTAGTAATTACATATCTAACGACGACAGGAATGAATTTTCAATTATTTACGTTGTATATTTAGTAGCAATCTCCTATATTATTTTATCAGTGACTTACCATTTTAGTTTATTAAGAAGTATATGGCGATATTATTAGATGAAATAATGAAAGCTTAGACAATATCTAGTAATATCAGCGAGCTAACATTTATTTATTATGTCAATAAGGCATAAAGTGATGTCAATTCTGTTAAAAATTCTGTTTCTGTTAAAAAATACGCCATCAGCGCTGCTAGCGGTGAAAAATTATTTAGTGATATCGTCATATGACCAGATTACTGTTACGCGCCACTATTAATGTCTTGTACATGGCAACACTAGTTACACTAGCGCCCTCTAGTGTGGAGTAAAAGAAATTGTTGCGCGCCTTGTACATAGCAACACTAGTTACACTAGCGCCCTCTAGTGTCGGGTAGCAGAACTAGGAGAGTCGAGATCCTTCCAGAAATGTCGGGACCGATATGTACTCGAACATTCTAGATGTCGCTACAGTAGAAGGTTCTGGAAACTACCTGAGGCCCTATATAAGGCCGGTATAGACCACGACCGTGGCAGTATTGAATTGGCGATACAAGAGAATACTTCGAAGCGAAATAACTGCGAACTAAAGTGATTGTGTTTTATTATTAGTGTGGTTTTAGATTATAATTAGTGTTGTGTGATTAAAGTGTCAATTTTGGTAATTTAATCGGCAGATTTTAATTGTCTCGAACCCCAAGCTCGTAACAATTGGTGTCAGAAGTGGGATTAAATCATGCCGATTTTACCAAAGGACGACTTTGAGGGCATCCGTACCCGAAGTCAACGCCAGCTGGAGACGCACCAGAGACGATTTGGTGGTACAACGTCGCAGACGTCGGAGGGCTAGCTGCCGACCACGGAATCCGGCCCGTCAACAGCTCCTGCATCTGCAGCACCTGACTTAGGTGCTCTGATGATGATGCTGCAGGAGCAAGCCCGCCGACAGGATGAACAGGCCCGTCGGTTGGAAGAGCAGCTGCTGCGCGGTATGGAAGAGCAGATGCTCCTCAGGAAGGACCTTCACGCTACTTTTGGGAAGGAGATAAGGGAGGTGAAGGATAGGGTTGCTCAACATGACAACCGCCTATCGGAAGCTGAAACCCGTATCGACCAAGTGTACAATCGGGTTGACAACGTGATGGCTGACGTGAAGAAAACGCTGGGCGACCTCAGACTTGGGGATGGAGTTACAGCTCCCGTGGTAGCTATAACACCTTCGCTACGTGGATTTAAAGTGCCACCGTTCGACGGGGACTTCCTCTTGGTCGGCCTACAAAATCGAGTTCGAGGCTGTCATGAAGGCGAACGGCTGGAATAAAAGTCAGGCCATGACTGCTCTCACCCTAGGCATGCGCGACCAGGCCTTAACTGTTCTGGAAGCTCTCGGTAAGGAAGTGACTTACGAGCAGCTCCTTGAGGCATTGGAGGCGAGATACGGCGATACTCACCTGGAACACGTCTTTCGTGCGCAGCTCAAAGATCGCGTGCAACGCAGTAACGAAAACCTGCAGCAATGGGCCCTTGAGGTAGAGAAGCTGGTTCGAAAAGCATACCAGTCTGTACCTGCGCTCATTGTAGGGAACCTGGTGCAGACATTCATCGACGGCATCCGCGACCTTGAAGTCAGAGCTGCTGTGAGGCTCGGGCACCACGAGACGCTTAAGGGCGCCTTGAATCATGCACTGGAGGTGGAAGCCGTGCGGCAGGATCATCGTTCCCATCGCGTCTTGGAGGTTGCAGCAGCTACAGTTCGGGACCGCAATAACGGCTACAGCCCTAGGTGCTACGCCTGTGGGGAAAGGGGCCATCTTCGATCCAGCTGCCCTAAGCGAACTGTAGAAAGGGAAGGTGATCGATCTCGAGAGGGTAGTGTGGCTAAAAGCACCGCCCAGCAGCAGCAGGGAAACTGGCGGGTGCTGGCTGATGTTAAAAGAGCCCCAAAGATTTCGATCTCACAAACCCATGATGGGAATAGCCTAATCATCAAGGGCGAGGTCAACGGAACGCCGTGTAAACTGACCATAGACACTGGAGCGTCTCGCACGGTTGTCAGTTCCCAACTTATAAGTCGGGTTTTTGGGGACTACTACCGGGACATACAACCGCGAACGCATTAATTTGGTGACAGCCACTGGTCAGCGCATACCCGTCCGTGGAGATAAGGAGATGGAGTTGAAGCTAGGCAACATCTACCGGCATAATGTCATCGTGGCTGATATAATGGACGACTGCATCCTGGGCCTAGACTTTATGAGGAAGAATTGTTGTGAGATCGACGTAAAGCAAGGTGTTTTGAAATGTGGACAAGAGGAACTTTTTGTGGAAGGGGCGTTACCAGGGAATGTGTACAGCCTTAAGAAGATTGTTCTTCCGCCGAGATCGGAAACAATTGTGCCGGTTAGTCTTCCTCGGAATCCTGGGCAAGCTCATCGTTGTGTACTCGTGGAAAGGGGTAGACAATGACCTTCCATGGAAAGTGGCTCGAACTTTGGTCAGAACCACCGACATCTCAGGAGTACGTGTGTGCGTAAATCTTGGAAGCTGGCCAATGTGCAGCCAGTGCCTAAAAAAGGTAGCCATACCGACCCTACCAACTATCGGCCAATTTCAATTACCTCCATACTCTGCAAGATTATGGAGCGTATATTGAACGCCCACCTCATGGCATACCTAGAGCAAAATGATCTCCTCAGTTATCGCCAGTACGGGTTTCGCCGAAATCGATCAACGGGGGACCTTCTAGCGTATGCCATTCACATATGGGGCGAAGCCCTCGAGAACAGTGGTGAACCACTTTATGTTTCCCACGATGTTTCGAAGGTTTTTGACAGAGTTTGGCACGCTATCCTAATGGACAAGCTTTCAGCGTACGGCTTATCCTCAGGCCTAATTGTCTGGGTGAATGACTTTCTGAGTGAACGGTCTCTCCGAGTTGTCGTTGATGACTGCTCATCGGATACTGCGGCGACTAATGCCGGTGTTCCTCAGGGGTCCGTTCTCTCCGCAACTCTCTTCCTGCTGCATATAAATGATCTGCTCATTCCCGGTGTCTATGGGTATGCAGACGACAGCACAGTTGTGGAGAGATACCAACCAAGCGCCCGGGCCAGTCGGGATCAAATCCAGTCAGAAAGAGAGGCTATGGTTGAGCGTATGAGTCTCACACTACAGGTAGTCTCCGAATGGGGCGATGCCAATCTCGTGAGATTTATCGCCTCCAAAATACAAACGAGTCCTTTTACCGCTAAAAGGAGCCCGCTCACCTTGGGGTCCTACTTTCCGAAATGTATCCTTGGAGTACACTGACAGCCTTCAGATGTAAGGGATTGAATTTTCTCGTAACCTAAACTATGGGCGGTTCATTGAGTCCAGAGCCAAAGCAGCCGCAAGGAAACTTGGTGTCCTTGCAAGAGTGCGGCGGTACTTCACGCCGGGGCAGCTTCTTACCTTATATAAAGCGCAAGTCCGGTCGTGCATGGAGTACTGCTGTCACATATGGGCTGGTGCTGCAAAATGCCACCTGGCAGCATTGGACTCAGTGGAGAAACGTGCTAAGAGGCTCAATGGTGACCTTGATTTGATTGAAACCAATCTTGTAAGCCTCGAGTACAGGCGCAGAGTAGCCAGTCTCTCGGAATTCTATAGGATGCATTTCAATGAGTGTGCGCAGGAATTACACGCCTTAATTCCTCCCTCTCCTTTCTACCATCGGACAACCAGACGGTCGGCGAGTCTTCATCCCTTTGTTGTCGATATTCCACGAATTAGAACTAAACGGTTTGTTTCGTCTTTTGTAATGCGTACAGCAAAGAAGTGGAATAATTTGCCGGTGTCTATCTTTCCGTCCGAATACAATCTAGGAGTCTTCAAGGCAAGGGTGAATAAGCTTTTGTTACGATAAGACAGTGCGATTTACCATCTAAGGCTGCATCACCACATACCACCAGGTGGGATTGTGGTCAAGTACTGGCTTATAATAAGTAAAAAAAAACACCAGAAATTTTGGACTGCTCAAATGTCTTAGAAATTAGTTGCAGTGCCGTAGCACCCTTAGGACCCTTAGGTCGCGGGGTCGAATCCCGCACGGATCCTGTCTGGATGTCTGTCCTTGTGAAATTTATATATTTAAACTGGCCCCATGATAGAGGTGAAAATCCTAATTTATTTAAAATCCTACCGTTTTTTAAATAAAATAAAAGAAGAGGAGTGCTTAGAGAAATTTTTCGGACTAATCACCGCCGCTAAGTTTCATCATCGCACATAGCGATAAAACTCGCGATACCATTCATACCAACTGATTGGCGGTTCACCACTGTGCGATTTACCAGAATTTTTCTACCTCGCACAACTTCCTTTTCCAATGATTAGTTCGGACTGATACGACCTAAGGATACACAAGAAAGGAGCCTATATAAAAGGCGGATTGCAGGCCTTTTATATAGGCTTTTCCTGGTGTTGCAGTTGTTCATGAGCGGTGGTAGACACTTAACATCAGACGAGCCGCATACTCGGTTGCCCCCCTCTTAAATAAATAAGAAGTATTTTCATAACGTTGCTGATGTGTATGTATCTCTTGAAGATTTGACCGATGCCCTTAGTCAAAAACAGTTTTGAGTGATTTTTGTAGTAAAAAGTGGTTCTGACCAACGTTCTTAGTTAAAAGTAATTTTGCCTCATTTGAACTTCGAACTCGCAGTATCAGGGACAGTAGGTTAAGGTGCGGCTGGGGTGGCCCCTGAGCCACCCTGAAGCCGCGTACAAAACAATGGTATAAAATGAAATATTTAAAGAATAATTGATCTTTTTTTAATTTTAAAAACTCGTATATTACTCGGTTAATCTAAAACTGACTTCTATATAATATTGTCTGTTATGAAATGTGTTTTAATTTATTTTACATTATTCATTAAATTATTCGTATATATAAAACCATCTTTAAGATCGTTTTACTTTCGTCAAGGCGGAATGTTTTTTAAAGACGTTACTAGGATTTTCGCCTGTAATGTAGAGACGTTTTACATAGATAAATGTAAAGAATTGTACTGCGCGATATTGAAACTCTGCACTACCATGACTTGATCTGACTTGTGACGAAGACATTTAAGTAGTAGTAGATATATTTAAAATCTCTTTGTTTGTATCATCATTACAGCCCTTCACAAGTCCACTGCTGAACATAGGCCTCCCCCAAAGAATGCCACAAAGCACGGTCCTGAGCCACCTGCATCCATCGACTTCCTGCATATCTTACCAGGTCGTCACTCCATCTAGTGGGGGGACGCCCTACACTTCGCTTGCCGGTACGAGGCTGCCACTCGAGAACCTTTCTTCCCCATCGGTTGTCGGTTCTTCGAGCTATATGGCCGGCCCATTGCCACTTCAGCTTACTAATCCGTTGGGCTATGTCGGTCACTCTGGTTCTACTGCGGATATCCTCATTTCTGAGTTTATCACGCAGAGAAACTCCGAGCATAGCCCTCTCCATAGCTCGCTGAGCGACCTTGAGCTTCCTCATGCGGCCAGCAGTGAAGGACCACGTCTCAGTTCCGTAAGTCATCACTGGCAGCACGCACTGGTTGTACAATTTCGTTTTAAGGTTTTGAGGTATGTCTGACGAGAAGATGTGTCGTAGATTCCCGAACGCTGCCCAGCCGAGTTGAATCCGTCGATTGACCTCTCGGTCGAAGTTGGACTTACCTAGTCGGACTATTTGTCCCAGGTAAACATACTCGTCAACAACTTCGAGCTTAGTGTTCCCAACAACTACCGGCATAGGTGTGACATGGACATTAAACATGATCTTTGTTTTGTCCATGTTCATCTTAAGACCTATCCGTTGGGAAACACTATTGAGGTCATTGAGCATAGTGCTTAGGTCCTCCAGCGATTCTGCCATAAGGACTATATCGTCGGCAAATCGAAGGTGAGTGATGTACTCGCCATTGATGTTGATACCGTATCCTTTCCAGTCCAGAAGCTTGAAAACGTCTTCCAATGCAGCGGTGAAGAGTTTCGGGGATATGACGTCACCCTGTCTTACACCTCTCTGCAATTGGATAGGTTTCGTACTCTGGTTCTGTACTCGGATAGCCATCGTAGCCCTACTGTACAAGCACTTCAACACTTCGATATACCGAGAGTCAACTTGGCACCGCTGAAGGGACTGCAGCACCGCCCAAATTTCGACGGAATCAAAGGCTTTCTCATAGTCCACATACGCCAGACATAGTGGCAAATTGTACTCCTCGGACTTCTGTACAATTTGCCGTAGGGTATGTATGTGGTCTATGGTGCTAAAGCCCTTTCGGAAACCGGCTTGTTCGGGAGGCTGGAAGTCATCAAGTCTGCGCGCGAGACGATTCGTAATGACTCTCGAAAACAGCACGTAGACGCGGCTCAGAAGGGAAATCGGTCTGTAGTTCTTCAAGAGAGCGTTGTCGCCTTTCTTGAAGAACAAGACCACCGCACTTCTGCTCCACGCCTCCGGTGTAATGCCACCATGGAGGACGGAATTAAAGAGCTTCTGAAGGACTTCAAGTACCGGTTTTCCACCCGCTTTCAGAAGCTCCGCTGTAATTCCATCCTCGCCTGGGGCCTTGCCGTTTTTAAGGTGCTGGAGAGCCATTCTAATCTCGCTCAGACTGACGTCCGGGATATCATCGGAATAATGTCGGATAAGACTCGCTCTTGGATCGTTACTCACACTTGCGTGTGGCTCCAACGATGACGTGTACAGCTGCCCATAGAACCTCTCAATCTCACTCAAAATCTCAGGTGCCCCGGAAACGATGCTGCCACATTCGGTCTTCAGCTTTGACAGTTGGCTCTTTCTGGCAGACAGATCTCTGGCAAAGACTTTGGAGCCTTGGTTCCGCTCGATCGCTTCTTCAATACGAGCTGTATTGAAGTTGCGTAAGTCCCGCCGCATGCATTTGGAGATCTGTCTGTTCAGTTGCCTGTATGCTGTCAAATCTGTTGAAGAATGTAGCTTCATCTCCCGTCTAACAGCCATGAGATTAAGAGTGTGATCGGAGAGTTTTTGTGTTCTTCTGCGGCGGGTCTTGCAGAACTTAGCTCCGACCGCATGGACAGTTTCCACGAGCTTGTCATTCAAATCGTCCACTTCATTGCAGTCTTCTAGGCACTGAAAACGGTTTTGTAACTCGAGCTGAAAGGTTTCGGGACTTTGGATTAGAGCACGAGGGGGACGGAGCGTTGACTTCATTAGACGAGACCTCTCCAGCTTAACATTTAGGTTCAGTGTGCCTCTAACCATTCGGTGATCGCTGCCGGTTTTCACCCTCGCGATCACTGAGACATCACTGAACAGTTGTCGTTTGGTCGTCATAATGAAGTCAATCTCATTTTTTGTCGAACCGTCGGGGCTCGACCAGGTCCACTTCCTGTGGGGCCGCTTCTGGAAGAAAGAGTTCATCATAAAGAGTCCCTCTTTCTCCATGAAGTCGGCCAGCTGCTGGCCCCTTGGGTTCCGTTGCCCTATTCCAAATTTCCCCACTTTCAGCTCACCCGTTCTCTCTTGTGCCTAGTTTTGCATTGAAGTCTCCCATTAACACCGTATATTGGGTTTTGGAGGAATGCATGGCTCTAGAGATATCCTCATACATTTCCTCCACCTCCTCATCGGGGTGTGCCGAGGTTGGTGCGTAAACCTGTATGACCTTCAGCGAATACCGTTTGGTGATTCTGAGTATAAGGTACGCAACCCTCCTCGACACACTCTCAATCTTTACAACGTTGTTAACGAGAGACTTGTGGACGATAAATCCGACACCTCCTTGGGACAGATGGTCGCCCTCCCGGTGATAGAACAAGTTGCCGGATTCGAGGATTACCGTGTCCTCCCCCTCTCTTCGGACTTCGGATAATCCTATAATATGCCAGCGTAACTTGTCTATCTCTTCTTCCACCTCCACAATCTTCTCGTCAGTCCTCAGGGTCCGTGCGTTGTATGTTGCCAGGTCAAGTCGTTGTAGGTGGCAACCGAACCTCCACCGGAGATTCTTAGCACCCCCTGCCCCGCCGTTACCATGGTCGCCACCGTAGCCAGGAATAGCGGGGCCGCCGGGGACTGGGGGCCGTCTCTTCGTAACTTTCATTATGGGGGGTATATTGCCATAGTTGCCACGCTTGGCGAGCGGGTTGGCAACCGCAGTTTTTTATTGTATTTTGCCGTTACCAGGAAGATGCTGCTGCCCATCTCCTGCCTGTGTCCCTTTGTCGCCTTTTACGACACCCACGGGAAGATATGGGGTAGTGGATATTCTTAACCGCCACTACACGGATTGTTTGTATACAATATACAAATTATACTTATAATATAACATTTATAGCGTTGCTTATTAGCTTATTTGCCTATTATTTAGCTTATTTGTCAAATTTTAAGGTCGGCGGCTTGTAATTCAAGATAAAGTTTTCATTAAGCTTATGTTGTACCATAATATATTCTCTGTATTATCTGTAATTTGTTAAATAAATAAATAAATATTAGAAACAATGTCGTTCTATAAGATCATCAATACGTAAAATAAATATAAATAATAAAATAAAAGAATTTCCTAGCTGCACTTCGTTGATTGATCGATGATGCTCTAGCGACAGACATATGGAGGAAAATACATTACAAACGCAAACCGCCTGTACACACACACACACACACACACACACGCACGCACGCACGCACGCACGTACGCACGCACGCACGCACGCAAAAACACACACACACACACTCTCACACACACACACACACACACACTCACACTCACACACAGTCACACTCACACTCACACACACACTCACACTCTCACTCTCACACTCACACTCACACACACGCAAACTCACACACACGCAAACTCACACACTCTCACACTCACACACACACACACTCACTCACACTCACGCTCACACTCACACTCACACTCACACACACTCTCACACTCACACACACCCACACACACACACACACACACACACACATACACTCACACAAACTCACACACACACACACACACACACACACTCACTCACACTCTCACACACACACACACACACTCACACAAATTCTCTCTCACACACACACACACACACACTAGCTTTTTAATGTGAACGGTCTCTCCGTGTCGTCATCGATGACTGGTCATCCGATCCTATAGCGATTAACGCCGGTGTTCCTCAAGGGTCCGTTCTCTCCGCAACTCTCTTCCTGTTGTATATTAATGATCTGTTTTTGCCCGGTATCTATGGATATGTAGACGATAGCACAGTTGTGGAGAGATATCAACCAAGTCATCGGGCCAGACGGGATCAAATCCAGTCTAAAAGAGATGCTATCGTAGAACGTGAATCTCACACTACAGGCAGTCTTCGAATGGGGCGATGTCAATCTTGTGAAATTCAACGCCTCCAAAATACAGGCGTGTCTCTTCACTGCAAAAAGGAGCCAGCTTACCTTGGCTCCTTCTTTCCGAAATGTATCACTGGATTATACCGACCGCCTTCAGTTGTTAGGGTTTGAGATATCCTCAAATCTGGACTTCCAGCGGTTCATTGAGTCCAAGGCCAAAGCAGCTGCAAGGAAGTTGGGAGTCCTTGCAAATGTGCGGCGATACTTCATGCCGGGACAGCTGCTTACTTTACACAAAGCGTAAGTCCGGTCGTGCATGGAGTATTGCTGCCATATATGGTCTGGTGCTGCAAAATGCCACCTAGCAGCTTTCGATTCAATGGAAAGGCGTGCTAAAAGGCTTATTGGTGACCCGAATTGGGTTAAAACTAATCTTACCAGCCTCGAACACAGACGAAAAGTAGCCAGCCTTTCGGTTTTCTACAGGATGCATTTCGGAGAGTGTGCGCAGGAAATGAATAATTTAATTTCTTCCTCTCCCTTCCACCATCGGACAACCAGACGGTCGGCCAGTATCCACCCTTTCGTTGTTGACTTACCACGAATTCGAACCAAACGGTTCGTCACGTCGTTCATCATGCGTACAGCAAAGGAGTGAAATAAGTTGCCAGCATCTGTCTTTCCATTCGATTATAGTGTGGGTGTCTTCAAGGCAAGAGTGAATAGGCTTTTGTTAAGTCAGTGCGCTTCATGGTGTACACGCACGCATCTAATTTATAAAGATGGTCTTAGGCTACATCACCACTTACCATTAGGTGGGATCGTAGATAAGCGCTGGCTTAGTAGAATATAAAAAAAATAATGCATACTCTTCACACTAGAACTCTTGGACGGCTCCGTAGCACAATTTCCGTGGATTCGAATCCCGCAAGAAACATATATTTGTATGGCCTACGGAAAACTGTTTCGGGTCTGGATGTTTGTCCTTGTGAAATTTATGTATATAAACTGCCTCAACAATACAGAAGACAATCCTAGTGTAAAAGGAAAAGAAAAGAAAACTTTTGAAGTCCTCCAACACACATTGTGGCAGCGCGGTGGACATTTCATTACCCTTTAACCCTTTCAGAATTGAGAGGAGGTTTGTGCTCAGGAGTGGGACGGATATAAGCGGTAAATTTATACAGCTGGTCGTTGGTTCATGCCCGGGTATGAACTATCTGGAGCACGTGCAAACGCAAGTGTCACTGTCAGCGGCACGACGTGGTGATTGCTTATTTCGCCCGCAGGCACCAGAGTTACCCTATTCCACCGAGGTTTGTTTTTTATTATATATTTTGTATTTCTTATTGTATTGTTGTTATATATTTTGTAATAAGCCCGTAAATTGTAAGACCAGACTGCAAAAATGACTTAGTACTTTTATTATTATATTTTTGATTTTTAATTTTACAAGTAATATATCCAGATCCGAATACCAATAATTTAAGTTATGTGCACTTAGCTGGCTTGGGATAAGGCTTAATTTCAACCACGAATGCCATTAAAAAAATATTAAAATACTATTTTATTCACTAAATTTTATTAAATAATTATGGTTGAAAAATATATTTCAATACGATAGCGCAACGCTGCAGCTTTATTATGGTTTCTGCACGAATGGGTTGTTCGAGCGGGGAAGAACCATATTCTTACAGAGCACCAGCATAAAGTAGCAGCGTAATGCTGCTGTGTTTTATATGGTGAGTATGGAGAACCACTAATGGTTTACTGGTAATAAGACATTCTATCTTAGTCCTCAGGGATGACAATGCAATCTACATTTTGATTCGTAATCTTGGATATGTGGTCTATGGGCCACAGCATTCACTTACTTACCACCAGGTTTACTATGTGCTCCTTTGACACCCTTATTCTATGAAAAAAACCCACTAGTTCCAAAAACATGTATTTTTTAAACCGGCTGTTAATTAAAAGAAGCAGCGAAAAACCTAAGTTTTCTACTAATATTTTGTTACATAATTGTTTAATTATTTTAGAAACAGGTTGATTGATCACCTTATTTTCTCATAGCTAGGGATTTCGTCACTCTTTTTTAATTACCATAAAATTATAATTTATATTACATCTTTATTACCGTTTTTGTTTATTGAAATTAATCAATATATTATTTTTTCTACACCAATACACATTAGAGCGAGAGAAATTGGAATAAATATATACAAGGTACAATATGCGCTCTTATCGTTCTGGAAGCGATTTCTTCCAGACAAACGTTATTTAGCAAAGAACTATTGTTTACAGCGAATTAAAAATAAGGAAAATGTACATAAAATCAACCAAGTTAAAAAATTATAAGTATATAAATACACACTAGACGGTGACGGTTGAGAATAAGTAAGATAGAACTTTATCACTATAAGGGATCTGAATGCCATTGAATAGAATAGCTGGTATGAGAGAAAAGTCAACCCTAGCAACCAATCTTGAACTAACAATAATTATTGCTTAAGTTTTAGTGGGATTAATG
This sequence comes from Parnassius glacialis, assembly GCA_033319125.1. Lineage (NCBI taxonomy): Eukaryota > Metazoa > Arthropoda > Insecta > Lepidoptera > Papilionidae > Parnassius > Parnassius glacialis. The sequence goes on along the minus strand of JAVANC010000028.1, from coordinate 28,645,952 downwards.
GACAATCCATAAGATTTACACCAGTAAAAATACAAGCCAGATCAGCGTTCGTTATGTCAATAGCTTTCAGTAAATCATCCAGAGTAGATTGAGTGTAAATTTGGAGATCGTCGGCGTACAAGTGGTTAGAAGAAGACATTTGATTACTTATAAAATTTATAAAAAATGGAAAAAGAGAGAGATAAC